>JASEVX010000008.1:24112575-24156475 GCA_031761405.1 Serripes groenlandicus | reverse complement strand
TTCCAAAACGGATTTCATATTTGCATCTTTTTACATGTACAACAGTACGAAATATATCATTATTTTGTCATCAGATGTTTTCAAAGTAGATGACACTAAAATATGAAATCATGTACACGTTAACGTAACGTAAATATTGATAAGTCAAAGGTTAAGCAACATATTTACCCTTTCCTGCTTGCAGACGCATTTTGACGCACTGTGCATCAGTCGACGTTTAAATACATTGTGGAAAAAAACACGAGATATTGCTCATGATTGATGAGAAATTTCTCATTTGCCACAATGTTTTCAACTCTCTTCATTTTAAGTATGAAATTATTACATATACAAATATAATTCTTCTGACGTTTCCCCAAATGGGTAATTACATACCCTAGATAAAAAGTGTTGATTCTTATTGGGAAATTAATTTTCCATATTAAACAATAACTGGTTACAATCCAAATATGAGCTGTCCTGCGAGAAAACCAACATTATGTACTCTGCGTAATATATCGATCCAGATCAGCATGTGCAGTTCACGCTGACTGACAAGGGCCGACACATTCCGTCGGGGATAGAGGTGTAGAGTAATGATTCTTAAAACAGAAAATCCACAGGAGGCGAAAGGTGTCTATCCGGGTAAGCCTGCGCGGCATACCCAGGCTGATCCGGGTCGATACTTTACGCAGTGTCTAAAATGTTGGTTTTCTCGAGGGACGACTCATATAGTGATGATATCAGTTAGATACATTCATCCGGCAATTCTGCAGCAGACGACTTCGAACGTATTTTGTCAAAAAATAGAAAATCTCTATAATTGAATGGATAACCTATGACAAAAAGTGGAAAACATTGTGGCAAAAGAAGAAATTGCACGTTTTGTGCAATTTCTTCTTTTGTCACTATGTTTTCAAAAAGCCGTCTGCTGCAGAGGCGTCAGAAAGCGTCTATATGAGGGAAAGGGTTAAGTTTGTACCAACCTCTGATCCTTGCGGGTGTATTTTATCATCACTATCCCAGCTAGTGATTTTACTCCCGCCTTTTTTATTTTCATCGTTCACTAGGACATGCCTACTTCCGCCCGTACTATCACTTTGAGCGGACCCACTACTCGTTGAGTCATCGCCTTGAAATGTTCTTAAATGGCCGCTATATTTCGAGCGGCTTGACGGGTACCCAAAATCGTCATCATAAGGTACCACTGCAGTCTCTATTTCTATTTCATTCATTTCTCTGTCCATTTCGTCAGAAACACTACTTTGTAAATAACCTTCGTTAACTCCTTGGTCATTAATCGGGTTGTCTTGTATCGTCGTAGCTCCGTCATATTCCGACGCACCGTCGGTACTTTCCGCGTAGTGTAAATCCATCTTCGGTAAGTCATCGGGACATTCCGCTTGTCGATACGTCAGGCCTTTGGCGGCGTATCCTTTAGGTTCCCGAGCTTTGCTAAGTGCCTCTTTCATTCTTCTTTGCCTAAAGGAAAGTTCATACAAAACATGTAAAATATAATTCTAAATCTTGCCTTAAGAATAATAAAAGAACAACTGAAGTAATATAATGTTATGGTTAAACGATGAGAACAATATTTCGTCAGCCTATTTATAAAGGATAAATTTAAACCAATGCTCCTCTTAACAATTTTTTTCGGCGATAGCTGATATACCTCAGTTTTGACCTAGATGTTAAACAAATGATCTTGAGTGTAGACCAATCAATTGTTGTATTTAATGAATAATGTCGAAGAAATAAAGGAAATGAAACGTTTTGATTTGTTCATAGTTAAGTTGGCGATCCTACGAGAGGCACTAATAAGATGAAATAAATTTCAGTGGAAACAATTAGTGAAAACGTATGAAATATAATCAAAATATTAATTATTTTAAGTTTTCAGTTAATTATCGTAAATTGAAACTTATACACCTCTTGGGAGCCTCGCGTAATCTCAAGTCATGTGGCGTATTCTCGGCCTTGATAATCTATTTATAGAAACTGAAGCAGGATGGAGATGGCCAATTAGCCTTTGGTAAACACATAGATTATTGCTTGTTCCATTTCTTAGTGTTTTCTCATATTGATCGCCATTTATCTTTTTTAAAGATATTTCTTGTTTCAAATGTCTTCTGCAGCAAATGTTGTCTCAATCAAGGAAATAGTTAATTATATCTAAGTAAACAGGATACGACAGGGAACATTGTTTGCCTTAACTGAGCTACGTCCTATTTTTCGTTATCTCTTAGACTTATAGAGATATATATGTTTAATCTCGCTTTGACTTAATGATGTGTGAGATATCTCTACACACTCGAACAGAATATATATCATACTGTTAAGGATACATCTCTCAAAGTTAAAATAGGATATTTATATTTTATAATAAAATTAAAAAAATAAAAAATATCTCATAAAGCACATGTGGAGACTTCTGAAAGATGTCAACCAAAATTAGTATATACATTTACATTATATAGTAAAATATATATCTCAAATGAGAATACATATCTTTTAAAGCGAACAAGATATCTTGAAAGAGTAGTTAAAAATCTTGTCATATGACATTTATTGTCATGATACAACGTCCCATGAGAAAACCAACATTCTGGCCTTAGCATGCCGCGCAGGCTAATCTGTAAAGATATTTTCCGCCTCCAGTAGAGTTTTTGTTTCAGGAATCATTACTCTATACACCTAATCCCCTTATACGGAATGTGTCGGCCTGGATTAGCCTGCGTGGACTGCGCAGGCTGATCTGGGTCGATATATTACGTAGAGCCTATAATGTTGGTTTTCTCATGGAACGGCTCAAATGCAAGCATACCTTATGATGAGTAATATTACAAGTATGACAATCACAATCAACAGCAGCCCGGCCAAGGCGCCGAGCACTATCGTTATCATATTATCTGTGTCTGGTCCCGCAATTGTTTTCGTCACTCGTACGGTGGTAGTGGTGGTGGTCGGGGGCAAGGTAAAGCCAAGTGGCGGGAATTTCACGGTCACTAAAGTGGTATCCTTTCTTGGTGGCGCTCCGTTATTACGTGCAGATACCAGGATGTTGTACTCCTCTTCAATAAGCTGGTCCTCATTGGCCGTCACGTACAGCTTGCCATCTTCATGTATAGAGAACACACTGAAATGGTAGGATGACAGTTTTAAAGGGTTATGTCGCAAAAGAAACAATTTCCCAGAATGTTTTCAAATAAGTTCAATAACTATGCATTCACATATATGTACTTATATGCTTTCAAAGTCGTCTGCTGGGGATACGTTGTAAGTGGGAAAGGGTGAATACTTTCCATTTTGATGTTCATATCTATTGAAAAGCTAAATGAATGCGTGGAGCAGGGAAGCCATTTCTATTTATATCCAAATTTTGCCCAATTCTTTCTTACCTTTTTATTTAATCATTTTATAGTGGAGATGTAACAACTGCACCAAAAGGTCAGTTTTCGTGTGATGTAGCTCATTTGTAAGCATTTAAACACTTTTAGAGAATCAAAACAAACAATTTCTCCCTTTTCTACAATGCTTATAAAACTTTTTTAATTGCATATGTCCTCTGTTAAACCATTTCCCACATATACACACACATGTTGACGCATCTGCAGCAGTCGAATTTTGAAAACATTGCCGCAAAAGGGGAACTGGGTCATTATGTGCAATTTAACAGTCCGCCAATTCTTTGTCAACTCTATTCAATAATTCCACTTTCAATTATAGTGGACTTTCAATATTTTAAGACAGATGGTTTCAATGATTCCGCTAACATTCCACCGTTGTCCTCGCAGTATTCCTAAACAACATGTATAGAGAATGTGTTACACACTGTCTCAACAGAACCTGCAACAAACACCTGTGTTAAATTGACCAAAATGCTAGTAAATGGTTCCTTTAACTTTCCACTGTGGTCATCGCAGTATTCCTATAATAAAATATGTATAGAGAATGGGGTGTCACCGACTGTCTCAGTAGAGCCTGCAATAAACGCCTAAAGAGATAAAATAGGTTAATATACATAAACATCTAGGTCTTAATTTTGCAACTGATTGCACGTGGCACGAATATATTGATAATGTAGCGGCTAAAGCTTGGAAAAGAATCAACATAATGAGAAAATTGAATTTGTTTTGGATAGAAAATCCCTTGAAATTATTTATTTTTCTTTTATAAGACCTATTTTGGAATATGCAGATGTTGTTTGGGATAACTGTAATCAAATGATAAGGATAGATTATAAAAGATACAGCATGAAGGAGCGAGAATTGTTTCCGGAACTACTATACTTTTTTTAATTTGGGATCTTTACAATGAAGTGAGGTGGGAATCTTTAGAAAACAGAAGAACTAAACACAAGTTGATCATGTTGTATAAAATGAAAAACAATCTAACTCCAGCATATTTATCTAATAAAGTCCCAACTATGGTAGGTCAAAATTCTCAATATTCCTTAAGAAACTCTGATGACTTACAAACAATCCACTCTAGAACAACACTATACTATAATTCGTTTCTTCCATCATCAATAAGAGAATGGAATACATTGTCTCCCGAAATACAAAACGCTGAATGAGTAAGATCTTTTAAACTATTATTAAATAAAGATAATAGGAAACCACCTCTATATTATTACCTTGGGGATAGGTATTTTCAGGTATTACATACACGATTAAGAACTCAATGTAGTGGACTCAACCATCATCTTTTTCTCAGGAATGTTGTTGATTCTCCCCTTTGCACATGTGCCATTCCAAAGTAGGTTGACCAAACACACAGCCAACTAAATATTATAAATATATAAACAGTAATGGAAATGAGTAATCTTGCCAATCATTAGTCTTAGTATGTATACAGTCCTTTCATTAAGGAATAATTATAAGATTTGTGAATTCCACATACACTTTTCAAGATGTTTGTCAGAATATTTGAATTTTATTATTTATCAATAAAACCACAAAACAGACAATTTAGGATTTGCATGCAATAGCCCGTCTTGTTACCTTTCCTCTATTAAAGTCAACATTGGACACTTTTGCAGCAATCTACTTTTAAAACAATGAGATAAGGGTTAAATCGCTGAAGACATGAGTTTTCTCTATTTCTCAAAATGATATTAGCTTGGCATCCTAATTATATCATACTTTAACAAATGTTGAAATGTAGTCCAATATCTATAAATTAGACCACCTTCGAAATATAATATCAGCTAAACAGTTAAATCTCATTGAAATTGTTGTATAATTTAAATTTAATTTTGAACATAAACTGAGCCCTACACACATGTTAATTTATTGTAATTCTTTCCTTCCTTTTTTATAATGAAAATAACAAACTACTCATGTTTTAAATTATATTATTTTGAGCGCCCTTGTGTCAATGATGCATAACAATATGCAGATCGGAGGCAATATGCCTTTAGGGAATTTAATGACACATTTAAAATTGTCAAGGACGAAATAATTTTGTACGAAAGACCCGATTCGTGACGCACATTCTTCTTCGCAGAGGTTTCGTTCTTGAAAATCTCTTTATAGGCATAGAGTGTTCGTTCAAAGTCATTTTTCTATTAAAACCAGTTTTATCTCGGTTTGTTCTTTTCTTTATTTGTTTCGAACTAAATAAACATTTTAAATCGCCTATAATTTACTGTTTGTAAGTGAGTGTAAAGAGCGGATCTCTCTGCAAAGGAGATTGATCTACGCAGTTGGTATTCGCGAGTCACGCGATGAACAGTTTTAGCTTAGAAACAGTTCATATTTAAGATATACATGGATAAACATTATAAAATCAATTCTTCACAAATCAAGACATCTCTTTGAACATGAAAATAACATTCAGTAAGTTAAAATTGCTATTTTAAAGGAGAATTCGACGTGATTTTTATCTCGATATTGACACATAACAGTCTGCTGCAAGTCTCATAGGGACGGTTTTGTCTTCGTAAATAAAACCCCAAAAAAGAAATGCGAGTCAAAATAAAGAAACTGCAAATACTTAAAACATCGGAATATTATTTCATTTTAGATGTGTCATAACTTAGGGTTTTTAAACAAACGCAATTATTATATGTTCAAAACATTCAAATTTGTTTTTTTCTAATAATAACTCCTCCTCCCATGTGATTTCAGAAAAGCTATTAAAAATAGAAGTAGCGGGCTTCTGCCCGGCGACTTATAATAAAACATGTATAGAGAATGGGGTGTTACCGACGGTCTCAGTAGAGCTGCAACAAACGCCTGTAATAAATAGACCTAAGTGCTAGTCAATGGTTCTGCTAACTTTCCATAGTGGTCTTCGCAGTATTCCTAAACAACATGTATAGAGAAGGTGTTACACACTGTCTCAGTAGAGCCTGTAACAAACGCATTCGTTAAATAGATATATATGACAATCATGCTAATGAAGATCATAAGTTGTTTTTAACGCTTGATCTTGCAATATAAGAGATTTATAGCAATTCTTAGCAACGGACATTCCATAAACACTCAAATATTTTTCAACAACGAATGATAATGCAACTTGTTACAGGAATAACGTGTAGCGAAACAGGCCGTTCGTATACTCATACACATTTTGATATACCTGCGGCAGATAAATTTTGAAAATATTTTGCCAAAGGGGAAATTGCTGTTAATAAGCAATTTTTACTTTTGCCATATTGTTTTCAACGCGGCTTTAAAATCATACTATCATTCATTAAACATTTCCATATTTTGCCTAGATGTGTTCAAAGTTGGCTGCTGCATATTTGTGGTATATGGGAAAGGATTTATTATCATACCAATTACGAGATAAAGAGAGGCAAACAGAACAAAACCAGTCAAAGTCCGCTTACAAGATAAAGAGAGGTAAACAGAACAAAACCAGTCAAAGTCTGCTTACAAGATAAAGAGAGGCAAACAGAACACAACCAGTCAAAGTCTGCTTACGAGATAAAGAGAGGTAAACAGAACAAAACCAGTCAAAGTCTGCCTACGAGATAAAGAGAGGTAAACAGAACAAAACCGGTCAAAATCTGCTTACAAGATAAAGAGAGGCAAACAGAACACAACCAGTCAAAGTCTGCTTACAAGATAAAGAGAGGTAAACAGAACAAAACCAGTCAAAGTCTGCTTACGAGATAAAGAGAGGCAAACAGAACACAACCAGTCAAAGTCTGCTTACGAGATAAAGAGAGGTAAACAGAACAAAACCTGTCAAAGTCTGCTTACAAGATAAAGAGAGGCAAACAGAACAAAACCAGTCGAAGTCTGCTTACGAGACATAACAAAACCAGTCGAAGTCTGCTTACGAGATAAAGTGAGGTAAACAGAACAAAACTAGTCAAAGTCTGCTTACGAGATAAAGAGAGGTAAACAGAACAAAACCAGTCAAAGTCTGCTTACAATATAAAGAGAGGTAAACAAAACAAAACCAGTCAAAGTGTGCTTACGAGATAAAGAGAGGTTAACAGAACAAAACCAGTCAAAGTATGTTTACAAGATAAAGAGAGGTTAACAGAACAAAACCCAGTCAAAGTCTGCTTACGAGATAAAGAGAGGTTAACAGAACAAAACCAGTCAAAGTATGTTTACAAGATAAAGAGAGGTTAACAGAACAAAACCAGTCAAAGTATACTTACGAGATAAAGAGAGGTAAACATATCAAAACTAGTCAAAGTCTGCTTACGAGATAAAGAGAGGTAAACAGAACAAAACCAGTCAAAGTCTGCTTACAAGATAAAGAGAGGTAAACAGAACAAAACCCAGTCAAAGTCTGCTTACAAGATAAAGAGAGGTAAACAGAACAAAACCCAGTCAAAGTCTGCTTACAAGATAAAGAGAGGTTAACAAAACAAAACCAGTCAAAGTATGCTTACGAGATAAAGAGAGGTTAACAGAACAAAACCAGTCGAAGTCTGCTTATAAGAAAAAGAGAGGTAAACAGAACAAAACCAGTCAAAGTCTGCTTACGAGATACAGAGAGGTTAACAGAACAAAACCAGTCAAAGCCACGAACGGCATTTATATGCCTCGGTATTCACGTCACAATGTTACCCAGGTGACCCTGCTTAAATCCACCGATCGAATCATTGCTTGAAGGTAGCACACGAAATACGCACTCGTTTAAACCACTATTGTTTTCTACAAATGAGCCGTTCCGCGAGAAAACCAATATTGTGGACTCGACCCGGATCAGCCTAAGCATGCCGCGCAGGCTAATCCGGGCAGACACTTTTCGCCTCCTGTTGATTTTCTGTTTCAGGAATCATTACACTATACCTTTAACCCCCTGAGACGGATTGTGTCGGCCCGGATTAGCCGGCGCATGCTGATCTGGGTACTACTAGTTCGTTTATCCTGACAGCAGCCAGTCAGCCGTAATGCTAGTCCCTAAACAATCTTTGTTTGCGTAAAGAATGAGTGTATACCTTCACCAATGTCTTCAAACGTGCCTGATGCAGAGATGTTTGCGTGGGAGAACAGGTCCAAATGTTGAATTTATTTTTCATACACTATTTCAGCCAGGAGCATGGTTGCTTCAAAATTATTTGAAAGAAATGTAGAGCGAAGAGGCCTGGTTTACCGGGAGAGGATCTCGCACATGTATCCATATAAGTACAGCATGTACAACCTTTATACCGAGCTGTCTTTAGCAACAAGAGAAAGATGGTTTACCGGGAGAGGATCTCGCACATGTATCCATATACGTAAAGCACGTACAACTTGTATACCGAGCTGTCTTTAGCAACAAGAGAAATATGGCTACGTGCAGTACACATGGGCTTGAATATAGCACTGACGCGAACCCAATTAGGGGCTCACGCTAAGTTAGACTTTTGGCTGCTGGTTATTTGGGAGACCCTTCGCAACGGTGCATTGAAAATAGTAGCAAAGATGCGAGTGATGGTATTGTTTCCGAAATACGACTGGCATGTCCACACGTGCATCCATTGCGAAAATTAACCGATGGCAATGACGACCAGAAAACGAAATCCTGTGCATATATAGACGGGAACTTAATTCCCTTTGACCTTAATAGACAACAATTTTGTCGACCCTCTCCTTTGCTTTATTATGCTGATTACAAACATCAAGTTGTAATGGTCCGCTCTCGAGTTAATGAAATTCGATTCGCGTATATATTTTCGTTAACTATAGTACGCCGGTTACCATCATGAGCAATTTTTCCTTTTGTCACCATGTTTTCAACTCTATTTAATTGTTGAACTCCCTCTTATGGAGATTTTGTACATTTTTGCCTGAAATGTTTCTAAGTCGCCTGCTGCATATTTGATGTATATGAGAAAGGGTTAACATGTATTGTTGGCTAATATGGCTATATTAACTCATGCATACTAATTTGTAGTAGCGATATTGGGTTTGGAATTGATCTACGAGGGACGCGGAAAATTGAGATATCGCGAGAAGGTCGAGAGAGATGTCAAATTGTCCACGCCCCGAGTAGACAATACATAGCCATATATTGCTACTGTAACATAATTCTTCTTTTATTATATACATTGTATAACATTAGACATAATAAAGAACAAATATACAAATATCTATATCTTACCATTACCAAATTTGGTACCGTATTTGACCTGCAGCAATAATATAAAATATTGGCTATATATATCCGTCCCAGATTTAATCAAGTCAATTAAAGTATTTTAATCCGTCGTGTTTGAATTGCGCATGACCACTTTCATGTTCTTGCGCCGGAAAATGTGAAGTTATATAATAAAATGTAATATTATATTGTCATGTAAATAATACATTTTATATTGTCATGTAAACAGTATGAGCTCATGAAGAAATGATATGAGACTGTTTTACATCGCGTAATTGCCGCTTTGAGATCGGGAGACTAGAGTTCGCTCCCTGTTCGAGTCATACCACAGACTTTAACAATGGTAGAAGTGGTTTCCCTGGCTGCAGGGATAATATTACATCTGCTGTGCTTTGGTCTGGATAAGTTTTCTAACAGAATGGGTCATTTATCAAGGAAACGCCGTGATATGACTGAAATAACATTGACCGCGGCGTAAAACACCATACAAACAAACTTCACTAGATATCTAAGTTGGGAATAGAGACAACAATTGAAATATTGACTCTGGGATAACGTTGTGTAAATAACGATCAACAGTAGTCCTGAACATTATTGTAAAACTGAATCGTGTCTAAGGTCAGCGCGGTTGCAATTCGAGTCACTACATAAACTGATCCATTTTTGTGGCGATTGGTTTGACAATCGCCACAATGCTAACAGAAACAACAACAACGAAAGATATTTACATAACTAATTTACTCACATCCGTTATAGTTCCAGCATTGATGCAGAGACGCGATTAATAATAATTATGTCAGTGCTACTTTTTGAGTTTTATATCGAGACATTATCTACATAGAGTTAAAATATGTAAATATTATCTTCGTCATGATTGGGCAGATAATAGATATCATTGCGCGTTCTATCTGCCTTGAACAAATAACTCGGATGTTTTTCAAATCTGGAAATTCCAAAAGGTTCTATAAATAGCTCGCGAGACTGCTGTTCTTAACTCTCAATATTATAAACGCTTTATTTTGTAGTTGTTTAAATATATGAAAGCGTCTAGATGATAAGACTGGTTTACAAAGGTGTAAAGGATACACGATGTCAGTGTGTACACACGTTATGTATACACGTCTGCACGTTTTAGAGTCAATTAGCAATCAATGCTGAAAGTGTAGCCTAATTTAGTTTGGAGATCGAGCATTATAATATATGCCTATATTTTTATAAATTGAACAGTTTGGCAAATAGTGAAATTGTGCTTTTTGTGCATGTTTTGTGTTTGTTATTGCACTCAAATTGTTCGAAGCAGTTTAACAACCTCAGAGACATATAAATACATGTACACTGTGTTTATATGTCTCTGACAACCCTCAATCATGCAAAGTGAAGGGACTAAATTTAACAGACCTGTTTAATATCGGACATCATTGAAACAAACACCTAACTAATGGATACTGTTGTCTGTCCTTTCTTGATAATTTTGTCATATCTAAAGTGTACGAAATATTTTATCTTAATATGGCCTAGCGACCTGGTGATGAGCATGTGATTACCCGAACAATTTAGATTACAAAAAGCCATTCTAATGAGCTAAAACGGTAGTCTATCGAGTACCAACTAGATTTTTCTTAAATTTGGAATGGCCTAATTTTGAACACATCATGACCAGTTTCAGAACGTAACTAAATCAAAGTACAAAGTACTGAAGGTAGAATTGCGATCGTTTAAGAAGAGATACAGAAGTGCATATATGAATATTTATTTTACCGGTTACCTTCAGGCAAAGTTTCAAGTGTGTAACCCTTTCCAGTGCTGATATTTTGCCTCAACCTGAAACTTTAACCAAAATGTTGACGAACAGACAGACGGAGAGACAGACATCGCCAATCTATAGACCGGAATTGCTATAGCAATCCGGCCAAAAATAAAAAAAAATCATCAATTTTAGCAGTAAAATCCTGCCAAGAAGTAATGAATTGAGAAAAAAATGTGCTGAGAGGTCCATAATTTCAAACTTGCTAAGATTTGGTCTGTGCAATGAATGTACAAATTGAAAAATGTATTGTTGACATGTATTTTCTACACTATCATTGTAATGTTGTTTATCATAAATAAAATTATTCCTTTTTTTAAATAAACTTTTAATCAAAATGTGTGTCTCAGTGTTGTCTTCTTCAGCAGTTTGACAGAAACAAAGCCTAAATCTGAAATTGTGTCAATGTGTTATTTGTCAACTCTGTCCCATAAGTTTTGCTTGTGATTTGAACTCTCATAAAAAAAGCACGGAAAGGGACAACTTTCCCAACTTTGATTAAATATGTTTTCAATTAAATTGTAAAAAATCTTTTTCTTGTTTTTTGAAAGTTTTGTCATTATTATTTAAGACGGACATTATATACTAGAATAGCCAACTGACTATCATTTGAAAAAGTGTTTCTTATTTAAACTTTTCCCACTTGCATACGTAATTGCAGCCGACGACTTTTGAAAACATTGATGCAGAAGAAGAAATTGCTCATAACAAGCTTTCTCCTTTTGCAACAATGTTTTCAACTTTATTCAATGATTACACTTCCAATAAATGTGATTTTCTGTATCTTTGCTCAGATTTTTTTTAATTCGTCTGCTGCAGAGTTTTTATATTGTGGGGTGGGTTGTGATTTGTTAAAGGGCAAGCAGGATTGGGAATTGAGTGTTGCACTTATCCTAATGAAACACTCGCCTGTCTGTGCATGTTTTAGCTTAACTTAACTTGTTAATGTTCTTTCCATCATCAACTTAGTCATCTGTTAGTAATCAACTCTATGAACGAAATAATCGCGTCAAAATCTTGAATCGCGTCAAAATCATAACGAACAAACTGTCAAAATCTGATTTTGAACTGTGTAATACAAATTTAGAATAAAAGGATGAATCAGTTATGTTGTAACAACCAATATCCGCGGGTCATTTACCTGATTTTGGCCGAAAGAAATGATCGATTTCTTGCAAGATGTATTCGTTATTCGTTCTGCCTATTATAATCAAAGTATTCTAAACGCTTTATAAACAAGTGATTTAAAGCGCTCAAATCATTTGATGAAATTTGTTTCTTTAGACGCGGACCTTGTCGAAAGCACCTATCCAAAATGCAAAAGTCATCGTTGTCGAAGGAATAGATGGACTGAGAGAAAGAGAAAGAAAAGGCTTAGCAATGCATACTATCTTTATGAATAAGGACATGAACGAATATGTATGGACTAGCGCCTAGAATTTCGTACTAGCCGATCCTTCATTCCACTCGCTTATGCTAGCGGGCGAGTGGATGTTTACATCTCTGCCGAGAGGGAAAAAAGGGTTACAATTTACAAAGGGTAATTGCGCGGTGCAGTGCTATATTGGCGTAGTGATATCTAAATAATTGTGTACACTTTAAATATGATATTTACATTTACAAGACTTGTTATTTTCTATTATAAGCTTGAATAATCGGATTTTTTTTCGTTACTCTATGTTTGCTTTTGTGAGCATTCGTAAATTAGTCAAACCAAACATTGCACTTAATTGTTGGTGGTGAAGGGCATATACATCACGTGACTTCAAACTCACTATGACTATGGCAGCCTCTGCGCATGCGCAAGTCTACCAAAAATCACCAAGACAACATTCTGGCAAACTAACATTATTATACTGTCAAAAGATGCAGGGTTGATACATTCTCAAATTTACCCGCAGCAGAGTGCACTATTATTGAAAATAGCAAGCCCTACACCGATATACTGCTTGTTACTTTAGTTGCAGGATTTTCCATACGATCGCCACTACAGTGCCATTGGCGCTTTGATTGTAATAAAACTTACCTTGCTTTAATTATTTTGTAAACCGGCGAGTTTTGTTAAGCTGCTTGATATTTTGTCACGAGCAAACCATTTTAAAACAACATCTTTTACATAAGTGGCTTAATTCGTCCGCAAAAACATAATACATTAAAATTGGAAAGAACAAACCGATGATTTTAAATTCAACCTATAATAGTGATGTAATAAAATGTCTAAAATGAATGGCTTTTATTACATTAATAATGTTATTCAGTCGCGTTTTGAGTCATCTGATATAGACGTCTATTGAAAACATTGTGCGGATGCACTAGCTCTACTGAATCTTCTATGTATGATGCATTAAGAACACAAATTGCTGGATGAGGTTCCAATGTTTAGATAATATTGAGGTTAGTCCCCTCGTACAAAAATAAAATAAACATACCTGTTCCATGATTATTTCCAGCCTCGTCCTTTATGTTAGTTATCTGTGTTTGCAACAATTTTTGCAGGACCTTGAAGTCGTGATCGAATCTGGAGGTACAGACCGGCGGCTGAATGTTGTCATTTTGACCATAGCAAAGAGCCACGGACAGTTGACACACTATTATTGCAAGGTTCGTCATTTTAAACGAAATCGCTAACTTAACACTGACGACACAGGCTGTGATGCAAACCGAGAATGAGTGTCCGAAATACAGTTCAATGTGCCTCTTAACACGAGGTCATTGCCATTCTAAGTGTTTTTGAAGTTGAACAAATTAACCCATACATGGAACAAGAGCTGTCCATTAGACATCGCGCTCGACTATTTCTCCTCAGATTGATTGCAACATTTTGCGTGATATAGGTAACACTGTGATAATAAATGAAGGGTGCCAGCTAAGATTTGTGTTGATTTTGTATTTGTATTATATCTATTATTGAAGTAACGATGACCATATAACAATTTTACATTTCTTCGGTAAAGACAATTCATACTGTTACAAGACATCATGAAACATTACATATGACAATATACTCACAACCCAAAACACAGTAACACCAAATAAATCCGATCAACAACATATGCAGTTTCTTAGTTTGACGGGGGTCGATGTTTAAATAACAAACCTGGTGTCCCGCTTTCTTTTCATAAGTGCAGTCGCGAGCATAAGATAACTATAAACAACGTCAAACAACTATAATAACATAGAAATCTGAGCTCTGAGTTATTAACGAAACACATGTTTATGTGTGGAATTAACAGTTTTTGGCCTGGGGCTTTAGCCCTTGGTCATAGTAGTAATACCATTTTGTTCAGAGTTGACAGCCTGCCAATTGCTGTAAGCAACAAACAACGCATTTTAGGTTGAGACTGCGCGAGAAAAATAGTTCATCATGGATTCAACAAAACTGCATTTAAAAGGTTAGGATCTCCCCCATAAATATCATTTTAATGTTGTTGGAACATCAGTAAACAACTTAAGGAATGAGTACTCCAATATAAGTTTAAGAAATGCTTTAGAAATTAATGCGCCGAGAGGTCAAATATGGACCCTCATAACATTATTAACATTTGCGAAGAGGAACGGAAAAAAAAGAAAGAAGTCGCGTGAAATATACAGTGGCGGATTAACCGGGGGGGGGGGGCGTAGGGCCCGTGCGTCGAAAAATGTTATGGTAAACAAAGAAAAAGCGTGGCAAATGTAGTGGCGGATTTAGCGGGGGCCCATAGGACCCGTGCCCGACTCCCCCCCCCCCCCCCCCCACGATACCCCGACCCGGTCGGGTATCATACATTTCTGGCGAGCGCCGGGCCGAATTCGCCACTCAGAGCCCGGCCGGACATCAGGCAGACATTGACCGGGGAAATGCGGCGTCTGGCCGACCATCCAATGTGTCTTGCAAGTTATAAAAGCCGGGTCATCGCATCATTAATCAGATTCTAGTCACGCTCTTCACAGAAGGTAGCAATTTAACAGACAGTTTATCACAAAAGTGTCAGAGTAACATTACTACAAGATGCCCTATAGCATAAGGTAGGACTGAATGAGAAGGGCAGTACCCACAAGAGAGCGAGAGTGGCAGTAAAGGAAATGAGACCTCTCCTCTTCAGCCACCAATGCACCATTAACTAAGTTGTAGAGGTAGCGTGCAAACGCAAACCTCTCCCTTAATCGTGCTGTGCAGGTGCCCGCAAGTGCTGTGGAGGTATTAACGGCATTTTCGTTAGAATACTTGTCTTAATGATATCTAAGTCAAGTTCGAATATGGGTCATATTGGGTCAGAAACTAGGTCACTAGGCCAAATTGAAGGGAAATATTGTTAACATAATGGAGGCTGCATTTTTAACTTGATCATGTTGAAACTGTATTAGAATGATATGTAGGCCAAGTTTGAATATTGGTCATGTCTGTTAAAAACCTACTTCACTAGGCCTTAGGAACATTTTTTCAACACTGTAGAGACCACGTTTTTTAAAATTTGGTCAGGATGTTTATCTTAATGCTATATAGTCCATGTTCGAATAAGGGTCATGTCGGGTAAACAAAAATAGGTCACTAGGCCAAATGAAGGAACATCTTGATAACACACTGGATATTGCATTTTGAATCTTTGTCAGAATAATTGTCTTGATGAGTTCTGCATATTTCAATCACTTTCTCCCAGTCTAGTACATGGTTTAGAGAACTATTTCAACTTGATGGAATGTGATTTAACATTATCATATTTCTCAATATATAATGCAGAAACTTCAAAATATTCTGCCTAAACCTGCTGTCAAATTTCCCTTTGATTCTTCATGTCTTAAATGTGTATACTTGTGAGCTTTTGCAATCAGGTGAGCGATATAGTGCCAATAAGGTCCTTATGTTTTTAAATTGGCAGTTTAATAAAATTTACTATTTTTTACATGATCTTTTAACTTCTTGACAATAAATCGTTAACATAAGCTGCAATTGTTATTTCCTTTCACATTTCCCCTACTTCTCCACCATTCCAGCAGCCCCCAGGCCTTCAGCACTACAGTGCTTTGATTATATCCAGGTTTGATGGTTAGAAATGTTTCTCTTCAAATTCACAATGCAATACATTCAGTAGTAACTGACATATGGACTCTAAAAAAGTTGCATACAAATCTTTAACCAGAACTTCTAATTCAAATAATAAAGGGCCATAATTTGCATTATTGCGCGGCGCGATCACGCACAGTGCTGTATGATGTTACTTTAAACTTTTCACCATAGTTGACTATGATATGAGAAGCTATTAACGTGATAATCTAATTAAATGCATTGGTCAAATACAGTTATAATTGATTATGAAAAAAAACATTTATTGTGCTAACCTAATGTAAATGCCTTTGTCAAATACAGTTACAATTGATTGAAAAAATACTTAATTATAATTATTTTAAAATGAAATATATATTTCCAATATTCTTTTATTAATTCTCGTAATTGAATACCTATTAGTCCCTAATATTATATAATTGTCGGTACATGGGCGCGGGCTGGCAATCCAGGGGTTGTCAATTCGAACCCCAGCTCTACCAACATTACTTCCGACGTTCTACAAAAAAACAAAGCAACAAGTATCATTCGTCTTCCACCGATCGGCTCAAAGTCTTTTTAGGAATGAAGCAAGTAGCTTGAACAAGACTAATGTTTGGAGTACTGGTGTGAGAAAGCCAGGAAACACATGAGTAGGTGAACTGGTCGCCGTGATATGACTGACAAATTGTTGGAAACGGCTTGAAACTTATGATAACACACAAAATGCTTGGCCATGCTGAATTAATTGTAATTATTATTTAAATATAACATAAATTCGTCAGTCGACTTTCAAAGTGGTAATCCGTGTTTTTTAATTTTTTTCAACTGACTAAAAAGACACTGCAGGATAAGGGTTAAAGTATTGTATAACAGGATAAGTAGATGCTGTTTAACGTCGCGTGCAGGATAAGGGTTAAAGTATTGTATAACACGATAAGGAGATGATGTTTTAAATCGTTTACAGCAGGATAAGGGTTAAAGTATTGTATAACGTGATACGAAGATGTTGTTTAACGTTGCGTACAGCAGACTAAGGGTTAAAGTATTGTATAACATGATACGTAGATGCTGTTCTTTAACGTCGTGTACAGTAGGATAAGTGTTAAAGTAGTGTATAACACAATACGTATAATTATGTCGTTTAACGTCGTGTACAGCAGGATAAGTGTTAAATTATTGTATAACACAATACGTATAATTATGTTGTTTAACGTCGTGTACAGTAGGATAAGTGTTAAAGTATTGTATAACATGATACGTAGATGTTGTTTAACGTCTCGTACAGTAGGATAAGTGTTAAAGTATTGTATAACACAATACGTAGGTGTTCTTTAACGTCGTGTACAGTAGGATAAGTGTTAAATTATTGTATAACACAATACGTATAATTATGTCGTTTAACGTTGTGTACAGTAGGATAAGTGTTAAAGTAGTGTATAACACAATACGTAGGTGTTGTTTAACGTCGTGTACAGTAGGATAAGTGTTAAAGTATTGTATAACATGAAACGTATAATTATGTTGTTTAACGTCGTGTACAGTAGGATAAGTGTTAAAGTATTGTATAACATGAAACGTATAATTATGTTGTTTAACGTCGTGTACAGCAGGATAAGTGTTAAATTATTGTATAACACAATACGTAGATGTTGTTTAATGTCTCGTACAGCAGGATAAGTGTTAAATTATTTTATAACATGATACGTATAAGTATGTCGTTTAACGTCGTGTACAGTAGGATAAGGGTTAAAGTAATGTATAACATGATACGTAGATGTTGTTTAACGTCGTGTACAGTAGGATAAGTGTTAAAGTAGTGTATAACACAATACGTATAATTATGTTGTTTAACGTCGTGTACATAAGGATAAGGGCTAAAGTATTGTATAACATAAAACGTATAATTATGTTGTTTAACGTCGTGTACATAAGGATAAGGGCTAAAGTATTGTATAACACAATACGTATACTTATGTTGTTTAACGTCGTGTACAGTAGGATAAGTGTTAAATTATTGTATAACACAATACGTATAATTATGTTGTTTAACGTCACGTACAGCAGGATAAGTGTTACATTATTGTATAACATGATACGTAGATGTTGTTTAACGTCGTGTACATCAGAATAAGTGTTAAAGTATTGTATACCATGATACGTGGATGTTGTTTAACGTCGTGTACAGTAGGATAAGTGTTAAAGTATTGTATAACACAATACGTATAATTATGTTGTTTAACGTCGTGTACAGTAGGATAAGTGTTAAAGTATTGTATAACACAATACGTATACTTATGTTGTTTAACGTCGTGTATAGCAGGATAAGTGTTAAAGTATTGTATAGCATGATACGTATAATTATGTTGTTTAACGTCGTGTACAGCAGGATAAGTGTTAAAGTATTGTATAACACAATACGTAGATGTTGTTTAACGTCTCGTACAGTAGGATAAGTGTTAAAGTATTGTATAACAGAATACGTATAATTATGTTGTTTAACGTCGTGTACAGTAGGATAAGTGTTAAAGTATTGTATAACACGATAAGGAGATGATGTTTTAAATCGTTTACAGCAGGATAAGGGTTAAAGTATTGTATAACGTGATACGAAGATGTTGTTTAACGTTGCGTACAGCAGACTAAGGGTTAAAGTATTGTATAACATGATACGTAGATGCTTTTCTTTAACGTCGTGTACAGTAGGATAAGTGTTAAAGTAGTGTATAACACAATACGTATAATTATGTCGTTTAACGTCGTGTACAGCAGGATAAGTGTTAAATTATTGTATAACACAATACGTATAATTATGTTATTTAACGTCGTGTACAGTAGGATAAGTGTTAAAGTATTGTATAACACAATACGTAGATGTTGTTTAACGTCGTGTACAGTAGGAGAAGTGTTCAAGTATTGTATAACACAATACGTTTAATTATGTTGTTTAACGTCGTGTACAACAGGATAAGTGTTAAAGTATTGTATAACACAATACGTAGATGTTGTTTAACGTCACGTACAGCAGGATAGGTGTTAAAGTATTGTATAACATGATACGTTTAATTATGTTGTTTAACGTCACGTACAGCAGGATAAGTGTTAACTTATTATATAACGCAATACGTAGATGTTGTTTAACGTCTCGTACAGTAGGATAAGTCTTAAAGTATTGTATATCATGATACATATAATTATGTCGTTTAACGTCGTGTACAGTAGGATAAGTGTTAGATTATCGTATAAAATGATACGTTTAATTATGTTGTTTAACGTCTTGTACAGAAGGATAAGTGTTAAAGTATTATATAACACAATACGTATAATTATGTTGTTTAACGTCGTGTACAGTAGGATAAGTGTTAAAGTATTGTATAACACAATACGTTTAATTATATTGTTTAAAGTCGTGTACATAAGGATAAGTGTTAAATTATTGAATAACATGATACGTAGATGTTGTTTAACGTCGTGTACAGTAGGATAAGTGTTAAAGTATTGTATAACATGATACGTAGATGTTGTTTAACGTCTCGTACAGTAGAATAAGTGTTAAAGTATTGTATAACACAATACGTATAATTATGTTGTTTAACGTCGTGTACATAAGGATAAGTGTTAAATTATTGAATAACACAATACGTATAATTATGTTGTTTAACGTCGTGTACAGTAGGATAAGTGTTAAAGTATTGAATAACACAATACGTATAATTATGTTGTTTAACGTCACTTACAGTAGGATAAGTGTTAAAGTATTGTATAACACAATACGTATAATTATGTTGTTTTACGTCGTGTACAGTAGGATAAGTGTTAAAGTATTGTATAACACAATACGTAGATGTTGTTTAACGTCACGTACAGTAGGATAAGTGTTACAGTATTGTATAACATGATACGTAGATGTTGTTTAACGTCTCGTACAGTAGGATAAGTGTTAAAGTATTGTATAACACAATACGTATACTTATGTTGTTTAACGTCGTGTACAGTAGGATAAGTGTTAAATTATTGTATAACACAATACGTAGATGTTGTTTAACGTCGTGTACAGTAGGATAAGTTTTAAAGTATTGTATAACACAATACGTAGATGTTGTTTAACGTCGTGTACAGTAGGATAAGTGTTACAGTATTGTATAACATGATACGTAGATGTTGTTTAACGTCTCGTACAGTAGGATAAGTGTTAAAGTATTGTATAACACAATACGTATACTTATGTTGTTTAACGTCGTGTACATAAGGATAAGTGTTAAAGTATTGTATAACACAATACGAATAATTATGTTGTTTAACGTCGTGTACAGTAGGATAAGTGTTAAAGTATTGTATAACACAATACGAATAATTATGCTGTCTACGTCGTGTACAGTAGGATAAGTGTTAACTTATTGTATAACATGATACGTAGATGTTGTTTAACGTCTCGTACAGTAGGATAAGTGTTAAAGTATTGTATAACACAATACGAATAATTATGTTGTTTAACGTCGTGTACAGTAGGATAAGTGTTAAAGTATTGTATAACACAATACGTATATGTTGTTTAACGTCTCGTACAGTAGGATAAGTGTTAAATTATTGTATAACACAATACGTATAACTATGTTGTTTAACGTCGTGTACAGCAGGATAAGTGTTAAAGTATTGTATAACATGATACGTAGATGTTGTTTAACGTCACGTACAGTAGGATAAGGGTTAAATTATTTTATAACACAATACGTATAATGTTGTTTAACGTCGTGTACAGCAGATTACGGGTTAAAGTATTGTATAACATGATACGTAGATGTTGTTTAACGTCACGTACAGTAGGATAAGGGTTAAATTATTTTATAACACAATACGTATAATGTTGTTTAACGTCGTGTACAGCAGACTACGGGTTAATGTATTGTATAACATGATACGTAAATGTTGTACCATATTAAAGTCTTCTGCACAAAGGATGAGTCAATACAATATAGCATGGTAGTGGGCTAGTCGAAACTCTTACACAAATACCAATAGTTTGTAACCGTTTTATAACACTGTGTCAGAAAATTAACACTAACAGACAAATTGATTACACATTATTTAACAAAATATACAGAGAACCGCCCTGACATGCTAAATAATTATGACGATGTTTTTCTTCTAGTTACTGTTCAAAGGGACACAACTTTCCTGTAAAATAATGTGACACTTACACTTATCTGCCGGTGTACACACAAGGAAGTTTAAAATAAATAAACTAGTTATCAATATAAGCAGAAGGCGGACATTTTGTTGAACATATTCTCTTAAATTTAGACTCCAATTGAAGATCTGTTTCGATCACTCTGAGTTCTGGTGAGTAACAATACGTGTATTATTAATAAAGCACTTGTAATTAACAATTTAAAGGACTGGTGTACTATTCATAAACAAGAGGGTAAACAAGTGTACAGTTGATGTCGGTTTTTAATCATCTAGATAAACAGTACAGTAGGTCTACGAGCAGGTGATATCTTTCTGAATTAGTTTTCAACATAGAGTCGGAATTAAAGAACAAGTCCATAAAATAGTTTTGAGATTCATTGTTGTAAGACGGTTAAACTCTTATTAATTGCAACAGACTTCTGGATATCCTGAACGACTCTGTACACTCAGGACCTGGTTGTATTATATGGACTCGTCCAATATGGAAACAATTCAATTATGATTTGAAATATTGACACTTTATCTACCGACTTTAAATCAGTTAAACTATTGGAAAGAGTCACTACAAATACATGTTAGTTTCGTTATTACCAAAGATTGTTTTCAAATATCGTCTGCTGCAGATAAGTACAAACATGCCCCATTGCAGAAAAGTAAACATAACTTAACCCTTTATGTCGAGATAATAATATCTCCGTCAATATTCAAAGTATCTGATTAACAGAGATTAGAAACTTTGCAACTGAAAATAAAATTAGCTAATAAACAGAAGTCATGATTAGATTAAATGATTGACCGAGTTTATCGGCATTTTCTGCAGCTAAAAAGGATTTACGTTTTTTATTTACTGTATTTGAATTATTAACCTCATTCATCTTGTGATGCGTTAATTACTATCGCTCTGCATTAGTAAGGAGCCATGGTTGAAATGGTTTATGTAGTTATTTATGAGAACAGCTTTAAACAGAAAACAATACTGTTTTTTTGGAAATGAATAGAATACATATCATAGAACAAATATACTCGAAAATGGCTGTTTACTATATGAAAACAACATCTACGAAGCATGTTATACACTACTTTAACCCTTATCCTATTGTATGTGACGTTAAACAACATAATTATACGTATTGTGTTATACACTACTTTAACCTTATCCTACTGTACGTGACGTTAAACAACATAGTTATACGTATTGTGTTATACACTACTTTAACCCTTATCCTACTGTACACAAAGTTAAACAACATAATTATACATATTGTGTTATACACTACTTTAACACTTATCCTACTGTACACGACGTTAAACAACATAATTATATGTATTGTGTTATACACTACTTTAACACTTATCCTACTGTACACGACGTTAAACAACATAATTATATGTATAGTGTTATACACTACTTTAACACTTATCCTACTGTATGTGACGTTAAACAACATAATTATACGTATTGTGTTATATACTACTTTAACCCTTATCCTGTTGTATGTGACGTTAAACGACATAATTATACGTATTGTGTTATACACTACTTTAACCCTTATCCTGTTGTATGTGACGTTAAACGACATAATTATACGTATTGTGTTATACACTACTTTAACACTTATCCTACTGTACACAACGTTAAACAACATAGTTATACGTATTGTGTTATACACTACTTTAACCCTTATCCTACTGTACGTGACGTTAAACGACATAATTATACGTATTGTGTTATACACTACTTTAACACTTATCCTACTGTACACAACGTTAAACAACATAATTATACGTATTGTGTTATACACTACTTTAACACTTATCCTGTTGTATGTGACGTTAAACGACATAATTATACGTATTGTGTTATACACTACTTTAACACTTATCCTATTGTACGTGACGTTAAACAACATACTTATACGTATTGTGTTATACACTATTTTAACCCTTATCCTACTGTACACGACGTTAAACAACATAATTATACGTATTGTGTTATACACTACTTTAACACTTATACTACTGTACGTGACGTTAAACAACATAATTATACGTATTGTGTTATACACTACTTTAACCCTTATCCTATTGTATGTGACGTTAAACAACATAATTATACGTATTGTGTTATACACTACTTTAACCTTATCCTAATGTACACAACGTTAAACAACATAATTATACGTATTGTGTTATACACTACTTTAACCCTTATCCTAATGTACACAACGTTAAACAACATAATTATACGTATTGTGTTATACACTACTTTAACCCTTATCCTACTGTACGTGACGTTAAACAACATAATTATACGTATTGTGTTATACACTACTTTAACCCTTATCCTGTTGTATGTGACGTTAAACAACATAATTATACGTATTGTGTTATACACTACTTTAACCCTTATCCTATTGTATGTGACGTTAAACAACATAATTATACGTATTGTGTTATACACTACTTTAACCCTTATCCTACTGTACACGACGTAAAACAACATAATTATACTTATTGTGTTATACACTACTTTAACCCTTATCCTGTTGTATGTGACGTTAAACAACATAATTATACGTATTGTGTTATACACTACTTTAACACTTATCCTACTGTACACGACGTTAAACAACATAATTATACGTATTGTGTTATACACTACTTTAACCCTTATCCTACTGTACACGACGTTAAACAACATCTACGTATTGTGTTATACAATACTTTAACCCTTATCCTACTGTACACGACGTTAAACAACATAATTATACGTATTGTGTTATACACTACTTTAACCCTTATCCTGTTTTATTTGACGTTAAACAACATAATTATACGTATTGTGTTATACACTACTTTAACCTTATCCTGTTGTATGTGGCGTTAAACAACCTAATTATACGTATTGTGTTATACACTACTTTAACCCTTATCCTACTGAACACGACGTTAAACAACATCTTCGTATTGTGTTATACACTACTTTAACACTTATCCTACTGTACGTGACGTTAAACAACATAATTATACTTATTGTGTTATACACTACTTTAACCCTTATCCTACTGTACACGACGTTAAACAACATAATTATACTTATTGTGTTATACACTACTTTAACTCTTATCCTACTGTACACGACGTTAAACAACATAATTATACTTATTGTGTTATACACTACTTTAACACTTATCCTACTGTACACGACGTTAAACAACATAATTATACGTATTGTGTTATACACTACTTTAACCTTATCCTGTTGTATGTGACGTTAAACAACATAATTATACGTATTGTGTTATACACTACTTTAACACTTATCCTACTGTACGTGACGTTAAACACCATAATTATACGTATTGTGTTATACACTACTTTAACCCTTATCCTGTTGTATGTGACGTTAAACAACATACTTATACGTAGTGTGTTATACACTACTTTAACACTTATCCTACTGTACGAGACGTTAAACAACATCTACGTATTGTGTTATACACTACTTTAACACTTATCCTACTGTACACGACGTTAAACAAAATAATTATACGTATTGTGTTATACAATAATTTAACACTTATCCTTATATACACGACGTTAAACAACATAAGTATACGTATTGTGTTATACAATACTTTAACACTTATCCTACTGTACGAGACGTTAAACAACATCTACGTATCATGTTATTCAATACGTTAACACTTATCCTACTGTACACGACGTTAAACGACATAATTATACGTATTGTGTTATACAATACTTTAACACTTATCCTACTGTACACGACGTTAAACAACATAATTATACGTATTGTGTTATACAATACTTTAACACTTATCCTTATGTACACGACGTTAAACAACATAAGTATACGTATTGTGTTATATAATACTTTAACACTTATCCTACTGTACGAGACGTTAAACAACATCTACGTATTGTGTTATACATTACTTTAACACTTATCCTGCTGTACACGACGTTAAACAACATAATTATACGTATTGTGTTATACAATACTTTAACACTTATCCTACTGTACGTGACGTTAAACAACATCTACGTATTGTGTTATACAATACTTTAACACTTATCCTACTGTACGTGACGTTAAACAACATCTACGTATTGTGTTATACATTACTTTAACACTTATCCTGCTGTACGTGACGTTAAACAACATAATTATACGTATTGTGTTATACAATACTTTAACACTTATCCTTATGTACACGACGTTAAACAACATAAGTATACGTATTGTGTTATACAATACTTTAACACTTATCCTACTGTACGAGACGTTAAACAACATCTACGTATTGTGTTATACAATACCTTAACACTTATCCTGCTGTACACGACGTTAAACAACATAATTATACGTATCGTGTTATACAATACTTTAACACTTATCCTACTGTACACGACGTTAAACAACATAATTATACGTATTGTGTTATACAATACTTTAACACTTATCCTACTGTACGAGACGTTAAACAACATCTACGTATTGTGTTATACAATACTTTAACACTTATCCTGCTGTACACGACGTTAAACAACATCTACGTATTGTGTTATACAATACTTTAACACTTATCCTACTGTACACGACGTTAAACAATATAATTATACGTATTGTGTTATATAATACTTTAACACTTATCCTACTGTACACGACGTTAAACAAAATAATTATACGTATTGTGTTATACAATACTTTAACACTTATCCTGCTGTACACGACGTTAAACAACATAATTATACGTATTGTGTTATACACTACTTTAACACTTATCCTACTGTACACGACGTTAAACAACATAATTATACGTATTGTGTTATACAATACTTTAACACTTATCCTACTGTACACGACGTTAAACAACATAATTATACGTATTGTGTTATACAATACTTTAACACTTATCCTGCTGTACGGGACGCTAAACAACATCGACGTTTCATGTTTTACAATACATTAAACCTTGTCCGGCTGTACACGACGTTAAACAACGTTAAACAATATCAACTTATTATGTTATACAATTATTGAACCCTTATCCTGCTGTACGGGACACAAAACAACATCTGCTTACCGTGTTGTACGATTATTTAACCCTTATCATGCTGTACTGGACACAAAACAATATCTACCTATTTTGATTAAATACCTAGTATATCTGTTAGGCAGAATGAAAAATGATAAAACTAATTTCTATATTTTCATTAACACAAAATACATCGTTGGGTTTTGCAGAGCGCCGCTGTATTCGTTGTATACATTTAGAAAGCATGAAGACCGTTCAGCGGGCAGTGACGATCCCGATCAGTGAGTGTAGATAAACTGATTTGTGGAATATTCACAAGTTAAAATAAAGCTTTCATTAAAAACGAAGCCATTACACTATGCGATCAGGGAGACTAATATATATCCTCTTGAACTTGATTTCTCAAATTGATTTTTGTTTGCTTGAACGGGGTTTAGTATATCAAAGTAAACCATTCACACATGTATACAGCTTAGATATAAAAGGTAGAATACTAGCAAGTTGAGAGTACAGTTTAATCAGGAGTATAGTCCTATCTATGTCCTTGAGTAAATGAACTCTTTCATCAAATATAGGATACATGTATATGACAAAAAAAAAACTTTGCGCATCCAGCTTATACAAACGTGATTTTTTCTAAATATTGAATAATCTGTCAAATACAGAAGTGATATTTTATTTTTACAGTTTCAGATTCTCTTGAGGATTTTAACCATGGCGTGCAGTTCATCTTTATATAGAGGGTCCGATGAGACGTCTTCCCAAGACTGTGACGTTTGTAAGTACCAGAATACGACCTCTGAGGCGGTGGCATACTGTACCAGCTGTGATGAACATCTTTGTACAACATGTGAGAAGGTTCACAGAGGTTCGAAACTCACCAGGAACCACACGCTACTGACGGGAAGCAATCTGCCTTCAATATCAACTACATCTATATCAACATCGCCTACAATGTTTTGTGAAGACCATAAAACAATGAGTGTAAGTATGTATTGTCAAAGTCATGATGACATCATCTGCCATACATGTAAATTAAGCACCCATAGAAGTTGTAATACGACTGGTATTAACCAACAGGCACAACAGCTGAAGAAAGATGGATCTTTCAAAGATACTAGAACACGTCTGGAAGACTTAAAATCTAAATATGACAAGTTGAAAATAATGAGGAACGCAGACAAGAGGGTTGTTAAGTCAGAGTTAGATAAATGCCTTCGAGACATGCGCCAAATCCGCAAGAATATAAACGAAGCGTTAGATCAAATGGAAAACACTCTATCGAAGGAAATCCATCAAGTAAATGAAAGCACCATCAATGATATCGAAAATCACATTGCGATTTTGGATGACGCTCTGGCTCAGATATCGGATCAATTAAAATCACTAAAAGAATGTGAGAAAGCACGAGATGATGACGTCATGTACGTTGGGATGAAGAAAGCCAGTAATATTATGAGTAGATATGAGGATATAATTTCGAAAATCGAAGATGCACTTGATCAAACCGAAATAACATTTCAGATTAATGGAGACCTTTATGACATGGTTAAACATCTGCGGTCTATAGATACAGTCCTTATTGACAACAATCGGGTTTCTCTTCAGGCGAACAAGGGACTGACTGACGGACAGGGAACTAGCGGTGATATTTCATACAGTAGTCAGACTCAGAAGTCCCTTATAAACCTTTCCATATCCGGTAAACGTGACATTGATGTAGGATCTCCACAGGTAAGCGGGTGTACCTTCATGCCTGACGGACGTCTCGTCCTGTGTTGTGGAGATGACGGACTCATACTACTTGATAAAGACTTCACTGTCAAGTCCCGGTTAGATATGAGTGCATACACTGTAGCAATCATCAATCATAATGAGATCGTTATAGCCAGTTATGGTAAGCAACATATCAAAAAGGTGAAGTTATTTCCATCGATGGAAGTGACCAAAACGATAAAGATGGATAGAATATGTTATGGTGTTGATGTGTCTGGTGATGAGATCTACATGACCTGTAATGACGGTTCTGGTAACGGTGAGGTACAGATACTCAACATGAATGGTATACTACAGCGTAGACTGGGTGTGGATAATGGTGAATATATGTTTACATGGCCCTTCTATGTGACCGTCAATCAAGATGGAAGTAAAGTGTTTGTATCAGATTCAAACACTTACATTGTCACTTGTCTTGATAAACTAGGTCATGTGATATACCAGTACTCAGACACAGACTTGTACTTTCCATCAGGAATGTATGTGGATCGTGAAGGTAACCTGTTGGTCTGTGGTTATAATAGTAACAATGTACATTTAATCGGACAAGATGGCAGAAAAGAGAAGATTCTGTTGTCAAAGACAGACGGTATACAGTTCCCATGGTGTACAACGTTCAGACAGAGTGATGGTTGTCTGGTGGTGGGAATGTCCGCTGGTTCTTCTCAATCACTGATCAGCTTTACCGCTAAGTAATTAGATATTTGAAAATTGGATCTACACAATAGTCATACTATTTGCTTTATTCAGACAAAGTGTTAACTATGTTTAATAATCACTGAAATAACATATATTTGTGACATAGGTACGAACCAGATCAGCACGTCTATCCTCGCACTCTAATCTTGGTCTATCATGATCGCCATTCAGTTATGCAACCGTTAAACCAGTCAAACTATCATTTGATAAATAGCAATGATCGTTGTAACACTGTGGATATGATAAGTTACCCGTAATCTGATCGGAATCTGTCCTGATTGTCAATCGTGATTCACGCAATATTTAGGCACTTACCCGCTATACCAATATTACATTCGTTTGAATGTTAAAAGTCTTGTAGAAAAGTATTAACACTTAATCTTATTATACCAATTGTACCTTTTATGCGGGAGAAGAAAATAGTGTGGGAAACGGAAAATAGCTCCTTTACCCGAATGTGTTCAAATGCGATCCGAATGTGTTAAACATCGCCTATAACCACCAGCAAAGTGATATGATGTTTAAGCATTCATATCGATATAACAAACTAAACAAGTTATTTCGGAATGGTCACAGGCTGAAATAATCCATATAATTAGTGTTTGAATGTGGCTTGCTTGTTGCGTTTCTCCACAATGTTTTGAAAAGTCGCCTGCTCTGTCGTTGTCTAAATGCACTAATGACAAGGTAATAGTTATGAACTTCCCTGACGAGATACCACAGTTCAATGTATTTAGATCCGACTCACAATCAGGCTTAAATCCGTTAAGGTCGGTTTAGTGTGGCTCGTTTGCTATATTTTCCAAAATCGATGTCAAAAATAGTCTTTTATGAAAAGATTGTGAGACTAGATGGACGTCCAAGTCAATACGATACAATTTAAACATGAATCGTAATTGGATTGATAATCCGCTAATCTCGTTTTTGTATCACTGGTTTAGTATCGTTTCCCGTAATGTCAAAAGTGGACCAAAAGCGCCTATTACGAACAAAGGGTCAGACTAGATGAGCATCCTAGTCGATTCAATACACTTAATAAAGTGATTGACTCGAGTTTAAATCATTGTGGCAAAAGGAGAATTTATTTATAGGACCTGCGATGGGTGACGGGTGGCGGGCGGTCTCTCTCTCTAAACGAAACTGGTGCAAAATGTTTGTAGGGGTAATAGTTCAAGTTCGATAACCAGCAAAATCGCCCGAGGAATGTTTAGATTATGTTTCTCTAATTTCAAAAAAATGGCAAATTAGCCATGTTCGCTCTGTAAGTCAAACAGTTTCCATCCGATCTTCACAACTCTTATTGACATGTTTGTGGGCATATTGTCTAGGTAAGGTTGGATAACCAAGGCACATTTGGATTATGACCATTGATCATTTAAGTCGTTCCAGAGTTAGAACTCCCTGGTGGCCGGGCGTATTTTGGTATAATCTTTCCCAAAAGTCGTTTCCTGCAGTGGCGTCAAAAAACGTTTTTAAGAGAAAAAGGGTTAAGCAGAAATGTTCCTCCACGGTAACCTCCTGCATAATTTGTTCAAGCCATATTGAATGGTTTAAAAGGGTAGCCGCTAGGTGGCTTTAGAAAAGGGGCGAAATGAGCTATTCTAACGCCCTAACTGATACACCCTAGAGTCATGGCCGGGTATCGAAACCTGGTCTACCGCCCTAACTGATACACCTTAGAGGGGTTACTATATACAGTCATAGCCGGGTATCGAAACCTGGTCTGCCGCCCTAACTTATACACCCTAGAGGGGGTTACTATATACAGTCATGGTCGGCTATCGAAACCTGGTCTGCCGCCCTAACTGATACACCCTAGAGGGGGTTACTATATACAGTCATAGCCGGGTATCGAAACCTGATCTGCCGCCCTAACTGATACACCCTAGAGGCGGTTACTATATACAGTCATGGCCGGGTATCGAAACCTGGTCTGCCGCCCTAACTTATACACCCTAGAGGCGGTTACTATATACAGTCATGGCCGCGTATCGAAACCTGGTCTGCCGCCCTAACAGATACACCCTAGAGGCGGTTACTATATACAGTCATGGTCGGCTATCGAAACCTGGTCTGCCACCCTAACTTATACACCCTAGAGGCGGTTACTATATACAGTCATGGCCGGGTATCGAAACCTAGTCTGCCGCCCTAACAGATACACCCTAGAGGCGGTTACTATATACAGTCATGGTCGGCTATCGAAACCTGGTCTGTTGCCCTAGCTTATACACCCTAGAGGCGGTTACTATATACAGTCATGGCCGGGTATCGAAACCTGGTCTGCCGCCCTAACAGTTACACCCTAGAGGCGGTTACTATATACAGTCATGGACGGGTATTGAAACCTGGTATGCCGTCCTAACGGATACACCCTAGAGGCGGTTACTATATACAGTCAAGGCCGGGTATCGAAACCTGGTATGCCGCTCTAACGGATACACCCTATAGGCGGTTACTATATACAGTCATGGCCGGGTATCGAAACCTAGTCTGCCGCCCTAACAGATACACCCTAGAGGCGGTTACTATATACAGTCATGGTCGGCTATCGAAACCTGGTCTGCCGCCCTAACTTATACACCCTAGAGGCGGTTACTATATACAGTCATGGCCGGGTATCGAAACCTAGTCTGCCGCCCTAACAGATACACCCTAGAGGCGGTTACTATATACAGTCATGGTCGGCTATCGAAACCTGGTCTGTTGCCCTAGCTTATACACCCTAGAGGCGGTTACTATATACAGTCATGGCCGGGTATCGAGACCTGGTCTGCCGCCCTAACAGTTACACCCTAGAGGCGGTTACTATATACAGTCATGGCCGGGTATTGAAACCTGGTATGCCGTCCTAACGGATACACCCTAGAGGCGGTTACTATATACAGTCAAGGCCGGGTATCGAAACCTGGTATGCCGCTCTAACGGATACACCCTATAGGCGGTTACTATATACAGTCATGGCCGGGTATCGAAACCTGGTCTGCCGACCTAACTGATACACTCTAGAGGCGGTTACTATATACAGTCATGGTCGGCTATCGAAACCTGGTCTGCCGCCCTAACTTATACACCCTAGAGGCGGTTACTATATACAGTAATGGCCGGGTATCGAAACCTGGTCTGTCGCCCTAACTGATACACCCTAGAGGCGGTTACTATACACAGTCATGGCCGGGTATCGAAACCTGGTCTGCCGCCCTAACTTATACACCCTAGAGGCGGTTACTATATACAGTCATGGCCGGGTATCGAAACCTGGTCTGCCGCCCTAACAGATACACCCTAGAGGCGGTTACTATATACAGTCATGGCCGGGTATCGAAACCTGGTCTGCCGCCCTAACTGATACACCCTAGAGGCGGTTACTATATAAAGTCATGGTCGGCTATCGAAACCTGGTCTGCCGCCCTAACGGATACACCCTAGAGGCGGTCACTATATACAGTCATGGCCGGGTATCGAAACATGGTCTGCCGCCCTAACAGATACACCCTAGAGGCGGTTACTATATACAGTAATGGCCAGGAATTGAAACATGGTATGCCGCCCTAACGGATACACCGTAGAGGCGGTCACTATATACAGTCATGGCTGTGTATAGAAACCTGGTATGCCGTCCTAACTGATACACCCTATAGGCGGTTACTATATACAGTCATGGCAGGGTAACGAAACCTGGTCTGCCGCCCTAACTGATACACGCTAGAGGCGGTTACTATATACAGTCATGGTCGGCTATCGAAACCTGGTCTGCCACCCTAACAGAAACAGCCTAGAGGCGGTCACTATACACAGTCATGACCGGGTATCGAAACCTGGTCTGTCGCCCTAACTGATACACCCTAGAGGCGGTTACTATGCACAGTCATGGCCGGGAATCGAAACCTGGTCTGCCGCCCTAACTTATACACCCTAGAGGGGGTTACTATATACAGTCATGGCCGGGTATCGAAACCTGGTCTGGCGCCCTAACTGATACACCCTAGAGAGGTTACTATATACAGTCATAGCCGGGTATCGAAACCTGATCTTCCGCCCTAACTGATACACCCTAGAGGCGGTTACTATATACAGTCATGGCCGGGTATCGAAACCTGGTCTGCCGCCCTAACTTATACACCCTAGAGGCGGTTACTATATACAGTCATGGCCGGGTATCGAAACCTGGTCTGCCGCCCTAACTGATACACCCTAGAGGCGGTTACTATATACAGTCAAGGCCGGGTATCGAAACCTGGTATGCCGCCCTAACGGATACACCCTATAGGCGGTTACTATATACAGTCATAGTCGGCTATCGAAACCTGGTCTGCCGCCCTAACTGATACACCCTAGAGGCGGTTACTATACACAGTCATGGCCGGGTATCGAAACCTGGTCTGCCGCCCTAACTTATACACCCTAGAGGCGGTTACTATATACAGCCATGGCCGGGTATCGAAACCTGGTCTGCCGCCCTAACTGATACACCCTAGAGATGGTTACTATATACAGTCATGGTCGGCTATCGAAACCTGGTCTGCCGCCCTAACTTATACACCCTAGAGGGGGTTACTATATACAGTCATGGTCGGCTATCGAAACCTGGTCTGCCGCCCTAACTGATACACCCTAGAGGGAGTTACTATATACAGTCATGGTCGGCTATCGAAACCTGGTCTGCCGCCCTAACTGATACACCCTAGAGGGGGTTACTATATACAGTCATAGCCGGTATCGAAACCTGATCTGCCGCCCTAACTGATACACCCTAGAGGCGGTTACTATATACAGTCATGGCCGGGTATCGAAACCTGGTCTGCCGCCCTAACTTATACACCCTAGAGGCGGTTACTATATACAGTCATGGCCGGGTATCGAAACCTGGTCTGCCGCCCTAACAGATACGCCCTAGAGAAGGTTACTATATACAGTCATGGTCGGCTATCGAAACCTGGTCTGTTGCCCTAGCTTATACACCCTAGAGGCGGTTACTATATACAGTCATGGTTGGCTATCGAAACCTGGTCTGCCGCCATAACTTATACACCCTAGAGGGGGTTACTATATACAGTCATGGTCGGCTATCAAAACATGGTATGCCGCCCTAACGGATACACCCTAGAGGCGGTCACTATATACAGTCATGGCTGTGTATAGAAAGCTGGTCTGCCGTCCTAACTGATACACCCTAGAGGCGGTCACTATATAGAGTCATGGCTGGGTATCGAAACCTGGTCTGCCACACTAACTTATACACCCTTGAGGCTTTTACTATATACAGTAATGGCCGGGTATCGAAACCTGGTCTGCCGCCCTAACTTATACACCCTAGAGGCGGTTACTATATACAGTCATGGCCGGGTATCGAAACCTGGTCTGCCGCCCTAACTGATACACCCTAGAGGCGGTTACTATATACAGTCAAGGCCGGGTATCGAAACCTGGTATGCCGCCCTAACGGATACACCCTATAGGCGGTTACTATATACAGTCATAGTCGGCTATCGAAACCTGGTCTGCCGCCCTAACGGATACACCCTAGAGGCGGTTACTATATACAGTATTGGCCGGGTATCGAAACCTGGTCTGTCGCCCTAACTGATACACCCTAGAGGCGGTTACTATACACAGTCATGGCCGGGTATCGAAACCTGGTCTGCCGCCCTAACTTATACACCCTAGAGGCGGTTACTATATACAGTCATGGCCGGGTATCGAAACCTGGTCTGCCGCCCTAACTGATACACCCTAGAGATGGTTACTATATACAGTCATGGTCGGCTATCGAAACCTGGTCTGCCGCTTTAACTTATACACCCTAGAGGGGGTTACTATATACAGTCATGGTCGGCTATCGAAACCTGGTCTGCCGCCCTAACTGATACACCCTAGAGGGAGTTACTATATACAGTCATGGTCGGCTATCGAAACCTGGTCTGCCGCCCTAACTGATACACCCTAGAGGGGGTTACTATATACAGTCATAGCCGGTATCGAAACCTGATCTGCCGCCCTAACTGATACACCCTAGAGGCGGTTACTATATACAGTCATGGCCGGGTATCGAAACCTGGTCTGCCGCCCTAACTTATACACCCTAGAGGCGGTTACTATATACAGTCATGGCCGGGTATCGAAACCTGGTCTGCCGCCCTAACAGATACACCCTAGAGAAGGTTACTATATACAGTCATGGTCGGCTATCGAAACCTGGTCTGTTGCCCTAGCTTATACACCCTAGAGGCGGTTACTATATACAGTCATGGTCGGCTATCGAAACCTGGTCTGCCGCCCTAACCTATACACCCTAGAGGGGGTTACTATATACAGTCATGGTCGGCTATCGAAACATGGTATGCCGCCCTAACGGATACACCCTAGAGGCGGTCACTATATACAGTCATGGCTGTGTATAGAAAGCTGGTCTGCCGTCCTAACTGATACACCCTAGAGGCGGTCACTATATAGAGTCATGGCTGGGTATCGAAACCTGGTCTGCCACACTAACTTATACACCCTTGAGGCTTTTACTATATACAGTAATGGCCGGGTATCGAAACCTGGTCTGCCGCCCTAACTTATACACCCTAGAGGCGGTTACTATATACAGTCATGGCCGGGTATCGAAACCTGGTCTGCCGCCCTAACTGATACACCCTAGAGGCGGTTACTATATACAGTCAAGGCCGGGTATAGAAACCTGGTATGCCGCCCTAACGGATACACCCTATAGGCGGTTACTATATACAGTCATAGTCGGCTATCGAAACCTGGTCTGCCGCCCTAACTTATACACCCTAGAGGCGGTTACTATATACAGTAATGGCCGGGTATCGAAACCTGGTCTGTCGCCCTAACTGATACACCCTAGAGGCGGTTACTATACACAGTCATGGCCGGGTATCGAAACCTGGTCTGCCGCCCTAACTTATACACCCTAGAGGCGGTTACTATATACAGTCATGGCCGGGTATCGAAACCTGGTCTGCCGCCCTAACTGATACACCCTAGAGATGGTTACTATATACAGTCATGGTCGGCTATCGAAACCTGGTCTGCCGCCCTAACTTATACACCCTAGAGGGGGTTACTATATACAGTCATGGTCGGCTATCGAAACCTGGTCTGCCGCCCTAACTGATACACCCTTGAGGGAGTTACTATATACAGTCATGGTCGGCTATCGAAACCTGGTCTGCCGCCCTAACTGATACACCCTAGAGGGGGTTACTATATACAGTCATAGCCGGTATCGAAACCTGATCTGCCGCCCTAACTGATACACCCTAGAGGCGGTTACTATATACAGTCATGGCCGGGTATCGAAACCTGGTCTGCCGCCCTAACTTATACACCCTAGAGGGGGTTACTATATACAGTCATGGCCGACTATCGAAACCTGGTCTGCCGCCCTAACTGATACACCCTAGAGGGGGTTACTATATACAGTCATAGCCGGGTATCGAAACCTGATCTGCCGCCCTAACTGATACACCCTAGAGGCGGTTACTATATACAGTCATGGCCGGGTATCGAAACCTGGTCTGCCGCCCTAACTTATACACCATTAGAGGCGGTTACTATATACAGTCATGGCCTGGTATCGAAACCTGGTCTGCCGCCCTAACAGATACACCCTAGAGGCGGTTACTATATACAGTCAAGGCCGGGTATCGAAACCTGGTATGCCGCCCTAACGGATACACCCTATAGGCGGTTACTATATACAGTCATGGCAGGGTAACGAAACCTGGTCTGCCGCCCTAACTGATACACTCTAGAGGCGGTTACTATATACAGTCATGGTCGGCTATCGAAACCTGGTCTGCCGCCCTAACTTATACACCCTAGAGGCGGTTACTATATACAGTAATGGCCGGGTATCGAAACCTGGTCTGTCGCCCTAACTGATACACCCTAGAGGCGGTTACTATGCACAGTCATGGCCGGGTATCGAAACCTAGTCTGCCGCCCTAACTTACACACCCTAGAGGCGGTTACTATATACAGTAATGGCCGGGTATCGAAACCTGGTCTGCCACCCTAACAGAAACAGCCTAGAGGCGGTCACTATACACAGTCATGACCGGCTATCGAAACCTGGTCTGCCGCCCTAACAGATACACCCTAGAAGCAGTTACTATATACAGTCATGGCCGGGTATCGAAACCTGGTATGCCGCCCTAACTTATACACCCTAGAGGGGGTTACTATATATAGTCATGGTCGGCTATCGAAACCTGGTCTGGCGCCCTAACTGATACACCCGAGAAGCGGTTACTATATACAGTCATGGCCGGGTATCGAAACCTGGTATGCCGCCCTAACGGATACACCCTAGAGGCGGTCACTATATACAGTCATGGCCGGGTATCGAAACATGGTCTGCCGCACTAACAGAAACACCCTAGAGGCGGTTACTATATACAGTAATGGCCGGGAATCGAAACATGTTATGCCGCCCTAACGGATACAGCGTAGAGGCGGTCACTATATACAGTCATGGCCCGGTATCGAAACCTGGTATGCCGCCCTAACGGATACAGCGTAGAGGCGGTCACTATATACAGTCATGGCCGGATATCGAAACCTGGTCTGCCGCCCTAACTGATACACCCTAGAGGCGGTTTCTATATACAGTCAAGGCCGGGTAACGAAACCTGGTCTGCCGCCCTAACTGATACACCCTAGAGGCGGATACTATATACAGTCATGGCCGGGTATCGAAACCTGGTCTTCCACTCTAACTGATACACACTAAAGGCTGTCACTATATAGAGTCATGGCTGGGTATCGAAACCTGGTCTGCCACACTAACTTATACACCCTTGAGGCTTTTACTATATACAGTAATGGCCGGGTATCGAAACCTGGTCTGCCACCCTAACAGAAACAGCCTAGAGGCGGTCACTATACACAGTCATGACCGGGTATCGAAACCTGGACTGCCGCCCTAACGGATACACCCTAGAGGCAGTTACTATATACAGTCATGGCCGGGTATCTAAACCTGGTATGCCACCCTAACTGATACACCCTAGAGGTGGTCACTATATACAGTCATAACCGGGTATCTAAACCTGGTCTGCCACCCTAACTGATACATCCTAGAGGCGGTCACTATATACAGTCATGACCGGGTATCTAAACCTGGTCTGCCACCCTAACTGATACACCCTAGAGGTGGTCACAATATACAGTCATGGCCGGGTATCGAAACCTGGTATGCCGCCCTAACGGATACAGCCTAGATGCGGTCACTATATATAGTCATGGCCGGGTATCGAAACCTGGTCTGCCGCCCTAACAGATACACCCTAGAGGCGGTCACTATATACAGTCATGTCCGGGTAACGAAACCTGGTCTGCCACCCTAACTGATACACCCTAGGGTTGGTCACTATATACAGTCATGGCCGGGTATCGGAACCTGGTCTCCCACCCTAACTGATACACCCTAGAGGCGGTTACTATATACAATCATGACCGGGTATCTAAACCTGGTCTGCCGCCCTAACGGATACACCCTAGAGGCGGTCACTATATACAGTCATGGCCGTGTATCGAAACCTGGTCTGCCGCTCTAATTGATACAGCATAGAGGCGGTTACTATATACAGTCATAGCCGGGTATCGAAACCTTGTCTGCCGCCCTAACGGATACAGCCTAGAGGCGGTCACTATATACAGTCATGGCCGGGTATCGAAACCTGGTCTGCCGCCCTAACAGATACACCCTAGAGGCGGTCACTATATACAGTCATGTCCGGGTAACGAAACCTGGTCTGCCGCACTAACTGATACACCCTAGAGGCGGTCACTATATAGTATATACAGTCATGGCCGGGTATCGAAACCTGGTCTGCCACCCTAACTGATACATCCTAGAGGCGGTCAATATATACAGTCATAGCCGGGTATTGAAACCTGGTCTGCCGCCCTAACTGATACACCCTAGATGCGGTCACTATATACAGTCATGGCCGGGTATCGAAACCTGGTCTGCCACCCTAACTGATACACCCTAGAGGTGGTCACTATATACAGTCATGGCAGGGTATCGAAACCTGGTCTGCCGCCCTAACTGATACACCCTAGAGGCGGTTACTATATACAGTCATGGCCGGGTATCAAAACCTGGTCTGCCACCCTAACTGATACACCCTAGAGATGGTTACTATATACAGTCATGGCCGGGTATCGAAACCTGGTATGCCACCCTAACGGATACACCCTAAAGGCTGTCACTATATACAGTCATGGCTGGGTATCGAAACCTGGTCTGCCACACTAACTTATACACCCTTGAGGCGGTTACTATATACAGTAATGGCCGGGTATCGAAACCTGGTCTGCCGCCCTAACTGATACACCCTAGAGGCGGTCACTATATACAGTCATGGCAGGGTATCGAAACCTGGACTGCCGCCCTAACTGATACACCCTAGAGGCGGTCACTATATACAGTCATGGCAGGGTATCGAAACCTGGTCTGCCGCCCTACTGATACACCCTAGAGGCGGTTACTATATACAGTCATGGCACGGTATCGAAACCTGGTATGCCGCCCTAACGGATACAGCCTAGAGGCGGTCACTATATACAGTCATGGCCGGGTATCGAAACCTGGTATGCCGCCCTAACTGATACATCCTAGAGGCGGTCACTATATACAGTCATGGCCGGGTATCGAAACCTGGTCTGCCACCCTAACTGATACATCCTAGAGGCGGTCAATATATACAGTCATGGCCGGGTATCGAAACCTGGTCTGCCGCCCTAACTGATACACCCTAGAGGCGTATACTATGTACTGTAAGAGGCGGTCACTATATACAGTCATGGCCGGGTATCAAAACCTGGTCTGCCACCCTAACTGATACATCCTAGAGGCGGTCAATATATACAGTCATGGCCGGGTATCGAAACCTGGTCTGCCGCCCTAACTGATACACCCTAGAGGCGTTTACTATGTACTGTAATGGCGGGGTATTGAAACCTGGTCTGCCGCAAAAACTGATACACCCTAGAGGCTGTCACTATATACAGTCATGGCCGGGTATCGAAACTTGGTATGCCACCCTAACTGATTCACCCTAGAGGCGGTCACTATAAACAGTCATAGCCGGGTTTCGAAACCTGGTCTGCCGCACAAACTGATACACCCTAGAGGCTGTCACTATATACAGTCATGGCCGGGTATCGAAACCTGGTATGCCACCTTAACTGATACACCCTAGAGGCGGTCACTATATACAGTCATGGCTGGGTATCGAAACCTGGTTTGCCACCCTACTTGATACACCCTAGAGGCGGTCACTATATACAGTCATGGCCGGGTATCGAAACCTGGTCTGCCGCCCTAACGGATACACCCTAGAGGCGGTCACTATATACAGTCATGGCTGGGTATAGAAACCTGGTCTGCCGTCCTAACTGATACACCCTAGAGGCGGTCACTATATACAGTCATGGCCGGGTATCGAAACCTGGTCTGCCACCCTAACTAATATACCCTAGAGGCTGTTACTATATACAGTCATGGTTCATCGCTTGCTTGGGGTTTTCGCCGTGTTCAACAATTGTTCAGTATATCACTACGGCCAGTTCACCTACTCAAGTGCTTCCTAGTTTCCCCACACCAGTAATCCACATAACAAACTTCCCAAGCAACTGGCTGCTCTACCACATAGACTGTTTTCCCTTTGGTGAAAGACGAATGACGCATGTCACAGTGACTCTCGTCAAACGTCAAAAAGAATGTTGGCCGAGATTGGATTCGAACTCACAACCCCTAGATTGACAGCCCACGTAACTACCGACTGAGCTACCAGGGCTCGGCTCACTATAATATAGTCATTCACTTAATAAAATACACTTAGACAGAATTCGGTCCGAATATAGAATAGTTTAATCACATAACGTGTATATCAATTTTTGTATAAAGAAATATATAAAAAAACAGTAATGAAAATGAACAATATACAAATGAAAACAAATTGTAGACAATGAACGTTGAATTTACTTATCTCAAAATGTCACTACAAAGAATCAGGATATTCACTAAACGATATACATTAAACTATATCTAAAGGTAACAAGTGAAAAGTTGTTGGAGCATCAAATACTCCATGTGTGCGTTATAAGAATTGCTGCAGCATTATCAAATAATGAACACCAATATGATATTGCACGTATAACCGATCTCGTTTCTATCGAATGTATTATAAGAATTGCTGTAGCATTATTCATCAAGATGAAACTGCACGTAGAACCGATCTCGTTCTATCGAACGTATTATAAGAATTGCTGTAGCATTATTCATCAAGATGAAACTGCACGCAGAACCGATCTCGTTCTATCGAATGTATTATAAGAATTGCTGTAGCATTATTCATCAAGATGATACTGCACGTAGAACCGATCTCGTTCTATCGAATGTATCATAATAAGTGCTGTAGCATTATTCATCAAGACTGCACGTAGAACCGATCTCGTTCTATTTTCCATTTCGCATTTCCAAGAGATAGACGCATTATGACGTATCTGCTGCAGACAACTTATGACAAATTGTGGTAAAAGGAGATATTACTCATAATGTTTTCAACTCGATCTAATGATTACAGTTTATGTATAGATAGTTTCAATATTTTAACCAGGATGTTTCAAATGCATCTGCTGCAGATCTGGGAAAAGGTTAAATATGTGTACCCTACAATATTACGGTGTTGCTTAATGCTGCATCAGAACATGGTTATTATTAGTGTGGCAAAAGAAGAAAATTACTAAACATTTTAATAATTGAAAATGTCATATTGTGTGTTGGTTCACGTAGAGGGCACGGCTCACAATTTCGTATCCGTTTTGCTCAGAATAAAATGTCTAGTTTCTTAAGTACAACGGCTACAAGTTTTGGAATTCGTGAAGAAAAAGGAATAAACTGTATGAAGTTCAAGATTTCAAGTCCGTGGATTATTTACCCTTTTCCCGCACTGTTATGAAGAAACGACAATGCATAAATGCGTTCAAATCAGCTTTTGAATGGCACTCTCGTCATTCATTGAATTCCCTTGGTCGAATGCAGCTGGCTCGAAATAAACTATCCTGTTTATAGATCTGTCAGGATGGCCGAGTGGTCTAAGGCGCTGCGTTCAGGCGTTCAGGTCGCAGTCGGGTTCTCCAGGCGTGGGTTCGAATCCCACTTCTGACACATAACTTTTCTTGTTTGTTTTTCTTTTTGTAATTACAGCTCAATGCTTGATACTGACCATAGACACCGAAAAAACAGGGATTTTCTGAATAAATCTTAATCTTTAATTCTTCATCTGTTTAAATAATTCATTTTATACATAAACATTTATATATAACATTCACTTTTGCTTGCATTATCAAAACATGTGTTTCGAAGCTTTCTCCACACAACTGGCTGCTTTTCCCACGTATACCGTGAGCTCATTAGCAGAAGACGAATTGCGCTTGTCACAGTGACTAATGTCAAACGTCGGAAAGATTGTTGGTAGAGCTTGGGTTCAAACTCACAATCCACTGGAGTGACAGCCCGCGTTGCTACCGACTGAGCTACATGAACATTAACATAAACAGCGTCGGTCAATACGGTGTGTAATATCATCATAACAATATGAGAAAAAGAGCATTGTGTAAAATACAATTCGATAATAGTTACTTTATCCAATGCATTATCTTCAACATTTAACTCAGACCCTTTAACCCTTTCCCACACAAACGCTTTCTGACACCTCTGCGGTAGACGAATTTTGAAAACATTGTGACAAAAGTAGAAATTGATCAAAACGAGCAATTTCTCCCTTTGCAACCAATTTTTCAACTTTTTCAGAAATCAGAGTTTCATTTATAGACATTTTCCATATCCGTGCATGAAAACTGTTCAAAGTCGTCTGCTGCAGATTTGTTGTGTATGGGAAAGGGCTAAACGTTTGGAAATGGTAGTATTGAGAAGTACTGACGCTCCTTTTCCCAAATATATATGATAAACAGAACAGACCAGAAGTGTATTCATATGACTTGAACAAGTAGTATTCATCATCAATATAATTACAATACACATGTCCACATTTCATGTTTGACTTGCCCCTGTTTCACTGTTTATTTTCTGGATAATGCAAGCAGAAGCGAATTTTATACACTTTTCAATAAATTCTAAACTTTTAGAAAACAAAAATAACACAAAATGTCGGTCTTTTATAATGATGATTATGTATTGGATATTATAATCATTATTGAATTATATTTATACTGCCTATTGATTTGTTCTGTTTGACAGAAATGCATAAAAAGGTTATGTTTGACAGTTTAACGATTCTGAAATGCAGTATAAAAATACAAGTAAGTACATGTAATTGAGTAAGTGAAATTACTTATGACTGAATTATTTTTCCAAAAACTATGAGGGAAAAACGATTTTTCGCAATGGAAAGTTTTAAAGTTGTATACGATAGTTTGAATCAGTCTAAAAATACACTGATTGGTTGGTTAAACAATGAGTACAATTTTATCCAATGAGAATCAAGAATAATGAGATTGGTGACAGATAAATTGCTTTAGAAGTGAATACAAAGGTGGGTTTGTTGATCAAAGATATATCAAATATATTCAACAATAACACGTTGTACGTTCTGAACTCTTAAACAAGAATATTCTCAGCCTTTTTCACACGAAATCCTCGTCAGTTTAGAGATTTAAGGTGCAGGCAAACTTGTCTTTAGCAGCCAACCAGGGAAGGTGCAGGCAAACTTGTCTTTAGCAGCCAACCAGAGGGAAGTCAAAATGTGGCTGCAGGACTCAAATGGC
>JASEVX010000008.1:23639163-24112375 GCA_031761405.1 Serripes groenlandicus | reverse complement strand
ACTTCTTCTAAAGGTTTTTAATGCATGTTTTAGCTTTGCTTTAGCATGTTTACAATTTTGATCAAACCACAATTTTCTTGTAAGATTTCTTTTAGCTGACTTAAACATTTTGAATTGTTCAGAGCAACTTGTAAGTACATTTTCAAACTCTGACACCATGTCGTCGATAGGTGACAAAAAGTTATCAAACATTGCATTTAAAACATTAAAACCGCCATCTGATATTGTATCGAAAAGTAGCTGTCGATAAGCATCTTTATTGCTTTCATTCATATAATAACTTGACATAGGTTCATGTTCAGAATTTACACTATCTTCATGTAAATGCTTACGTTGTATAGATAAAAACAGAGGAAAATGTAAACCCTCAAAAGTAGACAGAACTTCAAAACTATGAATATAATAAAGTACATCTTTTGAAGCTATAAAATAATCAATGACACTATTACCATTTTGGTTCATAAATGTAAATTCACCCTTTCCGGCATCACTACCAAAACGTCCATTAATGATATACAAAGCGTATGTTTTGCAAAAAAGTAATAACTGATGCCCGAAACTGTTTGTTACTTTGTCGTATGATGATCGTGGTAAACCTACATCACCATTTATAACATCATAGTATTCCTGAAGCTCTGGAACATTTGATATATTATCAGTAAAATCATTTTTAGTACCTGTACGGGCATTTAAATCACCTGCTATTAATATATCATAATTATTTAAATTATTAGATATTACTAAATTTTCAAGATAGTCAACTCCTTTATAATCATTATCCGCATAAAACGGAGAATTATTAGGTGGAATATAAACTGATATATAGACAACATCTTTTCCCGATCCTAAAAGTGTTTCATTTAAGACTAGTACAACACCAAAAGAAAAATCCTCATATAATCTTTTTACATACTTACTAAATGTAACACAAGAACACTCATTTAACAAGAGGGCCAAGATGGCCCTAAATCGATCACCTAATTGATAGTAAATTAGTAGCAAATATTTAACTGCAAATATCTGAGAAAATTTGATCAAGGAGTGCAAATGAAACTGCAACGAGTGGACACTTCTCAAGAAACAGCTTATCAGTAAAGGCCATTTATATCTTGAAATCTAACAAGAACTTTAATAAGAATGGAATTATAAAGTTTTTGTCATTTTGCACCTTTCCTGATGCCGCCTTGCTGCCCTGTTTTTCAACGAAATCAATATGGCTTCAACAGTTTATTTAAAGGGTCACTTAAGGAACATTTTTACCAAATTATCTTGCAATCGCACAAGCAGATTATGGAGGAAAAGGATTTTAAAATTTGGGTATTTTTCTCACTTTCTGATGCCGCAGCAACCAAAGTTCTAAATGGAATTTAAATCTTTGAACAAATTTGAAAGAGGACCACCAAAGGAACATTCCTGTGATGTTTTGTGGAAATTGGTCTATTAGAATGGTAGGAGTTGGTTGTCATTTGTAGCTAAAAGTTCAATTTACCCCTTTTGTGATGACGCCTGGTTGCTATGATTGTGTAACCAATCTAAACGGCTTAAACAAATTAAATAGAGGTTCATCAAAGTAAGATTCGTATTATATTTTCTTAAAATCAGACAAACACTTTCATAAAAATTGAATTTTCAAATTTTGTCATTTTGCCCCTTTTTTTATGCCGCCTGACTGCCATGTTTTTCGACCAATCAGTATGGCTTGAACAATTTTTATAGAGGGTCACCCAAGGAACATTTCTACCAAATTATATTTGAATCTGACAGGCAGATTCGGAGGAGAAGATTTTTAAAGTTTGGACCTTTTGCCCCCTTTCTGATGCCGCAGCAACCGAAGTTCACAATGGAATTTAAATCTTTGAACAACTTTGAAAGAGGCGAACCAGAGGAACAGTCCTGTGATGTTTCACGGAAATTGTCCTTGGAGTTTGGGAGGAGATGATGTTTAAAGCTAAAAGTTAACGCCGGACGGACGCCGGACAAAAAGTGATCAGAATAGCTCAACTTGAGCCTTCGGCTCAGGTGATCTAAACAAGAGGGCCATGATGGCCCTAGAATCGCTCACCTGTTTTTTGTTTTTTACTTTAGCTATATAAGGCCCGCCCGCTTGAAGGAATCTGATAGAGGGTCACCCTAGGAACATTTCTACAAAATTATTTGAAAATCGGCCTGACACTTTTGGAGGAGAAGATTTTTTAAGTTTTCACTATAGCCATATAATGCAAAATGGCCCTGCCCACTGACGGCCATGTTTTTTGACCAATCAACATGGCTTGAAGGAATCTGAAAGTGGGTCACTTAAGGAACATTTCTACAAAATTATTTGAAAATCGTCCTGACACTTTTGGAAAAGAAGATTTTTTAAGTTTTCACTATAGCCATATAAGGCAAAATAGTCCCGCCCCCCTGGCGGCCTTGTTTTCCGACCAATCAAATTGGCTTGAAGGAATCTGATAGAGGGTCATCCAAGGAACATTTCTACAAAATTATTTGAAAATCGGCCTGCCACTTTCGGAGGAGAAGATTTTTTAAGTTTTCACTATAGCCATATAAGGCAAAATAGAGGGTCATCCAATGAACATTTCTACAAAATTATTTGAAAATCTGCCAACCAGTTTGGGAGAAGAAAAATTTTGAAGTTTTTTTCATTTCGTTGCCATGGAAACCAGAATTCTGCATGGATCCCAAAAATTTGAAGGAAATCTGGTGAGGTCATTGAGAGGATGCTTTCTGTGAAGTTTCATCCCAATTGACCCACTGGTTACTGTGGAGAAGAAGTTGACGCACGACGCACGCCGGACGCCGGACAAAAGGCGATCACAATAACTCACCTTGAGCAAAGCTCAGGTGAGCTAAAAAGGCGCTGGTGCCTTCATTTTCAGTGGTACGAATTTGTAGCGAGTTGAGCGGCAAGCGCATCAAAGTCCCTGAAGCAGTGCATCAAACGATTATTGACACACTTGATGATGTCGCTTTGTGATTTTTTGAAACTTAAAGTGATGAAAACATGTTAAACATGATATTGTTCATGATATGTTCATATTAATTTTTTGTATGTAAGTGATTGTATATTCTATTGCATGTATTAAAGTACAAAACTCATGGATGTGTTTATCGCTGTTTAACATTAAGTAGTTATTCGAAAAATGAATTTCTTATAAAACATTTTTTACAATCGCAAAAGTATGTCAAAAAGTCGAAGGCACTACGAATTACATAGCGTAATGAATCTGAATATTATTTATGAAAGAAAAATGTTATATTTAGTAAATATAATTATGATAAAGGATATATACGGAATATTACGTTGCGGGAGCGATAAAAGGGTTTGTATTGCACGACAAGTAGCGTGGAAAAATCGATATCTTACGAGACCGAAGGTCGAGTAAGATATGGATTTTCCCACGCTACGAGTCGTGCAATACGTACCCATTTATCGCTCCTGCAACGTAATATTCCTTTTATTATATACCTACGATCTATGAAGAGCGAAAAAACTATTAAATATACAGATTCAATACATTGTTTATTGGGGATACCTCGCTGAAAGTATTCCGCGCACTGTCTGACGTCACAATCTTGTATTTACACCGCATGTAGATACGGAATTTTAATCTGTCGTGGTGTATTTGCGCATGTCAATCTGCATGTATTTCCACCGGAAAATGTACAGGCATATAATAAAGCGTTTTATGACGTTGCAAACGTAATCTTAAATAGGACATTTTGACGTGACGTCGTGTTACGCTATCAGGAACGATTAACGTGCGATTGGTGAAAACAGTTTTACTGTATGTGTCCAGCTTTGCAGACCACACAAGTTTGAGGCCTTTAAGGCGACCATTTTCATAGATTTTAAACAGATTTACAGAATTGAGTTAGGCCCCTTTTGTGCTACCGAGCATCTTATAGTCCTTGTTAACAAGGAAATAATATGAACACATTACATATTATAAGAAATTTGGATTGCACTACACATTTGTATGTCAAGTGTTTATACGAATGGTAAAACTGCTAGGTTTAGGTGACCAGTTTCATGTTTTGAAACAGTTTTACTGTATGTGTCTATCTCTGCAGACAATTAACACACAATTTAAGGCGACCAATTTCATAGTTTTGACACAGTTTTACAGCATGTGTCACTTTAGGCGACCAGTTTCATAGTTTTTAAACATTTTTATTGTATCCGTCCATCTTTGCAGACGACACAACATTGAGACACTTTAGGCGACCAGTTTCAGTTTTTAAACATTTTTTACTGTATCCATCCATCTTTGCAGACGACACAACATTGAGGCGCTTTAGGCGATGAGTTTCAAATTTTTAAACATTTTTACTGTATCCGTCCATCTTTGCAGACGACACTTATTGAGGCGCTTTAGGCCACCGGTTTCATTGCTTGCACATTACAGTAATGACCTGGTAAACAGTCCAGACAGTTGGCTTCAGTGTCACACTGGTACTCTGTGAGAATGTTCCAATAGGGCAGACACCGGGCAATCCGTACCTTCTGTACAATAGTAACCCAGGGGACATATGTCGTTACCGGTGTGGGAGCTATTGTCACTTCTGTTTACCTGAAAGGGATACAAATCTGATAAGCTGCTTCAATATTCTAGAATCATCTTTAACCTTTTCCCATATAAAACTAGAACTATCACTAGAGATAATAAATACCCCCTAAACAGCACCTTGACCTACACTATAACTTAATAAGTAAAAGGGCCATAACTCTGTAAATAAAACATGCAATTATAACCCCTTTAGGATATGCACATCTCTTGGTATAGAAGGCTAGAAGCTTCAAGTAAAATTTTATTAAATTCCACCAAGTAGTTCGTAAGAAATAGGCCAGACAAAATATGGCTTCCAGCTGACCGACGGACAGACAGACAGCCAGCCCGACAAAGTGACTCCTATATACCCCCTCTTCTTCGAAGGGGGTATAATAATTCTGCAGCAAACTACATTGAAAGCATCCATGAACAAAATATTAAAAGATCTCTTTAAATGAAAGTAAAATTATTAAATAGTGTGGAAAACACTGTGGAAAATGGAGAATTTGCTCAATATATGCAATTTCACCTTTTGCCAGTGTTTTCAAAAGACGTATGCTGCAGCTGTGTGAAAAAGTGTCTGCAAGTGGGAAACAATTAATTAACATAATTCATTACTGCTATTTAAAAATGTTACAATGCAGGTAGAGTAAATATTTAACCCTTTCCCAATTACAACAAATCTGCAGCAGATAACTAAGATAATATATTGAAACTCCCTATAAATGAAAATATAATGATAAAGTAGAGTTGAAAGTATTGTTGCAAAAGGAAAGATTGCTCTTATAATCAATTTTTCTTTTTCTACAATATTTCCAAGGATTTTTGCTGCAAATGCATCAAAATGCGTCTGCAAGTGAGAAAGGGTTAATTAACTAATAACGAAATTTTTAGAATAAACCGCTGTGGTCGAGTGGTTAGCGTCAGGGATTTGGAACCGAGTGTCCCAGGTTCGATCCCCAGTTGCGGTGCAAAGGTCATGTTGGAGTGCCCTTGGGCAAGGCACATTTCCTAGCCTAGTACTGGTTATTATCCAGGGATCATGAATAAGTGAACTGTTGCTGTGATATAACTAAAATAATGTGGAAAACGGCGTAAAACTCCAATAAAACAAAAGATTGTATAAATCATTTCTCCTTTTATACAAACATTACTAAAATATCATAATACATTTCTAAGATATAGTCATACATAAAGATACAAATATAATAACTCTAAAAATGTGTTTAGTGTTCACTCTTTTCGACATTGATTGATTAATTGATTGGGGTTTAACGCCGTTTTCAAAAAAGTTTCAGTCATATCACAGCGGCAAGTTCACCTACTAATATGTTTCCTGGTTTTCTCATACCAGTACTCCACACAACATACTTTCAAAGTTTTCCACATAGACTGTTAGCCCATTGGTGAAAGACAAATGATGTTTGTCACAGTGGCTTTTGTCAATCTCTTTTCGACATACATCAATTCTGCAGCAGATATCATTGACTACATCGAGACAAAGATATGGAAAATTTCAATGAAATTATAATTATTTAAATTTTTTGAGTCATTTTGAGCAATAGTTCCTTTTGCAACAATGCTTAATTAACCCTTTCCCACATACAGACGCTTTCTGATGCTTCTGCAGCAGACGACTTTTACAAACATTATGACAAAAGAAGAAATTGCCCAAATTGTGTAATTTCTCCCTTTGCCTCAATGATTTAAACTCTTTTCAGTAATTATAGATTTATCCGTGTGTTTGCATGGATACTTTTAAAGTTTTCTGCTGGAGATTGTTTGTATGTGGGAAAAGGTTAAACAAGGTTGTCTACTGTAGATGCATCAAAATGTGTTGGATGTAAAAAGATGGATTACATTGTGATTGACTGGTGTTGCCATCCCAGCTCCTCCTGTACAGTAATAACCTGCACTACAGTTTCCAGTCGAAGCGGACAATCCAGTCGTCCCACAGTACTGGCCTGCAAAATATGGTGTGCAGTCTGTGTCAAGGACATTGTTAAGGGCGTTGCTGTAGGTACCAATGGGACATGGGTCTGGGATACTGGTGTAAGCTCCACAATAATGGCCCACCATACAATCAGTAGGTGTGGTAATGTTTACACCTGGAAAATGAAATTTGAATTGAAGTTTGCATCCATAGAACCTTTGATTGCTAAAAGTGATCAACATTCTGTTAAAGACAATCTCATTTTTCTACTGTTACCAATCCTGTTTCTGAATGACTTAGGCAGCCATCCAGGGGAAAGTCATACACAATGGCTGCTGAATACAGGTAACATCACACACATTTTATAACAATTAGTCATCACGCATATTTTATGAAAATAGCAAGAGCTGTCGGAGGACAGCGTGCTGACTATTTCACCGCTTATTAAATTTACTGAGAAAATGGACTCTCTAATGAAGTTGCATGCAAAACATTAACCACAATTTCTTAAAGTTGGGAAAGGTTGTATAAAGTTTCAATGGAATGCATCAAGTAGTTACTATGATATGGACTCTTAATGTAGTTGCATGCCAACCTTTAACCATAATTTCTAAGTAAACAAGAGGGCCAAGATGGCCCTAAATCGATCACCTGAATGATGAAACTGCAAGGAGTGGACACTCAGTTAAAGAAATAGTTTATCAGTAAAAGCCATTTTTATCTTGAAATCTAACAAGAGCTTTCTCAATTTCTGATGCTGCAGCAACAAAGGTTCTACACAGAATGCAAGTCTTTGAACATATTTGATAGAGGACCATCAAAGGAACATTCCTGTGAAGTAACGTTGAAATTGGTCAAGTGGAATGGTAGGAGTTGTCATTTGTAGCTAAAAGTTCAATTTACCCCTTTTGTGATGACGCGAGGTTGCTATGATTTTGTAACCAATCAAAACGGCTTGAACAAATTAAGTAAAGGATCACTGAAGTAGGATTTATATTCAATTTCCTTAATATCAGACAAGAACTTAAAACAAGAGGCCCAAGAGGGCCAGTATCGCTCCACGGCCATAAGGCAAAAATCAAATCTCCAAACAGCCCTGCCCCCTAGTGGCCATACTTTTTACCAACCACCATGGCTTAAAGGAATCGTGTAGAGTGTCACCCAAGGAATGTTTCTTCAAAATTATTTGAATATCAGCCAGACACTTTCGGAGAAGAAGATTGTTTAAGTTTTCTCTTTAGCCATATACGGCAAAATAGCCCCGCCTTCTTGCGGCCATGTTTTTTTACCAATCAACATGGCTTGAAGGAATCTGATAGAGGGTCAGCCAAGGAACATCTCTATAATATTATTTGAAAATCAGCTGAACACTTTCGGAGAAGAAGATTTTTTAAGTTTTCACTATAGCTATATAAGGCAAAATAGCCCCGCCCCCTAGCGGCCATGTTTTTCAACCAATCAACATTTCTTGAAGGAATCTAATAAAGGGTCACCCAAGGAACATTTCTACAAAATTATTTGAAAATCGGCTGGATACTTTCGGAGGAGAAGATTTTTTTAAGTTTTCACTATAGCCATATAGGCAAAATAGCCCCGCCCTCTGGCGGCCATGTCTTTTTACCAATCAACATGGCTTGAAGGAATCTGATAGAGGGTCACCCAATGAACATTTCTACAAAATTATTTGAAAATCGGCTGAATACTTTCGGAGAAGAAGATTTTTTAAGTTTTCACTATAGCTATATAAGGCAAAATAGCCCCGCTCCCTGGCGGCCATGTTTTTCACCCAATCAACATTTCTTGAAGGAATCTAATAAAGGGTCACCCAAGGAACATTTCTACAAAATTATTTGAAAATCGGCCTGACACTTTTGGAGAAGAAGATTTTTCAAGTTTTCACTATTTTTTTCTTTTGTTGCCATGGAAACCAGAATTATGGATGGATAAAAAAAAATTGAAGGAATTTAAGAGAGGACATTGAGAGGATGCTTCCTATGAAGTTTCAACTAAATTGGCCAAGTGGTTAGGGAGTAGAAGTTGTTTAAAGGAAAAAGTTAACGCACGCACAGACTCATGCACGACGGACAATTCGCCATGACATAAGCTAAAAATGGAATTTCCAAATTTTGTTATTTTGCCCCTTTTCTGATGCCTCCTGACTGCCATGTTTTTCAACCAAACAGTATGCCTTGAACAATCTTTGTAGAGGCTCACTTAAGGAACATTTCTACCAAACTATATTGGAATCTGACATGCAGATTCAAAGAAGATATTTAAAGCTTGGACATTTTGACCCCTTTCTGATGCCGCAGCAACCCTGGCAGCCATGTTTTTCAACAGATCGGACATATTTTAACAATCTTGGTAGAGGGTGCCCCAAAGAACATTTGTGAAAAATAATTTTCAAATCGGGCTAATTCTTTCGGACAAGAAGATTTTTTAAGTTTTAACAATGCACATATAAGGAAAACAGGCTCCACCCCAAGGCGGCCATGTTTTTCAACTGATCGGAAAAAATATTTGAACAATCTTGGTAGAGGGTACCCTAAGGAACATTTGTGGAAAATGATTTTCAAATTGGGCTTATACTTTTGGACAAGAAGATTTTTTAAGATTTGGCAATTTTCCCCTTTTCTGTTGCCGCAGCAACCAAAGTTCTTAATGGAATTTAAATCTTTGAACAAATTTGAAAGAGGTCCACCAAAGGAACATTCCTGTGAAGTTTGGTTGAAATTGGTCAAGTGGTTAAGGAGGAGATGATCTAAATGTCTAAATGTTAACAACGGACGACGCCAGACGGACAAAAAGTGATCAGAATAGCTCACCTTGAGCCTTTGGCTCTAAGTGATCTAAAAAAGGGCAACAATTTGCACAATATGTAGGATAGAGTTATCTTAATTGGTTGTGTATATAGTTGTGAAATTGGGAAAGGTTGTATAAAGTTTCATTACAATGCTTCAAGTTGTTACTGAGATTACACTCTAAATGTAGTTACAAAACTTAAACCAGAATTTTTAATTCCAAAAAGGGCCATAACTTGCATAAAATGCTGGATAGATTTATCATACTTGATTGTTTACATAGGTGTGATGGTTGGGAAGGGCTGTATATGTTTCAATGCAATGCATCATTTAGTTACTAAGATATGGTCTCTTAATGTAGTTGCATGCAAAACTTTAACCAGAATTTATGAGTCCAAAAAGGGCCATAACTTGCATAAAATGCAGGATAGAGTTATTTAACTTGAAAATCAACATAGGTGTGAAGGGTTGTATAAAGTTTCAAAGCAATGCATCAAGTAAATACTACGATATCAACTCTTAATGTAGTTGCATGCAAAACTTTAACCAAATTTCTAGTTAAAAAGAGGGCCATAAATTGCAAAATATACTGGATAGTTATCATACTTGATTGTTTACATAGGTGGGATGGTTCGAGAGAGTTATATAAAGTTTCAATGCAATGCATCAAGTAGTAACTAAGAGATGGTCTCTTAATGTACAGTACAGCTCACGCGGAAAACGCATCGTCCGCGAGCCACCGCGGACAAATATTTTGGTCCGCGAAGGTGGGTGGAATTCCACCCATCACCGCGATTTGATTTTATGTACCATCACGGACGCAACAAGATAACCCCAGGGGGTTAATAAAACCGATAATCGTGGAGTTGCGGTGGAACCATCGCGGAATCGCGGTGACATTTCTTTGAATAGATAAGCTTTTTCTCCCCGTTTTGCTGGGATTTTTTTTTTAATTTTTAATTTTTATTTCATTATAGTACGATTAAATGTTGTTGAAGAGGATAACGATTATAAATCAGTACTAACTATAAAGCAGCATATATGCGTAACAACTCAATTTATTAAAATTCGTCAAGTCAATACAATTCCCCTAAACTTGATGTATTCTGTAAACTATACAACTACGTGATAATAAAACTGTTAACTCTGCCTGAAAGATCACATGTGTAGCTTACTTTAAATCTCACTAATAAATGACGTAATTCCATTGTCAATCACCACAATTACCAATGCATTGTTCATTCTTAATTGCCTATAAATTATTTATTTTGCTTCGATATAAAACATTGACAAGTATACAGATGCCATGTAAGTGTATTGTGAACGTGACAAGTATACACAAGTATACACACATGTCAACATTATATCATTACGCATATATCTCTTAAATCCGTTAACATTACTACAAACTGAACGCAAGTGTCAAGAAAAGTCGTGTCAGGCGTATTGTGGTTTATGTGATTGGATTAGCACGCACGCTGATAAACCACTTTTACATATAAGCCTGTATTTTGTTAAACTAATAGACGTTACTGAGCTTTACGACAAGTTGCTTCATAATAAAGTGCAATACATAACGACATGTAAAATCAATTTTACTCTGGTTTGATTAAAATGAAAAATTATCATTTTCAACAATATTACAATTGGATCATTCATTTATTAAGTTGATAAGAAAAGTTCAAAAATCAACAATCTGTCTTTATTAAAAGATTCAAGTACATGTACTGAATATACAAAATTCAAAGATATATATACAATGTACATGTACATGTATTGTAATTTAACAATATTTCTCTCTTACTAAAAAATGTGAGATAATCATATGTACGATATGGCCGCACCTTAAACGTATATCCGATGTCCGCCATGTTCTATTACGAAACTTGACCGTATCGTAAACAAACACAATCTTCCACTGTTTTTCGAATAATTTGCTGAAATGAAATGAATTTTAGCAAGTTGGGTCATAAAATAATCGCAATTCGTCAATAAACTTTTACATGTACATAATCGAAAAAAACTACTTTTTAATAAAAGTAAAACATTTTTACAGGTAAATATTGCGGTGGAATCACGGTGATTTCAAAATAGATAAGAATCTCGAATCGACGAAATGTCAATCGCGGTGATCAAATTAGCCCGTAGGCGGTATTGCGGTGATCATATAGTTTGAATTGCGGTGATTATCCGCGATGAAAAATATTTGTCCATCGTGGGATCGCGAAAAACGCGTTTTCCGTGTGAGCTGTACTGTAGTTGCACGCAAAACTTCAAAAAAAATATCTAAGTTAAAGGGCCATAACTTACAAAAAATGCAGGATAGAGTTATCAGGTGTGATAAATGGGTAGGGTTGTAGAAAGTTTCAATGCAATGCATTATGTCAATACTGAGATATGGACTCTTAATTTAGTTGCATGCAAAACTTTAACCAGATTTTCTAAGTAAAAAAAGGGCCATAACTAGCATAAAATGTAGGATAGAGTTACAGTGTATCTAACTTGATAATCTACATAGGTCTGATAGTTTGGTAGGGTTGTAGAAAGTTTCAATGCAATACATGTAGTATTTAAGTACTTGCATGCAAAACCTTAACCAAGGTGTGACGCCGACGCCAGGGTGAGTAGTATAGCTCTCATATTCTTCGAATAGTCAAGCTAATAAATGAAGTGTACCATAAGAAAACTAACATTGTGGAATCTGTGTTAAGTTATCGACCGGATCAACCCGGACAGACACTTTTAGCCTCCTGTGGATTTTCTGTTTCAGGTATCATTACTTTATACCTCGATCGCACTGAGACATTAAGTGTTGGCCCGGATTAGCCTGCACGGACTACACAGGATGATCTGGCTTGATACATTACGAAGAAGCCATAATGTTGCTTTTCTCGTGGAACGGCTCAAATCATATTTGTGGTAATTAAGATACCGTACATATTATCTGACAAAATATTATCACAAACATGGCAATTAAAAGAAATTATCACATACATGATAATTAAAAGAAGTTATCACATACATGACAATTAAAAGAAGTTATTACATAAATTTAACCCTTTCCCACATACAGCATGCCTGCACCAAATGACTTTGAAAACATGCTCACTAACATATGCAAAATATCTATCAAGGGAAGTTTACTTATTAAATACAGTTGAAAACATTGTGGCAAAAGGTGAAATATTATGAGCAAATTCTCCTTTTGCAACAATCTTTTCAAAAAGTTGTCACCTGCAGCAGCGTCTGAAAGCATCTATATTTAGGAGAGGGTTAATGACAATAAGTCATCATGCATATTATATGACAATAAGTCAGCATGCATATTTTATGACAATAAGTCATCATGCATATTATATGACAATAAGTCATCATGCATATTTTATGACAATAAGTCATCATGCATATTATATGACAATAAGTCATCATGCATATTATATGACAATAAGTCATCATGCATATTATACGACAATAAGTCATCATACATATTATATGACAATAAGTCATCATGCATATTTTATGACAATAAGTCATCATGCATATTATATGACAATATGACAATAAGTCATCATGCATATTTTATGACAATAAGTCATCATGCATATTATATGACAATAAGTCATCATGCATCTTATTATATGACAATAATTCATCATGCATATTATATGACATTAAGTCATCATGCATATTATATGACAATAAGTTATCAAGCATATTATATGACAATAAGTTATCAAGCATATTATATGACAATAAGTAACGGGTAATCACATATTTTATGACAATATGTCATCAGGCATATTCTATGACAGTAAGATATCAGGAAAGTCTTTTATTGAAAATTAAATACATTTTTGAATCGACAACCGAGTGATCAAGTGATAACAAAGATAGTTGACAAGATGATTGATTGAAGTGTGATTATCCCTTTCCCTCATGTAGAAGCTTTTTGACGCCTCTGTGGCAAATGACTTTTTGAAAACATGACGACAATAGAAGAAATTGCTCAAAATGAGCAATTTCTCCTTTTGTTACGATGTTTTCAACTCTATTCTATTGTACAATCATTTAAAGGTAGTTCCCAAAATATTCAGGTAAGTTTTCAAAGTCGTCTGCTGCAGATTTGTTGCATATGGAAAAGGGTTAAACATATTGTCAACATTATATGGCAGCAGAGATGTGCAAGCTAGTATATGATTGTTCTACTTTTGAAATACATCAGTGTCTTATTCAAATCTTTGTTTAACCCTTTACCTGATACAGACAACTTCACATGCTTCTGCAGGATACAAATCTGAAACCATTGTGGGAAAATGAGAAATTGGTGAAAATGATTAATTTCTCCTTTTCCAACAATGATTTCTACTTTGTATCAAAAGGACTATATTTCAAATTGTACATATGTAACAGTTCTATTGTAAGAGACTTTTCCTGTCAGATGAATGCCCAATACACATAAACAAGAGGGCCATGATGGCCCTTGAATCGCTCACCTGATTTTTTTTTTTTTTCACTTTAGCTATATAAGCCCCGCCCCCTGGCAGCCATAGTTTCCGACCAATCAACTTGGCTTGAAGGAATCTGATAGAGGGTCACCCTAGGAACATTTCTACAAAATTATTTGAAAATCGGCCAGATACTTTTGGAGGAGAAGATTTTTTAAGTTTTCACTATAGCCATATAATGCAAAATAGCCCTGCCCACTGGCGGCCATGTTTTTTTACCAATCAACATGGCTTGAAGGAATCTGAAAGTGGGTCATCCAAGGAACATTTCTAATAAATTATTTGAAAATCAGGCTTACACTTTTGGAGGAGAAGATTTTTTAAGTTTGCACTATAGCCATATAAGGCAAAATAGCCCCGCCCCCCTGGCGGCCGTGTTTTTCGTTTCGTTGCCATGGAAACCAGAATTCTGCATGGATCCCAGAAATTTGAACGAATTCTGGTGAGGTCATTGAGAGGATGCTTTCTTAAGTTTCATCCCAATTGACCCACTGGTTACTGAGGAGAAGATGTTGAAGATTTTTTAAGTTTTCACTTTGGCCATATAAGGCAAAATAGCCCCCGCCCCCTGGCGGCCATGTTTTTCGACCAATCAACATTGCTTGAAGGAATCTGATAGAGGGTCACCCAGGGAACATTTCTACAAAATTATTTGAAAATCGGCCTGACACTTATGGAGGAGAAGATTTTTTAAGTTTTCACTATATCCGTAAAAGGCAAAATAGCCCCGCCCCCTGGTGGCCATGTTTTTTGACCAATCAACATGGCTTGAAGGAATCTGATAGAGGATCACCCAAGGAACATTTCTACAAAATTATTTGAAAATCGGCCTGACACTTCTGGTGGAGAAGATTTTTTAAGTTTTCACTATAGCCATATAAGGCAAAATAGCCCCGCCCTCACCTTTCGGCATAAAGCCATTGGCGAGCTAACCAGCTGTACAATTGGTGCAGTCTGTGGCCTCATCATTAAGAATGATGTTGGAGAAAGTGCCGGCCAGACATGCAGTGGGCTGATAACCTTCCAGACAGTAGTGGCCCACAAGGCAGTCATTCTGTGTCTGTGTCTGTATCCTGTGGTAAAAAAATAACAATCGATTGATTGATTTGAGATTAGAGCTTAACATCATTTTCAACAATTTTCATGTCATATCACGGCTGCCATTTCACAAACTGTTTCCTAGCTTACTCACACCAGTACTCCACACAACATACTTTCCAAGCAACAGGCTGCTTTTCCACATAGACTGTTAGCCCATTGGTGAAGGACAAATGACGCATGTCACAGTGACTTTTGTCAAACGTTGGAAAGAATGTTGGCCAAGCTGGGATTCGAACTCACAACCCCTGGATTAAAAACAAACAACATCATAGAGGTATTCAATGATTACAAAGTTCATTTACATAACAGGTAAATTTCAATAATAAACTTTCTATTCAAATTCAGCATCTGAAGCAACAGAGCAAGTAAGCATCAATAGATGCATCAATGGTGCAAGTTTGCTCAATGTAACACTTTTTACTCATATAGAATTTGAGCAATTATTCGTTTTAAAAAAAAGTTTTTAGAAAGAGACTTCTTTAGAGTACCAACAACAAAGGTCTAATTGATTATTAAGAGAGATATTCTAAGATCTGTTTACTCCTCCTTATATAGACCAATGAATGTAGGATACAAATCTATACCTGTAGGCACAGCGAGGCCTGGGGTTTCACAGTACTTTCCACTATCACAGGCAGTTGGGTAGGTTGAGCCTTGCGGACAGTAATAGCCTATAGGGAATATACCTCCCGATGTCATATCAAAACTCGTACAAACACAATCGCACGTCGGAGCACAGGTATTGTTGGAATATGGCAAACTGTAGTACAGAAATTTGTAAAGATTCTGAAACATATTAATTAAAACTGTAACAAATATTATTAAGTTTAGCCTTATGCACATAACTGGTTATATAATATGAATTATAAAATTTGAGCTGGATACCTTCACAGATGATTGGCACTAAAACCAAGATGAATGTTTGACGCAAAGCATCAAAAGAAGCCATAATATTTCGTTGCACATAAAAACCTAAAAAAAAATACATTTAAATCCACAAACATTAGACAAATTTAATCTGTAGTTAGTAATGCAGATATCGACATTTGAAGATTTAAGTATTATGTAGGATATTTAACCTGGCAGGGTCTGTGTTTTAAGTGAATGCGATGATCTAGGGGTTATGATAAATTTCAATTTGTACCAATTTATTTATTTATTTATTGGGGTTTTACGCCGCTTTCAAATTATTTCAGTTATATCACGGCGACAGTTCACTTATTCATGATCCCTGGATAAACAAACCAGTACTAGGCTAGGAAATGTGCCTTGTCCAAGGGCACTCCACCATGACCGTAGTGCCGCAACTGGGGATCGAACCTGGGACACCTGGTTTCGAAATCCCCGACGCTATCCACTCAACCACAGCGGATTCCTCTCAATTTATACCAAAGATAATCAACTATTTGTATTGAACACAAGCCCTGCTATGATAATTTTTTGTCAAATAATGCAGACACACAGAAAATCTGTTTTTGTTTTGTATCGGTAAGTCATGATAGTGGATAAGGGTTTAACCACTTCCCTCATAAAACAAATCTGCAGCAGACGACTTTGAAATTATCAAATACAAAATATAAACAAGAGGGCCATGATGGCCCTGGATCGCTCACCTGATTTTTTTGTTCACTTTAGCTATATAAGCCCTGCACCCTGGCAGCCATAGTTTCCGACCAATCAACTTAGCTTGAAGGAATCTGATAAGATGGTCACCCTAGGATCATTTCTACAAAATTATTTGAAAATCGCCTGACACTTTTGGAAGAGAAGATTTTTTAAGTTTTCATTATAGCCATATAAGGCAAAATAGCCCCGCCCCTCTGGCGGCCATGTTTTTCAACCAATCAACATGGCTTGAAGGAATCTGATAGGGGGTCATCCAAGGAACATTTCTACAAAATTATTTGAAAATCGGCCTAACACTTTCCGAGGAGAGGATTTTTTAAGTTTTCACTATAGCCATATAAGGCAAAATTTTTGTTCACTTTAGCTATATAAGCCCCGCCCCCTGGCGGCCATAGTTTCCGACCAATCAACTCAGCTTGAAGGAATCTGATAAGAGGGTCACCCTAAGAACATTTCTACAAAATTATTTGAAAATCGGCCTAACACTTTCCGAGGAGAGGATTTTTTAAGTTTTCACTATAGCCATATAAGGCAAAATAGCCCCCCCCCCCCCCCCTCCCCCCCTGGCGGCCATGATTTTCGACCAATCAACATGGCTTAAAGGAATCTGATAGAGGGTCATCCAAGGAACATTTCTACAAAATTATTTGAAAATCGGCTAAACACTTACCGAGGAGAAGATTTTTTAAGTTTTCACTATAGCCATATAAGGCAAAATAGCCCCGCCCCCCCCTGGCGGCCAGGTTTTTTTTGACCAATCAACATGGTTTAAAGGAAACTGATAGAGAGTCATCCAAGGAACATTTCTACAAAATTATTTGAAAATCTGCCAACCAGTTTGGGAGAAGAAGAATTTTGAAGTTTTTTTCATTTCGTTGCCATGGAAACCAGAATTCTGCATGGATCCCAACAAATTTGAGGAATTCTGGTGAGGACATTGAGAGATTGCTTTCTGTCAAGTTTCATCCCAGTTGACCCACCGGTTACAGAGGAGAAAATGTTGACAGACGCCGGACATAGGGCGATACCAATAACTCACCTTGAGCACTTCGTGCACAGGTGAGCTAAAAATCTATAAAATGATAGTATGATAAATGAAAAGTGTTCATAAATGAATGAATGTATATTGTTTTATGGCGCATCGACAGCTAAGGTCATTTAGCGCGCAATTAAATTTAATTATTCATGATCCCTGGGTAAACAAACCAGTACCAGGCTAGAAAATGTGCCTTGCCCAAGGGCACTCCACCATGACCGTAGTGCCGCGACTGGGGATCGAACCCGGGAAATCCCCGATGCTAACCACTCGACCACAGCGGATTCCAAAAATCTATAAAATGATAGTATGATAACTGAAAAGTGTTCATAATTATTGTGGTAAATGCAAATCATGATTGCTCATTATGAGCAATTTCTCCTTTTTTCACCTTTTGCCACAATGATTTCAAAAGTCGTCTGCTGCAGAGGCTCAGAAATGGTGTATACTCGTATGTGGGAAAAGGTTAAAACAGTAAATGGAGAAAATTAATCTCATCGTGAGCAATTTAACCTTTTACGACAATTATTTCAAAAGTCGTCTGTTGCAGAGGCTCAGAAAGGGTATATACTTGTATGTGGGAAAGGGCTAAAACCGTAAATGGAGAAAATTAAGCTTATTATGAACAATTTCAACTTGTGCCATAATGATTTTAAAAGTTGTCTATTGCAAAGTCTCAGAAAGGGTATATACTTGTATGTGGGAAAGGGTTAAAACCGTAAATGGAGAAAATTAAGCTTATAATGAGCAATTTAACCTTTTGCCACAAATTATTTCAAAAGTCGTCTGTTGCAGAGGCTCAGAAAGGGTATATACCTACCTGTATGTGGGAAAGGGTTAAAACTGTAAATGGAGAAAATTAAGCTTATTATGAGCAATTTCACCTTTTGCCACAAATGATTTCAAAAGTCGTCTGTTGCAGAGGCTCAGAAAGGGTATATACCTGTATGTGGGAAAGGGTTAAAACTGTAAATGGAGATCATTAAGCTTATAATGAGCAATTTCACCCTTTGCCACAATTATTTCAAAAGTCGTCTGTTGCAGAGGCACAGTAATGGTATATATATACTTGTATGTGGGAAAGGGTTAAAACCGTTAATGGAGAAAATTAAACTCATTATGATTTTAAAAGTTGTCTGTTGTAAAACTTGGTAAGGGTATATCTGTTGGAAAGGGTTAAAACTGTAAATGGAGAAAATTAAGGCAATACATATTTGGTCATAACCTGATTCAGTGTTAATTTAAATTGTTATTGGAGAGAGTTTCCAATGGAGATATTAAGACCCAAAACATTGAATGGGTATAAAAATATGAAAGGTAAAGGTGTTAGAAATTTACAACACAACTATACTGCAAACACATCACTTTCTTATATTGATTAATCAAAATGTTGAACGAGCAAACGTCCTTTTTTCGTTCCCGGTTCAAGCAATTACATCACATAGACAAGAGGGCCATGATGGCCCTGGAATCGCTCACCTGATTTTTTTTTTCACTTTAGCTATATAAGCCCCGCCATCTGGCGGACATAGTTTCCGACCAATCGACTTGGCTTGAAGGAATCTGATAGAGGGTCACCCTAGGAACATTTCTACAAATTTATTTGAAAATCGGCCTGACACTTTTGGAGGAGAAGATTTTTTAAGTTTTCACTATAGCCATAAAAGGCAAAATAGCCCCGACCCCTTGTGGCCATGTTTTTTGACCAATCAACATGGCTTGAAGGAATCTGATAGAGGGTCATCCAAGGAACATTTCTACAAAATTATTTGAAAATCGGCCTGACACTTTTGGAGAAGAAGATTTTTTAAGTTTGCACTATAGCTATATAAGGCAAAATAGCCCCGCCCCCCCTGGCGGCCATAATTTTTGACCAATCAACATGGCTTAAAGGAATCTGATAGAGGGTCATCCAAGGAACATTTCTACAAAATAATTTGAAAATCAGCCCGACACTTTTGGAGGAGAAGATTTTTTAAGTTTTCACTATAGCTATATAAGGCAAAAAAGCCCCGCCCCCCCTGGCGGCCATGTTTTTCGACCAATCAACATGGCTTCAAGGAATCTGATAGAGAGTCACCCAAGGAACATTTCTACAAAATAAGTTCAAAATCTGCCAACCAATTTGGGAGGAGAAGAATTTTGAAGTTTTTTTCGTTTCGTTGCCATGGAAACCAGAATTCTGCATGGATCCCAATAATTTGAAGGAATTCTGGTGAGGTCATTGAGAGGATGCTTTCTGTGAAGTTTCATCCCAATTGACCCACTGGTTACTGAGGAGAAGATGTTGAAGATTTTTTAAGTTTTCACTATAACCATAAAAGGCAAAATAGCCCCGACCCCTGGCGGCCATGTTTTTCAACCAATCAACATGGCTTGAAGGAATCTGATAGAGGGTCACCCAAGGAACATTTCTACAAAATTATTTGAAAATCGGCCTGACACATTTGGAGGAGAAGATTTTTTAAGTTTGCACTATAGCCATATAAGGCAAAATAGTTTTTTTCATTTCGTTGCCATGGAAACCAGAATTCTGCATGGATCCCAAAAGTTTTAAGGAATTCTGGTGAGGACATTGAGAGGATGCTTTCTGTGAAGTTTCATCCCAGTTGACCCACCGGTTACAGAGGAGAAAATGTTGACGGACGACGGACGCCGGACATAGGGCGATCACAATAACTCACCCTGAGCACTTCGTGCACAGGTGAGCTAAAAAGCGAATGAAGCAGATAACCATAGTATATGCTTGCTTGAATATAGTGTTTATACAACACAGTGACGTAATAATGTCGAGATATAGCGTCTTATAGAGTAATGCGTAATACAAAGGATGAAATTAACCAGACTACATTCAGTACGCCTTATTTTTGCTTAGATGATATACAAATTATTGAGCTGACAAGACCAATTTTAGGTAATTTCTATAATTAAAGAGCGATAACTCTCAATTGATTAAAGCGATATGGCTAGTTATCGAACTTGTCCGAGATATTATGCCAATACAAATTCTGACTAAATTTGGTGATGATTGGACAAAGGCTTCTAAAGTTATTGAGCTGACAAGACCAATTTTAGGTAATTTCTTTAATAAAAGGGCGATAACTCTTAATTGACTGAAGCGATATGGCTAGTTATCAAACTTGTCTGAGATATTATGCCAATACACATTCATATTAAATTTGCTGATTGGACAAAGGCTTCTAAAGCTATTGAGCTGACAAGACCAATTTTGGGTAATTTCTATAATTAAAGGGCGATAACTCTCGATTGACTGAAGCGATATGGCTAGTTATCGAACTTGTCCGAGATATTATCCAAATACACATTCAGACTAAATTTGGTGATGATTAGACAAAGGCTTCTAAAGTTATTGAGCTGACAACATACTGGATGCCGCCCGCCCGCCGCAGGTAAAACTATAATACGATCCGTTTTTTCAAAACGAGCGTATAAAAACATTGTGGCAAAAGGAGAAATTGCTCATGATGAGCTATTTCTTCTTTTGTCACAACTATTTCAACTCTTTTCAATTATTATACTTTCATTTAAAGAGTTTTCCATTTTATTGCGCAGAGGTTTTCAAAGTCGTCTGCAGCCAATTTGCTGTATATGGGAAAGGATCCTTTCTAATACTACAGCAAATCTTTGGGAGGTTACTTTGAAAGTTTAATTATTGGATAGAAGTGAAAACATTTTTGCAAAAGGAGAAATTATAAAGGTTGAACAATTTCTCCTTCTGTCACAATATTTTAAAATTTGGGGAATCATGATGACCAATATCTCCTTTTGCCACAATGTTTCCAAAAGGCGTCTGCAACAGAGGCGTAAGAAAGGGACTGTATATGGGAAATGGTTAAGAAGTCTTGGATATAATGAGTACACTTTGAATATACAGAATGTGTAACTCAATCTTTAGATAGACTTGTGACAAATAAACAAAGTATAATTAAGTCATATAGTCTTCTTAACCCTTTCCCATATACAGATGTTTTCTGATGCCTTTACAACAGACAACATTTTGAAAAACATTGTGGCAAATGGAGAAATTGCTCATGATGAGCTATTTCTTCTTTTGTCACAACGTTGTCAACTCTTTTCAATTATTATACTCGTCTGCTGCTGATTTGCTGTATGTGGTAAAGGGGGGTGGGGGTTAATCATTTCCAATATTACAACAAATCTGGTTACTTTGAAAGTTAAATTATTGGATAGTTGTGCAAACATTGTGGCAAAAGGAGAATCTGTTAAGGTTGAACAATTTCTCCTTCTGTCACATTATTTTGAAATTTGGCGAATCATGACAAATATCTCCTTTTGCCACAATGTTTTCAAAAGCCGCCTGCAGCAGAGGCGACTGTATATGGGAAATGGTTAAAACGTTTCGAAGTATTGAACAATAAACCAAGTCTAGTTCATATAGTCTTCTTATTCCTTTCCAACATTACAACAAATCTGTAGCAGGTGACTTTGAAAACAGCTAGACGAAAAATATTGATTGGGGTTTAACGCCGTTTTTTTAACAATTTCTCAGTTATATCACGGCGGCCAGTTCACCTACTCATGCATTTCCTGGTTTTCTCACACCAGTTCACCACACAACAATCTTCCCAAGCAACTGGCTGCTTTTCCACATAGACTTAGCCCATTGGTGGAAGAGGAATGACGCATGTCGCATTGACTTTTGTCAATCCTCGGAAAGAAAGTTGGCCGAGCCGGGATTCGAACTCACAACCCCTGGATTGACAGCCCGCGTCGCTACCGACTGAGCTACCAGGGCTCGGCAGACGAAAAATATAAAAAACCTCTATAAAAGAAAGCATAATTATTGGATAGAGTTAAAAACATTGTGGCAAAAGGAGAAATTGTTCATTATGAGCATTTTCTCCATCTGTCACAATGTTTTGGAAAGTTGTCTGCTGCAGATGATTAAAAAATGCGGGAAATGTTTCAACCATCTAGAGAGAATGACATTTGCCTCATTACTTTTTTGAAAATGATCTTGAAGGTTGAATAATAACTTTGAAATAACGTCGTATTTGACGTCAAAACGTACGTTTTTGTGACAATGACAGTGTTGTTAAAGAAATCACCATTTCTTCCTCATTTCAATTTGGATTTAGATAAAACTAGAACTATCACTGAATGTGATTAATACCCCCGAACGCCGCCCTGATAGGAAAGGTTGTGAAATATTTAGAAACCCCACCTTAAAAGGACAATGTTATGGATCGGGTTATTCTTGTTTTGTTCATTTTTGGATAACAAAGGGCAATAACTCTGTAATTATGTAAATTAGAGTTATGGTTCTTGTACACTGCACTTCCTCTGATTATGCTCTACCGTTGTATGTAGTTTTATTAGATTCCATCTGTTAGCTATTAAATAATTCTCCGGACAAGAAAAAGTAACAAAGGGCAATAACTCTGTAATTATGTAAATAAGAGTTATGGTTCTTGTACACTGCACTTCCTCTCATTATGCTCTACCATTGTATGCAGTTTTATTAGATTCCACCGGTTAGTTATTAAGTAATTCTCTGGACAAGAAAAAGTAACAAAGGGCAATAACTCTGTATTTAGGTAAAATAGAGTTATGGTTATTGTACACTGCACTTCCTCTCAATGTGTTGTATCATCCTATGAAGTTTTATTAAATTCCAACAATTAGTTTTAAAGTTATGCTCCGGACAAGACTACGAACAAGAAAAAGTAACAAAGGGCAATAACTCTGTAATTATGTAAAGTAGAGTTATGGTTCTTGTACACTGCACTTCCTCTGATTATGCTCTACCATTGTATGTAGTTTTATTAGATTCCATCTGTTAGTTATTCAGTAATTTTCCGGACAAGAAAAAGTAACAAAGGGCAATAACTCTGTATTTAGGTAAAATAGAGTTATGGTTCCTGTACACCGCACTTCCTCTCAATGTGTTGTATCATCCTATGTTTTATTAAATTCCAACAATTAGTTATAAAGTTATGCTCCGGACAAGACTCTACGAACAAGAAAAAGTAACAAAGGGCAATAACTCTGTAATTATGTAAATTAGAGTTATGGTTCTTGTACACTGCACTTCCTCACATTATGCTCTACCATTGTATGTAGTTTTATTAGATTCCATCTGTTAGTTATTAAGTAATTCTCCGGACAAGAAAAAGTAACAAAGGGCAATAACTCTGTATTTAGATAAAATAGAGTTATGGTTCCTGTACACCACACTTCGTCTCAATGTGTTGTATCATCCTATGAAGTTTTATTAAATTTCAACAATTTGTTTTAAAGTTATGCTCCGGACAAGACTCTACGAATAAGAAAAAGTAACAAAGGGCAATAACTCTGTAATTATGTAAATTAGAGTTATGGTTCTTGTATACTGCACTTCCTCTGATTATGCTCTACCATTGTATGTAGTTTTATTAGATTCCATCTGTTAGTTATTAAGTAATTCTCCGGACAAGAAAAAGTAACAAAGGGCAATAACTCTGTATTTAGGTAAAATAGAGTTATGGTTCCTGTACACCACACTTCCTCTCAATGTGTTGTATCATCCTATGAAGTTTTATTAAATTCCAACAATTAGTTTTAAAGTTATGCTCCGGACAAGGAAAATCGCAACGGACCAACCGACCGACCGACCGACCGACCGACCAACCACAGGGTGACTCCAATATACCCCCTCTAAACTTCGTTTATCGGGGGTAAAATTAACATTAAACTAAAGAGAATACAATAACCTATGTGATTATATCAATTCCATACATCTGCCATGACAGTTAACGTAACATAAGGCGAGAATATTTTAACAGTAATTTGATTATTTCTAATTTATTTAAAATTCGCCTGAGAGATTTTTTTTTATAATTAAATATAACAGAGAACACCTACTTGTCTACCATTTGCCAAACTTTTAAGAATATCTATTAAGTCGATTTTTAATAAATCACAGTGCCGTTAAACCTCTTTCGCGCGTCGTAACGTACATTGCGGAATTAAACATTAAGACGCATCCAGGTTAACTAAAATGAATACTTATTTTTTCCTAATTTCATTCTTAATTTAAGCTATCCCCTAAAGAATAATGGAGGTTATATTCAACTGGCACACCACTGTAACTACGGTAGCGGCCGGAATAATTCCCACTGGTACTAAGATGCAAACCTAAGTTTTCTCCTTCACCCGGTATTCCAGTGGGATTACCCCTTTCACATACAGACACTTTCTGAAGCCTCTGTAGCAGATGGCTTTATAAAACATTGTGGCAAAAGAGAAAATTTCTCATTATTTGCAATTTCTCCTTTTGCCACAAAGTTTTCAACTCTATTCATTTATCATTCTTTCATTTACAGAGCTTTTTCATATTTTTACCCAGATGTTTTCAAAGTCTCCTGCTGCAGATTTATTGTATGTGTTAAAGCGGGTTAAACAATGAAACCAGACTTACTGATGGCTTAACAGTTTGTGCCTTGTGAACAGGGATCATAGCTTCCTTGTCTCCATAGGGACTGATAATATCTGGAGGGACAACCAGTCTCATTGTGACTTTCTTCATAACAGAAACAAGCAGGACTACATCTGTATATAGCCGGTGTTGGACTGTCTTGGCCAGTAATACCCGATACTACAAAGACCATCTGGTTCAGAGAGCCCATAAGCCTGACAGTAATATCCCAGAGTGCATGTAATACAGTCAGCAACTGATTGGCCTCCAGTGGCATCTGAAACATTAGAATCATTGAATATTTTCATTGAATTTTGAGATCTGTGGCAAAGCACGAAATGAGAAATATAGTGTTCAAAATGCATAGTAGGTTCTGTTTGTTCAACAATGATTTCCACCCTGTATCAAATGATACTTACAATTTTCAAAATAGAACATTTCTTTACTCGGATGATAAATTGTTATATTATTTCATCAAAAGATTTCAAAATGTAGGCTTTTTGAATTCAAAAGTTTAACAAAGAAATTTATAGATTTAAGCTTTCTTATTTGCAGATACAAATAAACACATTTGCAGCAAACAACTTTTGAAGACATGGCTTGTAATGAACCATTTCTCCTTTTGCCACAATGTTTTCAACTCTATTTGATAAAAGTAGATATGTCAAAAAGCAACAACAAACAACAAATAGGCAGCAGACAACTTGTAAAACATCTAGACAAAAACATTAAATTTGTTTTTAATAAATTATGAAAGTAAAATCACCGAAAACAGTTGAAAACATTGTCGAAAAAGGAGAAATTACTGAAATGTTATCAAAAGTCGTCTGCTGAAGAGGAGGCATCATTGTATTGGGCAACAATCAGATAAATTAATCAGATAGGTTCCTGGAGCACAGGTCTCTTGTTGCTGCTTAAGGGCAGTAGTGACCAAGACTCTATGGCACTTGATTGGGTGATGACTCCCAGCCATTACAGAAATATCCTGCCGAACAATTCCCTGTTGGGGCTGCAAGGTTATCTGTATCACAATACTGCCATGGCCAAGGGGACAGGCTACCTTAGCTGAGCTTCCTGCTGGGCATTAAGTTCCAGTTATAAGAATAATAATAAAAATAACAACGGTTGGCAAAATTGGGTTGTGTGGCATCTCCATTTCATATCACTTGAACCCTTCCCAACATATCGAAGCATTTTAACACATCTGCAGCAGACCGCTTTTTGAAAGCATTAATTGTGGCAAAATGAGCAATTTCTCCTATTGCTACATTGCTTTTACCAAAATGATTTCAACATTATTCAATGATCACTTTCATTTACACAAATGCTTCCTTTTTTGCTTAGATGCTTTTGAAGAAGTCTACTGCTGATTTATTGTATGTGGGAAAGGCTTAAGGAGAATTGGCATACTACTAGTTGTGCTAGCCTTACAGATCTTTCTATGAAAATATATGTAGTTCCTTCAAGGAAAACTGGTAGTTGACTGGCAGTGGACTAAAAAGGTCAATTCTAATAGACTTGCCACAATCTTAAATAAATAAATTATCTCCCAAAATGGTACTGATATCTTGAATGTATAAGTTATATTATAACTTATGTATTATACTGTATATACGTAAATATTTGTAAATGATTAAATACCTGCGAGGCAAGGTCCTCCTGTTTTGTTGGTCAGGTAAGTGGGACATGAAACATTGATCTTAAGGTAATAGAGGAGTTGACATAGTTGGCTTGTCACTGTAAGCCCCTCATGAACAGTACCATCCTGCTGTACAATCTTCCGTTGGCTCTGATAGAGTCGCTTCCGCAGTATTTACCAGCTGAAATGTCAATGAGAGAAATTTCACAATATGGAACCTCCCAAAATGTTCCCAGTTGCCAACAACATAGACCCAAGATCAGTTTACACTTACACTTACTCTCAACTTGTTCAACATAGTTGGACTTAACCAATATATTGAGCAAAATCGTCCTAGAATATAAGGATATTTTCAAGTTATCTGGATGTTTTTTTTTTAAGTTTTGAGTTGTCGGGGATTCAAGTATTAACCCTTTCCACTTGCAGATGTATTTGGACGTGTTTACAGCTGATGACTTTTGAAAATTTGTGACAAAGGTTATATTGCTTATAAAATGGTTTCAACTCTATCCAGTTTAAAAATATCCATTTGTAGAGATGTTTCTTTTATTTTTCATCTAGATAAGCTCAATGCCGTCTGCTGAAAATTTGATGTATGTGGGAAAAGGATACAGCACTTTTCAATGAAAATTTGGTAGTTGTAAATATTTATAATTTCAAGTAGATAGTAAATATATGTTTATATGTTATCTGCATACCACACACCTTTAGTAAAATATTTTTTCCCCATAATATCTCATATAATTTCCTATGCTATAGGTACTCAAAAAATTATAAAAGAAATACTATGAGTACCTATAATATGGGATTTGAAGGTCAAAAAAGGTTTTCAAACATGAGATATGCACTTTACCTAGAATATTGAAGTACCTGTACATGATCTGCAGTCACATTGTTATATCCAATTTGCCTGATGTTTTTGAAGCAGATGAAACATAAAATAGCAGGTAAATAGTTAACCCTTTCCCACATACAACAATCAACATATACACATGGTACAATGGAGTAGTCACGAAATTTGGAGCTTTCACTAACTTTTGGGAATTTTGGAATGAGTTGGATTTTAAGAAGGTTATATTTGTTTGTGTAGTCGAACACTTTTCCTACAAAATGCTTACAAGAAAGTGCTAAGAATAAGAGAAAGAAGAGCAGTGATTCAAACAAATAAAACAAGAGTGCCAACTGTCACAAAATACGCCCGTCCTGGTTTTTTGAGACCAAGTATAGTGATAATTGGTTGTACGTCAGGCAAATTTCGAGAGCGGACACTGTTAATCCAGTTTTGGTCATTTCGAGGGACGTAAGTGTGGAGGACTAAGATAACGTGGTTAGTTATCGAACCTGACCAAGATATTCTACCCATCAACATATTGTCTAAATTTAGTGATGATCAAATAAAATGTATTCCAGTTACAGCACGGACAACATAAACTTTATGTAATTTGAATAACACAAGGGCCATAACTCTTAATAGTCAGGTTATATTGTGAAACTACGTGATACGTTTTTAACCTGACATGACCCATTTTTACTTTATTAACCAAGATATTATGCCAATACACATTTTGACCAAATTTGGTGGTGATTGGACAAAGGCTTCTAAAGTTATTGAGCAGACAAGACCAATTTTAGGTAATTTCTATAATTAAAGGGCGATAACTCTTGAGTGACTAGAGCGATACAGCTAGTTATCAAACTTGTCCAAGATATTATGCCAATACACACTCTGACCAAATTTGGTGATGATTGGACAAAGGCTTCTAAAGTTATCGAGCAGACAAGACCAATTTTAGGTCATTTCTACAATTACAGGGCGATTACTCTTGAGTGACTAGAGCGATATGGCTAGTTATTTTATGCTAAATGATGGAGATACTGTGTTCTATCAGTGAAATAAAATCCATATCACTCCCACTGTGAGTGATATAGGTATGCCGGAACTACTTTTTTTACATATAAAAGGAATTTTATCTTTATTTCCACAAAAACTGATATATAGGAACAGAGACCTTAAATAAATGTAGATATGTGAAATTTATGGGTTTTGGCGCCAAAGGGACTAACGTTATGATGTCAAACTGCTGAAGTGACGTCATTTTCCTAGTATTCAGTCATGCTACATTACACACGTTATGTAAAAAAATATGTAACGAGTATATTAGATCGGATACAAGCATTGTCATGTGATAATCAAAGTACTGAAAGTACTGCTGGAAGGTGATTTTAGAGTGATGTCAGCCAGGTGCAGATGGGATAATGAATTGTATGCAACGTATGAACAGATCATGGCTAGGATATATGGAAAGGAACAAACGAGAGCAAATATGTTGGAAAATAAATGAATGAAAGAATTTAAGTCTTTAAAACTTCTTTATTTTGCTGCAGTTTCGGAACAGGTAAAATTGTATAAAAAGAATAAATCAAACAAATATAATAAAAAACACAAACACTTGTTGTTTAGTTTATACGGTTATACTATATAATTTCGGAAGAGTGCCTTCATCAGTAGAATACAATAACAAGAGGGCCATGATGGCCCTATATCGCTCACCTGATTTAATAGAACTTCAATAGTTTTCAAAGTTTTTACTCTTTTTAGGCCAATACTTTTGGACAAGAAGATTTTTAAAGTTTTAACAATGCACATATAAGGAAAACAAGCTCCACCCCCTGGCGGCCATGTTTTTCAATGGATCAAAAATATTTGAACAATCTTCGTAAAGGGTGCTCCAAGGAACATTTGTGCAAAATAATTTTTAAATCGGGCCAGTACTTTTGGACAAGAAGATTTTTAAAGTTTTAACAATGCACATATAAGGAAAACAAGCTCCGCCCCCTGGCGGCCATGTTTTTCAACGGATTAGAAATATTTGTACAATCTTGGTAAAGGGTGCCCCAAGGAACATTTTTGCAAAATAATTTTTAAATCGGGCCAGTTCTTTTGGACAAGAAGATTTTTAAAGTTTTAACAATGCACATATAAGGAAAACTAGCTCCGCCCCCTGGCGGCCATGCTTTTCAACTGATCGGAAATATTTGAACAATCTTGGTAAAGGGTGCCCTAAGGAACATTTGTGCAAAATAATTTTCAAATTGGGCCAGTACTTTTGGACAAGAAGATTTTTAAAGTTTTAACAATGCACATATAAGGAAAACAAGCTCCGCCCCCTGGCGGCCATGTTTTTCAACGGATCAAAAATATTTGAACAATCTTGGTAAAGGGTGCACCAAGGAACATTTGTGCAAAATTATTTTCAAATCGGCCCAGTACTTTTGGACAAGAAGATTTTTCAAAGTTTAAACAATGCACATATAAGGAAAACAGGCTCCGCCCCCTGGCGGCCATATGTTTTCAACGGATTGGAAATATTTGAACAATCTTGGTAAAGAGTGTCCCAAGGAACATTTGTGCAAAATAATTTTCAAATCGGGCCAGTACTTTTGGACAAGAAGATTTTTAAAGTTTTAACAATGCACATATAAGGAAAATAAGCTCCGCCCCCTGGCGGCCATGTTTTTTAACGGATCGTAAATATTTGAACAATCTTGGTAGAGGGTACTCCAAGGAACATTTGTGCAAAATAATTTTCAAATTGGGCCAGTACTTTTGGACAAGAAGATTTTTTAAGATTTGGCAATTTTCCCCTTTTCTGATGCCGCAGCAACCAAAGTTCTACTTGGAATTAATTTCTTTGAACAACTTTGAAAGAGGACTACCTAAGAACCATTCCTGTGAAGTTATTTTGAAATCTGTCCATTGGTTTAGTAGGAGAAGTCGTTTGTAGGAAATTGTTAACAGACGCCGACGCCGACGGACGGTGAGTGATCACAAAAGCTCACCTTGCACTTCGTGCTTAGGTGAGCTAATAAAAAAAGAATAAAAACTTCAAAATTGTTGACAGCTGGACATTATATTATATTCACAATAGTTAGCAAACACTGTCAAGAAGTGAGGAGTATTGCATACATACAATTCATTTAGAAATTGCATTGAAACAAAATATATTTTTGGTAAAATATAGAAAGAAATTTTTGTAAAAAATATAGAAAGCATTTTTTCATATTTAGACAAATGTACAGGAAAGAATAAAATTCAGTCATATCCGTCAATAGCTAATGCTATCTTTCTATGCGTCTGTATAAAGACAAAGATATATAGATAGATATTCTTTATTTCTTCCAAATTTGAAGAGCAAGTACATTTCATATTAAACATTATAAAAGTGAGAACATAAATATATAGTTAAAACATTGTAACAATAGGAGAACTTGCTCGTCATAAAAAAATCTATGATAGCCACTGTCTTTCAAATTTGCTTTTCACAAGTGAACAAATGCTATGAATGATCGTATACAAGTGCTATGAATGAAAATATGAAAACATGAATTAATTTTACATTTGCAACAATGTTCGATAAACTGTGTCTGAATGAGGATACAACGTAGGACGTAATGTTTTCTCCTTGCATGAAAGCTTAGTTAAGAATAGATGTGGCCTCAATTTAAATAAATTCTCACATAACAAGAACATTAAGAAAGTGTTGTAAAATCTAAATAATATCATGACATCTCACGATGATCAGATTTTTAAAGAAATAGTTTTATTTGATGTGTATTACGCGTCAAGTCAAACACTTCCAAATATTTTACAATTTAAAACAATTAGATATTTGGATAAAATCTGATTGATTGAAACAAATTGTTAAAAAAAACCACCCAATGCATATTAAAACCAAAGGCTTCTTTTCTCACAACATTTTGTTTCAAGAGCTACAATATCTAAAGAGGCAACATGTTAGGGTGCTTATCCAGTATGCATGAGTTTGATTTTACCATACCAATTCAGGAAAAGTGATTTCCACATCTTTCAACTTTCCCCCGGTAAATCAGGTGGTAGCGACGCGGGCTGTCAATCAAGCAGTTGTAAGTTCGAATCGAAGCTCGGCCATCATTCTTTCTGTCATTGTGACAAGCGTCATTCATCTTTCACCAATGGGCTAACAGTCTATTTGGAAAAGAAGCCAGTTGCTTGGAAAGAATGTTGTGTGAGAAAGCCAGACAACACATGAATAGGTGAACTGGCCGCCGTGATATGACTGAACCATTGTTGAAAACGGCATTAAAGCCTAATCAATCAATCCTTTTTATATAATCATTCTGTAATTCACCATTAAGAATGCCCCCCTAATCCCCTTATACATATTTATTCGAGTAGTCGTTCGGGAGAACACACCATTCGTGAATTACCAGATAACTAACACCTCTCCCTAGCACACCCTAATCCCCTTATACATATTTAGTCGAGTAGTCGTTCGGGAGAACACACCATTCGTGAATTACCAGATAACTAACACCTCTCCCTAGCACACAACTATTGACAACATTGTGACAAAACATAAGAAATTTATCCCAGGACTCCAAATGAAGCAGACGATTTTGAAAATATCTGAGAGTGATTTTTTCCTTTTTTCAATTAGTAAATATATATATACAAATAATATATGTGTAAAAACCTATAAATGAATATACTAGAGGAAATATAAAGAATATAACTGAAAGTCGTAATTAAGGATAGATTAGCATATTTTGGGGAAACTACCTTAAGACACGTTATGTCCTCGAATTGACCTAGTTCGTGTATCGGTGTTGTTCACAAAAGCGTGGCGCGTAAGAATATACATAGTAATGTTTACTGCAGAAATATTTGTATTTCTTAAAATAAAATTCACTTTAAAAGACGCAAATACATTTTCAGTTTGAAAATAAAATATAAACTCTATATTCTTCATTCAACTGATTGTAAATGAAAAGACTATTAGGTAGATTTTACTTTGAATTCATCGCACTATATTGATTAGCGTATGTATAAAAAAGTTCCTGTAGAATTAAATGTTATAGGGCATATTCCATTTGGGTCAGAGGCAATCGCATAAGAAGAAGATTATTACATAATAATCACCTTCCAACATTCGGTGCGCGTATGAATATAGGTTACAATGTTTACCACAGAAAGATGTGTATTTGGAAAATCAAAATCAAAATCAATTTTAATTTTCAAAGACACAAAAACATTTAATTGTCCAAACCAGTTTCCACATCAAACTGATTGTACATGAAAACACTTATGAATTTACATTGATTTTTGCGAACTATATTGACTAGCGTATGTATGAAAAGATCATATAGTTTATAGAGAGGATGTGTGTTATAGGGCATATTTCATTAAGGTCAGTGTGCAATCCCATAGGAAAGAAGATTATTACATAATAATCACCTTCCAAAAACTTATCTTGACAAATGTATAATTCCGTAAATAGAACACATCAGACTTATTGTCATTGTCTGACATTGTGTAGTAAACAAATACATTCACACAGATTCGTCAGCGTGTGAACATGTATGAAGACAGTAAATAGTCTTCATCAATTAGCATAAAATAAAAAGAAAATTTGTTTGTTTTGAGCGGATATGGAATATATCTCATCTCGAAGTGATACATTTTTAACATTGTATCACTTCTCGATGAGATATTTTCCATATCCACTTAAAACAAACAAATATCCTCTATTTAACAAACTTGTCCAAGATATTATGCCAATAAACATTCTGACCAAATTTGGTGATGATTGGACAAAGGCTTCTAAAGTTATTGGGCGGACAACATACTGGACGCCGCCCGCCCATTCGCCGCAGTTAAAACTATAATATGTCATGTTTTAAAAAAACAGGCGTATAAAAAGGCGGCTCCGAGGGGAATGTTGTGCATTAACAATCAGTGATACTGCTGAAATAGTTACACAGACAGACAGTACTTTGTCAGGTAAATACAATTCTCATAAAGTAACCCCTGATATACCATTTTGCCATCCCCGTGTGGTAAAGATGATACAAATTCTACATCGGAGACGAATTCCTGTCTGGAACCCAAAAACAATATGGCGGCAAAAACACAACAACATGTACTGGACCTTGCATCCAAGTTCCGATCTTAGTCTATCAATTCTACCCTCTTAACTAATGGCGGATATAGACACTCAAATCAACAGTTTGAAGAGGGAGATGAGTAGTGATCTACATAGAGAAACCAAAAGGATAGATAATTTATTGACTAGTGTTCATGATCTATCAGCTTGCATGGAAAATGTTGAGATTAACAGTACTGTTACGTCAGAGGCGTGTGCTAGTAGTGACCCATTAAATGACCCAGACCTTACAACAAATACTAAGTGGCCTGAGTTACATGGAAGGAGAAGTATTATTAGACAAGGCCAACTCTTTAATTCAAGCCCTTAGTGATGAAGTATCGTCAAATGTTCGGATCACTGGTGTAACTAGACTCTCAAGTAAGCTTCCACAAAAAACCAGGAATTGTTAAGATCAGTTTTGCCACGGTAGATGAAAAAGTGCTAGTGTTAAGGAACAAATCCTCCCTTCGCAACACAACAGTTTATGGCAAATTGGCAATATATATCAATTATAGCAAATCCAATGCAGAGGGACTAATCAAGTTGAATTCAAAAGACTACCGGCAGGACATAACCTGATAGTTGACTCAAACCGAAGAATCAGGGAAAAACAGAATAGCAGCAGCTCAGGACCAAACAATACCAATCTATAGTAAACCAACCGGTCTCAATGTTTGCTCTTTTTTTCTCACATAAAATAAATGTGTGTGGTTGGACCAACAATAATCACGACTTAAGAAGTGCAATATTACAAGGGATTAATAGTGATATCATATCACTAAATATTATGATAATAACATTCAAATTGACGGTTATGGTCATAATAGACAGCAACATGTGCGCGCAATGAGGGTCTGGTGGTGTTGGATTTCTGATTAAAACATTGATTAATAGTGATTATGACATAACGGTCGTTGATAAAAGTTATGAGGGGATACTAGCTTTACAGTTAATATATTGGGCTACGGAACACTCTATATTGCCGTGAAGCTCAAAGCTTTTTTGCGCACATGTTATCATTATTGAGCTATGTGTACAATGACTGATTAGATGTTATAAACAGAGATTTTAATTCGAGAAAACGAAAATCTCCAGGACTCGTTATCGGATTTAAATTTTATTCCACCACGAACCCTTGTGGACACTTAAAAATGAACAAGGAGAAGAATTCATCGAGTTTTTGATAGAATCAAGATTTGGTGTTCTAAATGGCCGCTCGTTGAATGACAATTTTACATCAATGTCAACCAAAGGTAAATCAGTTGTGGACTATTTTTGTGTGCCGCAGGACTTATATAACAATACAAAAGCTTTAAAGGAACCAAAATACAATCAACTATCGATGAAAAGAATTTACACGATTTACTCGGTCGAAAATCACAAATTATGCAGTTTTAACCATAAGTTTAACAGTAAGTGGCACGAGTATGGATGAAAATGATCATCATTCAAACAGCTATCCATGTGCGGGCACGAAATACAAACTCCATAAAATTCCTTTGAAAATATGCCGTGAAATGCAATGTGAAATTGACACTATTTACTTAGACTTTTGTGACATAATGCTAAAGGAAATGGACGCTTCAGTACCAAGGTATACCACTTCACGACGAACAAACTTGGTCCACTATGTGTGATAAAGAAAAGGAATTTCTTAAATGTATGGGTCATAGCAGCATCCGAGCAAGTAAGCGTCACCATTACTGCTGTGCTAAAGACACATTTGACAGTTAAACAAAGCAGAACGGGAGTATAGATAAATTAACAAACTGGGTCCACGAAAGTCGACATCTATACCCATGGAAGTTATCGAAGTTACCAGTGTATATACGAAATGTGGAGATCGGAATTTGCTAATTTATATAATGGCGATGAATCTGCCGACATTGGTAATGAACACTACGGACTAGAGTCAAATCTCATAAACAAGTATTAGAGTCTAATATGATGGACCCTTTATTCAACCAGGATGAACATTTGAATCGGACTATCACGCTAGAAGAAGTCACTAAGGTTATTAAAGCAGCAAATTTGCTTTTGGCCTCGGGCATCGACAACATTCTGTATGCTGTTCTTAAATCTCCCTATGTGATTGCTGTATTACAGAACTTATTCCAGTTGATACTAGATACAAGTTTGATACCCTCAATATGGAGGAAATCAGTGATATTCCCATTACCTAATGACCCAAGTTCGGATAAACGTGTGCCATTAAACTACAGAGGTATTAGTATTTTACTGTGTGTTAGTAAATTATATAGCTCTATTTTAAACAAGAGGTCCAAGATGACCCTAAATCGATCACCTGAATGATAGTTAATTAGAAGCAAATAATTTAATGCAAATATCTGTGAAAATTTGATCAGGAGTTCAAATGAAACTGCAAGGACCGGACACTATTAAAGAAATAATTTATCAGTAAAAGCCATTTGTATCTTGAGAACTTTAATAAGAATGGAATTATACAATTTTGTCATTTTGCACCTTTGCTGCCCTGTTTGTCAACGAAATCAATATGGCTTGAACAGTTTTTGTAGAGAGTCACTTAAAACAAGAGCACCAGGGTCATGACAATAGCTCTTGTTTTTTCAAAAGTCGAGCTAAAAATGGATTTCCAAATTTTGTCATTTTGCCCCTTTTCTGATGCCTCCTGAATGCCATGTTTTTCAACCAAACAGTATGTCTTCAACAATCTGTGTAGAGGGTCACCCAAGGAACATTTCTACCAAGTTTTGCCCCATTTCTGATGCTGCAGCAACCAAAGTTCTTAATGGAATTTAAATCTTTGAACAATTTTGAAAGTGAGCCATGAAAGGAACAATCCTGTGAAGTTTGGATGAAATTGGTCCTGTGGTTTAGGTGGAGATGAAGTTTAAAGCTAAAAGTTAACGACGGACGACAGACGACGGACAAAAAGTGATCAGAATAGCTCACCTTTGACTCTAGGTGATCTAATAAGCGAATCATGAAACATTTGGAAAGCAATAATTTTCTAGCAGACGAACAAAATGGCTTTCGGGCAAACAGATCATGTGAAGACCATATATTTACCTTAAACTCTTTAACCCTTTCCCTCATACAACAATTATGCAGCAGACGACTTTCAACATATTTTGTCAAAGAATGGAAAATCTCTATAATTGAATGGATAACCTATGACTAAAAGTGGAAAACATTGTGGCAAAAGGAGAAATTGCTCGTTTTGATCAATTTCTTCTTTTGTCACTATGTTTTCAAAAAGCCGTCTGCTGAAGAGGCGTCTGAAAGCATCTGCATGAGGGAAAGGGTTATCAAGGAATAATGTGAATGTTTATGCAGCGTTTATAGATCTTAAGAAGGTATTTGACTTCGTAGACAGAGACATGTTACTATACAAACTGATCCTGAATGGAAAAGACGGTAAAGTGTACAACTCTTTAGAATTAATGTATGTTAGTTCCAATTCGTGTATAAAGGTGAATGATAAATATACAGACTGGTTTCCATGCAAGATGGGTGTAAAGCAGGGTGACGTTCATTATTTCTCCAACAATATTTGCTTTATAATCTTTATAAATGACCTCATAACTGAGATAAATAGCCTTGACCTCTGAATATCAGTAGGTGAACAAAGGGTGTCTTTATTAATATATGCCGACGAAATTGTTTCTACCGCATCCCCCTACGAATGGGAGTGTTTGCGGAATATATTCCAAACCTTTGCAAATTGTTTGCGAAAGTGTTTGCAGAATATATTCTACAAATATTTGCAGAATATATTCTGCAGACGGGTAGATTTGGAACGATCTGTGCAAACAGTCTGCAAACAGATTGCAAAGGGTACATGAAGCATTCAAAAAACCCTTTGCAGAATGTTTGCAGCCAATTCAACAGCAAAATCTGCAAATAGGTTACAAATACTATGCAACTAGATTACAAATACTATGCAACTAGATTGCAAATACTTTGCAACTAGATTACAAATACTATGCAACTAGATTGCAAATACTATGCAACTAGATTGCAAATACTTTGCAACTAGATTGCAAATACTATGCAACTAGATTGCAACAGTCTGCAAATAGATTGCAAACCATCTGCAAATAGATTGCAAACGGTCTGCAACTAGATTGCAAACAGTCTGCAAATAGATTACATTCTAAAAACTTGGGAATTAAGGTATATATAAATCCAGATATATGTTTACCATTTTAAGCTTTATTTTAATTAAACATCATTTAAAATATAAATAAAATATGAAATAAATAACCTCTATATTTTATATGATTTAACCCTTTCCCTCATACAACAATTCTGCAGCAGACAACTTTGAACATAATTATGTTGTCAAAAAATAGAAGTTCTCTATAATTGAATGGATAACCTATAAAAGTGAGTAACGTTTTGTGCAATTTTTTCTTTTGTCACTAGGCATGATCTGCTCCAAATAAATCAATAACACACAGCATAAGATCATTAGAAAAAATTCCTCTGTCATCTTTCAAATTTGACCTTATGGCATCATCATTCAATGCTTCAATGTTTGAAATTATAACACCATCATCTTTCATCTTCATGTCATTCTTGATACATTCTTTTGGGATTGAACATCTTTACAGGATGGACAGCGGTGATTCAGGGATGATCAATTGTCTTGTGTTGGCTGGATACCATTATAAACCATTCATCATGTCATAAGTCTGAAATATGTACATGATTCATAAAATTATGAAAATAAATGAAAAAGTAAATGTGTGTCTTTTATTTTCATTCCAAGAATTCAGTACAGGTTATACTTTATCTATAGCAATTATAGCCAATTAATAATAAATCCATTGCAACATGTGACAGATCTGCATCAGTGACTTTGAAAACATTTTGGTCAAATTAAGGAAAATCTCTTTATTGAGGAGTGTTATAATTGAATATGGTTTGCAGAAAAAAATCCCCCTTTGTCACAATGTTTTAAATAAAATCTGCTGCAGATGTTGCAATAAGTTATTAAGTTTGAAGAAAGATCTTCTTTTTCCACAATGTCTTAAAAATCGGTTGCAAATGTGTCTACGGGTGGGTAAGGTTATAATTTTATATCATGTCAAATGATTAAAAAATCTCTAATATAAGAGAAAATATAATTATTGAATAAGTTTTGAAAAAAGCCTCCTTTTCCACAATGTTTTCAAAGAATCAGTTCTATGGTAGATATCTTTGCATGTGGGAAAGGGTTCATCTTATTTATTAATACAATGTCAAATCATTGAAAATACACATAATATTTATAATGTGTCACGTCCATCACGAAAATGTATGATGACAACAACATTGCTACATTTGCCGTATCCGAAAATGTGACTGTCCGAAATCAATTCCTGTTGGCAATTTCAAAATAAAAAAATTGGCTTCGTTTAAAATAATAACTAGCATCTAAATAAGTGCGCAATGCAATGACAAGAGTATATGTGTTTCATTTCTAAAACTGTTTAGAAACTCGCACGTAAGCGAATATTTTCGCCAATGTTATTGTTTTCTTATTATGAAAATTTACGTAATCGTGACCCTTTGTTTAGGGTTTAACGGATTTAAGTATAATGGCTGAATAACAAATATTAACGGGTTTATTTCATAAAATCATATTAATTATCTGATTATTCATCAAAATATTAATCAAGACTGTGTGTTAGCGCTGATTTCGGGGTTTGTAGTGTATTTTCTCCAGCGATTTAATATTGACAAAATGGCGTCGTATATTGACCTCCGAGTCATGCTCGAAAAGCGTGACCTTTGAACTTTAAATTTGCATGCTATCGTCGTTTGTGGACGGATTTTGTTTATTCTTACATCAAATTAAAGTTATTGATTTAAAGTTTTCAAATGTATTGAATCGTAAAATAAATACTTACCAGATGCGGAACACCATGCTCTTAACTTTCCGTGCCGATATTTTCATAAATAATCGCGACTGGAAAATGATTGAAATATCAACAGGAAGTTATATATTTGACCTGATTGGATCATGTGATCTCATCAATATGCAAATCAATCATGTGATCGCATTTATTTTTAAACTGACCCACATGTTGAAATGCGACTCTACAGGAGGATCGAAAAATACCTGTAAATCAAACTTCGAACTACGATTGTCAATTTATTCCTGAAAAGATTGTTATGATTCATGCATCAATAAAACCAGAATTCAATTTTCTTTATATTAAAATTATATTTAGGGCCTGAACACTTCAGGGACAATCCCTTTCCCTCATATAGACGCTTTCTGACGCCTCTGCAGCAGATAGCTTTTTGAAAACATAGTGACAAAGAAGAAAGTGCAATTTCTCCTTTTGCCACAATGTTTACCACTTTTTGTCACAGGTTATCCATTCAATTATGGAGATTTTCTATGTTTTGACAAAATGCGTTTGAAGTCGTCTGCTACAGAATGTATGTTTTAGCCAAACATATCTTTGGCTTTTGCATTTTCAACTGAAAACATCATGTTTATGTAAAATTATACTGAATTTATATACACACTTTTATATAAGCTGCACACATGTTTTGGTTATATATAGTGGTTAAATCAGTCAATAATTTATAAAACTATTGTAATAATTTCATTTGAAGTCCAACAACTTTGTATTTGGAAAATATCATTCAGGGGATAAGTTAGTGTTTGCAAACTACTTGCACTGTTTGAAATTCTAAGTTACCCTTTGCAAGAATATTTACAGACAAAGTTAGTATTTGCAATGTATTTGCAAGAATATTAATAGACTAAGTTAGTACTTGCAAAGTATTTGCAGCTAAACTTCAGTTATATAATTAATAAGTTACTATTTGCATACTATTTGCCATATATATAAACAGACAGAGTTGGTATTTGCACAGTATTTGCAGCTACTTTAGTTATCTAAGTTAACGTTTGCAATGCCTTTGCCAGATATATTGATATTTGCAAAGTATTTGCAGCTACTTTCCGCAAAGCATTTGCAAATAGAGTGCAAATAGTAGTTTGAAAGGAATATATTCTGCACATATTCTGCAAATATTTTGCAAAGGGTTTGATCTGTATGGGATCATCTGAAAAAGATCTACAGACATTGCTTAATACTATCACTGATTGTTGCAGGAAATGGCAAGTTTTAATTAACACATCAAAATCGAAGATAATGCATTTTCAACCCAAGCGGCATAGAAGAACGGAATATCAGTTAAATGGTGGCCGAACTGTGCTAGAAATTGTAAACTGATTCAAATATCTTGGGTGTTATTTTCAATGAATACTTGGATTATACAGCACATTGCGAGGCAATATCAAAAGGTACGGGAAAAGAATTGGTTGAAATAATCTCGAAAGTATACAAAATGAACGATATTGGTTTCTATAATTGTGTAGTTCCCATACTAGATTATGGGTCCTCAACATGGGCATTTAGATAATATCCAGAATAGCTGTATGAGATATTACCTTGGTGTTTATAGATTCACTTCAGTAGCAGCATTAACTGGTGACACGGGATGGCTACCGAGCATGTTTAGACAGTGGTTGACAATTATCTGATTTTGGAACAGACTAATATTGATTGACGAAAACAGATCAAAGAGGTTTATCAACTTGATTATAGTGTATGCGAGAAAAACTGGTGCTTTGATTTAAAATTGGTTGATTTGCTCGCTGTTTCTTTACTCTATTCATGTTGATATGATGTTGTCTGCCAGTTTTATTTGAAGGCTGTATGTGACCTTTACTTTTCATAGGCAGTGAATGGTAATACTACCTCTGCCTCTTTGTGGGAAGGGTTAATGACATTTATGATCAAATTGAATACTTGAACAGACAAGCTTTGATCACAATAATTGGTTACAAAGTGCTAAAAGTGAAGTTTTAATCCTTTCCAACATATGACAAATCTGCAGCAGACAACTTTGAAAACATTAATGTATAAATATAGAAACTCTTTAAATGAAAGTCTTTTTATTGTATGGCATTGAAAACATTTTGGCAAAAGAAGAGATTGCTCATTTTGAGCAATTTCGCCTTTTGCCACAATGTTTTCAAAAGTTTTCTAATACAGATGCAACAGAATTCATCTGCAAGTGGGAAAGGGTTTATGAGACAGTGGTCCACATGTTAAGTAAGCCTACCTTTAGGACAGGTCGAGCTAGTGTAAACCTGAGTCCCTACATAACATGGACATGTAGTACATGCGGCCAGTCTCAGCACATTTCCGTATGTCGCGGTTCCCGAGCCCTTAGGACAGTAGTATGCTATCGGACAGGGACCTAAAATAGAAACAAGCAAACATTGATTAGATTGATTGATTGATTGGTTTAAGGCTATTTTCAGCAGTATTACAATTTCATTATAGCAGCTAGTTCACATAACTATATTATTCCTGACTTATTTTGCACCAGTACTGTACAGGATATTCCTTCCAGGTAACACTACACTTTAGTTAATCTTTTCACAGAACATTCATAACCAAAGATATAAAAGCTAGGTGAGTAGCAAGGTAGTTTAAGTATCATCTCATAAAAATAAAATACTATCAAACACTCATGACAGAAATAACATTATGGAACAATCAGAAAAAAATCCCAATGACAAATTTCTCTTTTTTCCACAACTTTTTCATCACTATTATAGAATAATACCTCCAATTAAGCTGATTGTATATGTTTTCTGCAGTTGTTTGCATAGCAGCTAATGCTGAAACTATTGTATCAGGGTTAAAAATTATTCCTCCAGTTCCGGTATTATTTCCTTTGGGAGCAGCGAGGCCAGCTACTCCGAAAGTGCAGTAGTACCTAGCACTACAGTTTCCTGTAGGGGCAGATAACCCAATAGTATCACAATACTAGCCTGCATCTCATGCCAAGCGTTTGGTCTCATTCTGTTAGGACAAAACAATACTTAATATATCCACAGTTGAATAGATCTACTGCAATCTAGTTCATAAGAAAAAACAGTTTTTGACTTAAAAGGATTGTTCGTCTTTAGCTGATTGCCATTAATAAGTAAATTTGAATTAGACCTTTATCACACACAACAAATCTGCAGGAAACGACTTTGTCTAGACCGAAATATGGAAAAACAATTTAAACAAGGGCACCGCAAAGCGGATGCATCCCCTCGGCTTTCCATTTTCACATTGAGTTCTCTTGTGATCTAAATATTTAAGTCCAATTTTTGACTTCGATCTTTGACCTATGACCTTGAATCAATAGGCTTCAAAATATTGTCACAAACTAACTGTATGCCAAGTTTGGATAAGATCTGTCAAGGAATGGTCAGTGTAGAGTGGTGACAAGGTTGCCACAGCTGAGATATATTGTAAGTTCAATCAAGTTCAATTTTGGGCATGACCTTTGACCTATGACCTTGAAAACCAATAGGCTTCAAGACATATCATAAACTAACTGTATAATAAGTTTTATTAAGATCGGTCAATGAATGGTCAGTGTAGAGTTGTGACAAGGCTGCCACAGCTGAAAATATTGTAAGTCCAATTTTGAGTTTGACCTTTGACCTATGACCTTGAAAATCAATAGGCTTCAAGATATTATCATAAAGTAACTGTATACCAAGTTTGGTTAAAATCTGTCAAGTAATGGTCAGTGTAGAGTGGTGACAAGGTTGCCACAGCTGAAAATAGTGCAAGTGCAATTTTGGGCTTGACCTTTGACCTATGACCTTGAAAATCAATAGGCTTCAAATATTATCATAAACTAACTGTATAATAAGTTTTATAAAGATCGGTCAAGGAATGGTCAGTGTAGAGTGGTGACAAGGTTGCCACAGCTGAAAATATTGCAAGTCCAATTTTGGGCTTGACCTTTGCCTATGACCTTGAAAATCAATAGGCTTCAAGATATTATCATAAAGTAACTTTATACCAAGTTTTGTTAAAATCCGTCAAGTAATGGTCAGTGTAGAGTGGTGACAAGGTTGCCACAGCTGAAAATATTGCAAGTCCAATTTTGGGCTTGACCTTTGACCTATGACCTTGAAAATCAATAGGCTTCAAGATGTTGCCATATACTTACTTTATACCAAGTTTGGTTAAGATCTGTCAAGAAATGGTTAGTGTAGAGTGATGACAAGGTTTGTTACGGACGGACAGTCCCGTTACTATATCCCTTTCTCGCTTACTTCGTAACCGAGGGGATAATAAGAGAATCATTATTGAATATAGTTAAAACATTGTGGCAAAAGGAGAAACTTTCTGCTGCAGAGACCTCAAACCTCCTCTGTATGTTAGAAGATAGATGACCCCTACACCTACCTGTAACAATGTAGTTGGGTAATAAGTTCCAGCCAGACACGGTGTGTAGTCCAGGCCACTGTTCCCTGGACAGTAACACCCAGTGGGACAGGGATCAGCTCTGTCCTGATCGGTGCAGTAAGTATTGTGGTGGACAAGCGTCACACACCGTTGCTCCTGTGCTGTTCATGTATGTACCTGGAACAAACAATAAACACGCACACACACTTTAAGAGGTGTCAGAAAGTGTCTTTATGAGGTAAAGGGTTAAAACACCTTCCTTGTTTAAAGATATTTTCAGTCGTCTGCTGCAGATTTGCTGTATGTGGGAAAGGGTTAATATTGTAACATTTTGAAAAGTAAATGTATAGTTCTAATACAGAGTCGATTCTGAAGTTGTTAAATTGATTGATTGGAGTTTAATGTTGTTTTAAACAGTATTTAAGTGACGTCATGGCCACCAATTAACCTACACTTGAGATTCCTGGTGAAGCATACAAGTCACAATGAGATTTGTCAATCGTTAAAAAGAGTGTTAGCCGAGTGAGGATCCAAATTCATTACTTCTGGATCAGTGGCCCTTAATTGTCATAACCAATTGATATTAAAATCTAAGATATTATATTTAACAAAAATAATGGCAACATTGATCCTTTAAAGAGGTTTTCAAAGTTGTCTGCTACAAATTTTCTGCATGTGAGAAAGGGTAAAGTTGCAGAAACCTACCATCAGCGCAAGGTACCGGTGCAATACTTCCAGTCGGACAATAATGGCCTGCAGGACACTGGTCCCCTGTAAGACCTTCGGTGGGTTCGTACTCGCATTGGCTGAACAGAAGTAACCAGCCTGGCAATCACCTTTAAGATAAAAGGACGCCTTTTCAATCTACATGGCATGTTAACTGTACAATATAATAAATGATAACAAGAGGCCCAAGAGGGCCAGTATCGCTCCACGGCCATAAGGCAAAAATCAAATCTCCAAACAGCCCTGCCCCCTAGTGGCCATATTTTTTACCAACCACCATGGCTTAAAGGAATCTTGTAGAGTGTCACCCAAGGAATGTTTCTGCAAAATTATTTGAAAATCGGCCTGACACTTTCGGAGGAGAAGATTTTTTAAGTTTTCACAATAGCCATATAAGGCAAAATAGCCCCACCCCATGGCGGCCATATTTTTTAACCAATCAACATGGCTTGAAGGAATCTGATAGAGGGTCACTCAAAGAACATTTCTACAAAATTATTTGAAAATCTGCTCAACACTTTCGGAGAAGAAGATTTTTTAAATTTTCACTATGGTCATATAGAGCAAAATAGCCCCGCCCTCTGGCGGCCATATTTTTCGACCAATCAACATGGCTCGAAGGAATCTGATAGAGGGTCACCCAATGAACATTTCTACAAAATTATTTGAAAATCGACTGAACACTTTCGGAGAAGAAGATTTTTTAAGTTTTCACTATGGTCATATAAGGCAAAATAGCCCCGCCCTCTGGCGACCATGTTTTTTGACCAATCAACATTTCTTGAAGGAATCTAATAAAGGGTCACCCAAGGAACATTTCTACAAAATTATTTGAAAATCGGCCTGACACTTTCAGAGAAGAAGATTTTTTAAGTTTTCACTATTTTTTTCTTTTGGTTGCCATGGAAACTAGAATTATGGATGGATCAAAAAAATTTGAAGGAATTTAAGAGAGGACATTGAGAGGATGCTTCCTATGAAGTTTCAACCAAATTGGCCAAGTGGTTAGTGAGAAGAAGTCGTTTAAAGGAAAAAGTTTACGCACGCACGCACGCACGCACGACGGACAATTCGCCATGACATAAGCTCGACTGGCTTTCAGCCAGTGGAGCTAAAAACAAGAGGACCATGATGGTCCTATATCGCTCACCTGATTTAATCAAACTTAAAAAGTTTTCAGTGTTCTTTCCCCATCTATGAAAAACAAGTGACCCCCCCGGGGAGGGGTCATTTTTGACCCCAGGGCTATAATTTGAACAATCTTGGTAAAGGTCCACTAAATGATGCTACATACCAAATTTTAGACAAGAAGTTTTTTTAAGTTTTTTCTCTATATGAGTCTATGTAAAACAATAGACCCCAGGGCTATAATTTGAACACTCTTGGTAAAGGTCCACTAGATGATGCTACATACCCAATATCAAAGGCCTGGTCCCTCTACTTTTAGACAAAAAGATTTTTAAAGTTTTTCCCCTATATGAGTCTATGTAAAACAAGTGAACCCCGGGGAGGAGTCATTTTTGACCCTAGGGCTATAATTTGAACAATCTTGGTAGAGGTTCACTAGATGATGCTACATACCAAATATCAAAGGCATGGGTCTTCTACTTTTAGACAAGAAGATTTTTAAAGTTTTTCCCCTATATGAGTCTATGTTAAACAAGTGACCCCCCCGGGGAGGGTCATTTTTGACCCCAGGGCTATAATTTGAACAATATTGGTAGAGGTCTACTAGATGATACTACATACCCAATATCAAAGGCCTGGGCCCTCTACTTTTAGACAAGAAGATTTTTAAAGTTTTTCCCCTATATGAGTCAAATCCGCTGTGGTCGAGTGGTTAGCGTCGGGGATTTCGAAACCGGGTGTCCCGGGTTCGATCCCCAGTCGCGGCACTACGGTCATGGTGGAGTGCCCTTGGGCAAGGCACATTTTCTAGCCTAGTACTGGTTTGTTTACCAAGGGATCATGAATAATTACATTTAATTGCGCGCTAAATGATCTTAGCTGTCGATGCGCCATAAAACAATATACATTCATTCCCTATATGAGTCTATGTAAAACAAGTGACCCCCGGGGAGGGGTCATCTTTGACCCCAAGGCTATAATTTGAACAATCTTGGTAGAGGTTCACTAGATGATGATACATACCAAATATCAAATGCATGGGCCTTCTACTTTTAGACAAGAAGATTTTTAACGTTTTTCCCCTATATGAGTCTATGTTAAACAAGGAGAAGTCATTTGTATGAAAATATGAACGGACGGACGACGATGACGACGACGGACGGTGAGCGATCACAAAAGCTCACCTCGCACTTCGTGCATTGGTGAGCTAAAAACGTAAAAACGTAAATATACTTTCATAATTCATCTGATGAAAATGTTGTACTTATAATACCACAATTTAAAACAAGAGGGCCATGATGGCCCTGGAATCGCTCACCTGATTTCTTTTTTCACTTTAGCTATATAAGCCCCGCCATCTGGCGGGCATAGTTTCCAACCAATCAACTTGGCTTTAAGGAATCTGATAGAGGGTCACCCTAGGAACATTTCTACAAAATTATTTGAAAATCGGTCTGACACTTTTGAAGGAGAAGATTTTTTAAGTTTTCACTAGAGCAATAAAAGGCAAAATAGCCCCGCCCCCTGGCGGCCATGTTTTTTGACCAATCAACATGGCTTGAAGGAATCTGATAGAGGGTCATCCAAGGAACATTTCTACAAAATTATTTGAAAATCGGCCTGACACTTTCGGAGGAGAAGATTTTTTAAGTTTGCACTATAGCCATATAAGGAAAAATAGCCCCGCCCCCCCTGGCGGCCATGTTTTTCGACCAATCAACATGGCTTGAAGGAATCTGATAGAGGGTCACCCGAGGAACATTTCTACAAAATTATTTGAAAATCGGCCTGACACTTTCGGAGGAGAAGATTTTTTAAGAATTTTGAAGTTTTTTCATTTCGTTGCCATGGAAACCAGAATTATGCATGGATCCCGAAAATTTTAAGGAATTCTGGTGAGGAAATTGAGAGGATGCTTTCTGTGAAGTTTCATCCCAGTTGACCCACCGGTTACAGAGGAGAAAATGTTGACGGACGCCGGACGCCGGACGCCGGACATAGGGCGATCACAATAACTCACCTTGAGCACTTCGTGCACAGGTGAGCTAAAAATATTACTAAATCATTCTAATTATTTTATAACTTTTATAACCTTGACCATCTATCTTAAATGATATTTGTGTATGTATCAGGTAAAGTGTTGAAAAAATACTTTATTTCTTAAAAAACGTTGCCTAGGAATTCTTAAAAAACGTTGCCTAGGAGTTGCACATATCAAACTGTAAAGAAAAACAAAATAGAACAAAATTCATTTTTATTGATTTCTGGATTCCAACTTATATGTTAGTCGGCTATTTTGAAAACCTTAACACTATACACGCTAATGGCAGGTTTTGCCAACCGTTGATGACATTTGCAAACAGTTAGGATCCAGATCAGACAGACCCTACAAAACGTGGGGACTGATCTGAGATCCAAACTGTTTGACACTCAAGATTCTATTTCAGTAAACATTTTGTGAAAAAATATATTTTTTCAAAATTTGGCAGACTACAATAGTTTAGCTTGCAAAAATTTAAAGGAAATATTGAAACTTCTAGAAACAAATGAACTGCATCTGCTGATTAGATGTTGTGTTGCAATTCCAAAAAGTGTAGCCTCATGTGATCATGTATATTTCCACAGTCTGATCAAAGTTTTGACCGTTTATGTAGAACTGACACATCTTCTGACAAAAACACTAGATGTGTAGTCCCACTTTGTACTTTGTGAATGTAAATACGCCAAAAGACCCCAAAATCATAGGATGTGGTTAAAATTTATTTGATATAGAGTTGAAAGCAATTTCATGTTATCCAATAATCCGTTCTTAGGAAAAATTGTCTAAACCAGGAATAATGGTTATTCAGAGTCAGCTGCTTTAAGACTAATTGAGACAAAAAATGCGCAATATTTAAAAGAATCATATTGATAAAAAGTACGCAATATTTAACCCTTTCCACATGCAGACGCATTTTGACCCAATACCAGCAGACGACTTTTGAAAACATTGTGGCCATAGATGAAATTGCTGATGATGAGCAAATTCTCCTTTGGCCACAATGTTTTTGACTTTATTAAACTCTTTTATGGAGATTTTTCAGGTTTTTGAAACGGTTTTCAAAGTCGTCTGCTACAGATTTGTTGTACATGGGAAAGGTTTAAAAGAATCATATTGATACAAAAGTGCAGATTTTACAAGACTGAGAAAAGTTGTGATTGGGATGGGATACATGAGAAGGAAATTGGCTAGACTACTGGAAATAAAATTTAGAAACAATATTCAATAAACCCTCTACCTCATAACCATTACTACTTTTATCATGCTGAAATGCAACAGCCAGAATCAACAATCCTGATTTTTGACAAGTTTTTACATAGAGGATAATTCATGAATGTTTATTTATTAACACTTTTAATAAACAAGCTTAATCAGATGATATGACACGAACCTTGGTGAGCGTCATATTCAGCTTGGTTAACAAGTTTATTAAAAGTGATAATAAATAAACAAGAATGAAATATTCTTTTTATCATATAAAGTGATTTATGTTGCGTATTTCAAAAAAGATGTACATGAAATTTGCCGGTTTTTGCGCTAAAGTGACTTAGGTAATATAACGTCAAACCGCTGATGTGACGTCACTTTCATAGTTTTGCTTCCAGAATGTAACAAAGTCTTAAGAGTAAGACTTGAAACCAAACCAGTAGTGTCATAAGATATTTAAGTAATGGGATTTTTAAACTCCCAGAGAGGCCTTTATGTGATAAATGTCATTAAGGGCTTGTCTAGACAAACAATTGATAAATGAGTAGCACACAAAGTATACCAAGATGGGACAACACAAATGTTCAGGCTGAACTTAGTCTACATAGCTTGCAATTGTAGTTGAAACTCATCCCTAACTGGTCACTGTTATTTAATTCGCCTACAGGGTGATAGGATTAAGTTCTGTAACATGATAATTAATATTAGAAGACAAAATACATTGTCCAATAAAAGTTTGCTCATTTTGTAAAAACCTTCTTTTTCATAATATTTTCAAATATATTCAGGGAGGTGAAATAAAAAGTCAGTTCAATGAAGGAGAAGATTTCATGTTACAAAAAGTAATACAAAAATATTGCTCTACAATATTAACCCTTTCCCTCGTATAACAAATCTGCAGCAGACGACTTTTAATACATGTAGGCAAAAACATGGACAATCCCTCATAAATGAAGGTATCATTATTGAAAAAGTTGAAAACATTGCTTTTTTCAGAGTCATGGTGCTTAAACAGCAAGCAGCCTTAATTTTTTCTAATTTATAACTGTTTAACCGAAACAATATTTTAAACTTTGTGTAAATGGAAATTCTAATGTCTTGAAAATTAATTTTCCCAATTTTCTGCAGTTTTGAAAACAACGTTGGAAACAGAAATTGCCTGCTGGAAAAATGTCAAAATTGTCAGTATCTATAAAAGTGTTAAGTAATATATTAATTCAGTAATGTGACAGAGAAGAAACATTATGCTGAAAGGAGGAACACTAATTATCAGTGCTTCCTCGCTTTCTCACAATAATTTTCTAAAGATAATGCAACACAATTCTTTCACATTTACTTAATACAAACAGTATTTGATGTCTTTGCAGCAGGTGAAATTTTAAACATTGAGTGAAAAGGAGAAGTTGCTCATAATGAACATTTTCCCGCAATGTTTTCGATTCTGTTTCTGAATTGTATTACCAATTATAACGATTTCACAGTTTTTTATCATCAGATTCTTTCAAAGCAGAGGACTTGAACCCTTTCCCAAATATAGGCACTTGCTGATGCCTCTACAGCAGACCATTTTTGAAATCATTATGGCAAAAGGAACAAGAGGCCCATGAGGGCCTATGCTCTACTGGGAAGGTTCTTTGGTCGTTTTCTGGTTTGGCCAGTAGAGCTAATAAGCAATTTCTCCATTTTGCCAAAAATATTTCAACTCCACTTAATGATAATACTTGATAATCCAATTATTGAGATATTCCATGTCTTGGCCCAAATGTGTGAAAGGTTTAAATATAACCGATCAACGACTGTTAATCCATATTATCCTTACTTTCCAGCAGGACAAGCCAAACAGTCTGTTTGTCCTGTGTTGTCTTGATAGTCACAGCTGGACACTGTGACGGTGTTCCAGTACCTCCAGGACAGAAATGACAGGCTGGACATGAGTAGATGGGCGGAGCCAAGGAGCTTGGACCCGCAGGACAATAATATTCTGCAGAACAAGATCCGGTGATTCTGCCAAAACTTGAACAATAGTACCAAGCTGTACAGGTCACAGTTTGTGGGGTCAATGTTTCCTGTGTTGGATGAGAAGAAGCAGGCGGGGCAAGGTGTTGGTGCATTAGATCCGGCTACACATAATAATGGTTGGCAGTACACAGCGTATTGTTGGGTGTGGTGGCACCACCTTGGCAGTAATAACCTGTAATAATAAAACACATTGTAACAGTCCTGAAATATCCGACCTGACCAGTGCTCGAACCTTAGACCTTTTGATCTGAAGTCGAGCGCTCTACCACGTTGCTATAAAAGCTAGCTATATAGCAAGGCAGTATAAGTGTCCCTCATATACATATCCATTGTCTACATATACCCCTCCAATTTGAAATTCGTGGAATCTAAATATGTTTTGAAACGTTCTCGAGGCTTGTATACATATACCTCTCATTTCACACATACACATAATACGATGCAGATATCTTTGAAGTTCTATAAATCAAAGTATAACTATTGAATATAGTTGAAAACAATGTTGCAAAAGGAAAAATAACTCATTGTTTTTCTGTAAGAGGAATTTTCATGTAAAGTTAAGAATTGAAAATAATTTAAAAAAAGGAGTAAAAGGGTATTTTGAGCAATTCCTCTTTTTCCGAAAATGTTTAGAAAAGTAGTCTGCTGCTTATTGAGGCAACAAATGGGGAAAGTTAAATGTGTTTCTTATAGTCACTATCCTACTTAAGTTTTGAACTTCTGTTTTATGTCATTGATGAGTTTTACTGAATAAATTTTGATGACCCATTCCATTATACGACAAATCTGCAGCAGATGACATTAAAAGAATCTGGGCAAAATTCTAGAATATCTCTAGAAATAATAGTTCAAGTATTGTACAGAATTGAAAACATTGTGGCCACATTGTTTCCAATAGTCATCTGCTGCAGAGGCGTCGGAAAGCAATTATTTGTGGGGAAGGGTTAATGTCTTTAAAACATCATGTAAAAATAATTATTTGCTTTGTCAAGATAGTTCATTCTATTCCACGGATGCGTTGAGTTTGATAGAACTTTTCAATAGTAAATAGGCTAGTTTAAACATTTCTTGAATGCAGAAGAATTTTGAGAACATTTTGGATAAACAAGAGGGCCAAGATGGCCCTAAATCGATCATCTGAATGATAGTTAATTAGAAGCAAATATTTAACTGCAAATATCTGTGAAAATTTGATCAGGAGGTTCAAATGAAACTGCAAGCAGTGGACACTCAGTTAAAGAAATAGTCTAACAAGAACTTTAACCCTTTCCCTCATACGACAATTCTGCAGCAGACGACTTTGAACATATTTTGTCAAAAAATGGAAAATCTCTATAATTGAACGGATAACATATGACTAAAAGTGGAAAACATTGTGACAAAAGGAGAAATTGCACGTTTTGTGCAATTTCTTCTTTTGTTACTATGTTTTCAAAAAGCTGTATGCTGCAGAGGCGTCAAAAATCGTCTATATGAGGGAAAGGGTTAATAAGAATGGAATTATAAAGTTTTGTCATTTTGCACCTTTCCTGATGCCGCTTTGCTGCCCTGTTTGTCAACGAAATCAATATGGCTTGAACAGTTTTTGTAGAGTCACCCAAAGAACATTTCTGCCAAATTATCTTGGAATCTGACAAATGGATTATGGAGATGGAGGTTTTTAAAGTTTGGGTATTTTTCTCAATTTCTGATGCCGCAGCAACAAAAGTTCTACACAGAATGTAAGTCTTTGTACAATTTTTAAAGAGGACCATCAAAGGAACATTCCTGTGAAGTAACGTTGAAATTAGTCGAGTGGAATGGTAGGAGTTGTCATTTGTAGCTAAAAGTTCAATTTACCCCTTTTGTGATGACGCGAGGTTGCTATGATTTTGTAACCAATCAATACGGCTTGAACAAATTAAGTGATCACTGAAGTAAGATTCCTATTCAATTTTCTTAATATCAGACAAGAACTTAAAACGAACCATATAAAGCAAAATAGCCCTGGTGGCCATGGCTTGAAGGAATCTGATAATGGGTCGGTCACTTAAGGAACATTCTGAATCCTTATCTTGAAAAATACTGACAGGACGTTGACCTTCTCCAGGAGCGAATTTCTAGTTTTCAATATCTGCATCATTCAACACTGTGTCAATATTACCAATGTAAAGGACATATGTGACAAATAAATGAAGTTTTTATCGTGTTCACAAAGTGAATGATAACAATTTTGCCGATTTTAAAGGGCCATAATTCAGTCATGCATAGACGGATCTTGCTGGTTTACAGAGGGAACCGAGCTCTCATGTATATCTAGCTACTGTATAAGTTTGGTAAACATCAGATAATAAATGATGACTTTTAACTTGTTCATAAAGTCAATTATAGCAATTTTGCCAATTTTAAAGGGCCATAATTCCATCATGCATGAACGGATCTGGCTGGTTTTCTAAAGGAACCGAGCTCTCATGTATATCTAGCTACTGTACATGACTGTATGGTAAACATCGAATAATAAATGATAACTTTATCGTGTTCACAAGGTCAATTATAGCAATTTTGCCAATTTTAAAATGCCATAAGTCCATCATTAAAAAATTGTTTGTTTGCCCTTTATCGACCCTAGATTTTAGAGGTGGGTCGGTGGTCGGAAAAATATTTTATTTTTTGGGAGGGGAGGATTAATTAATAAACTAATATGAATGTTGAATGACATATAAATTGGCGACCTTCTTGTTTTGCATATTATGCTCTTCAATTTGAAGGGTTCTATGGTATCAATGTTTTTCGTGGTCTCAAGTGTAAACATATAAATACAGAAATTATTTTTGGATTGGTCACAGCCCTTTTTATCATGTAGAATGAATGAATGAATGAATGAATGGTGTTTTAAGGCCCGTAGACAACTAAGGTCATTTTGGGCGCTTAATAATTTACTTAATGTAAATGGTGAAATAATCAAACATGATGTATGCGATACATAAAATATATATAAAATAACATGTAAGCCAATGTAAAAATAAGATATAGGCAAACAAGCCCAACATTACTATGTAATACTTAACATAAAGATAAACTAGAGATTGCTTTTTTGAAAAAGCGCTTGTCTCCCCATTTGTGTGGTCGTAGGGGAGGAAAAGAAATGATGGAGATGAATTTTTTAGTTTTGGACTGGAGATGAAGCAACAGTGACAATCCTCAGTTATTGAGCAGAAACCATTTTTCAGCTGAGGGTTACCATGACCTTGGTCTTTGACCTAGTGACCTCAAAATCAATAGGGGCCATTTGCTGCTGGTGACCAACCTGCACACCAAGTATGAAGGTCCTGGGCCCAGAGCAATCTTCAGTTATTGAGCGGAAACCATTTTTCAGCCAAAGGTCACCGCGACCTTGACCTTTGACCTACTGACATCAAAATCAATAGGGGTCATCTACAGGTTAGGACCAAGCTGCACACCAAGTATAAAGTTCCTGGGTATAAGCGTTCTTGAGTTATTGAGTAACACACATTTTTCAGCTGAAGGTTACCGTGACCTTCGACATTTGACCTTGTGACCACAAAATCAAACAAATTCAATAAAGGTCATTTACAGGTTAGGACCAACCTGCACACCAGGTATGAAGTTCCTCAACATAAGCATTCTTTAGTTATTGAGAGGAAACCATTTTTCAGCTGAAGGTTACCATGACCTTGACCTTTAAGCTAGTGACCTCAAAATCAATAGGGGTCATCTACTGGTGGTGACCAACCTGCACACCAAGTATTAACTTCCATGGTCTAAGCATTCTACAGTTATTAAGCAAAAACAATGTTTCAGCTCATTGTCAATGTGACCTTTCAGCTCAAGGTCACTGTAACCTTGACCTCAAAATTAATAGGGTCTTCTACTGGGCATGGTCAACCTGCATACAAAGTATGGAGTTCCTCGGCCCAAGCGTTCTTCAGTTATTGAGTGGAAACCATTTTTTACCTCACAAGGTCACCATGACCTTGACCTTTGACCTACTGACATCAAAATCAATAGGAGTCATCTACTGGTCATGACCAACCTGCATACCAAGTACGAAGATCCTATGCCCAAGAGTTCTTCAGTTATTGAGCGGAAACAAGTGTGACGGATGTGACCTTGACCACTGTGACCTTGACCTTTGACCTAGTGACCTTAAAAGTAATAGGGGTCATTTGCTGGTGGTGACCAATCTGCACATCAAGTATGAAGTTCCTGGGCCCAAGCAAAAACTATTTATCAGCTCATTGTCACTGTGACCTTTCAAGCTCATGGTCACTGTGACCTTGACTTTAGACGTACTGACCTCAAAATCAATAGGGGTCTTCTACTAGGCATGGCCAACCTGCATACCAAGTATGGAGTTCCTCAGCCAAAGAGTTCTTCAGTTATTGAGCGGAAACCATTTTTTACCTCACAAGGTCACCATGACCTTTGACCTTCTGTTATCAAAAACAATAGGGGTCAGCTACTGGTCATGACCAACCTGCATACCAAGTATGAAGTTCCTACGCCCAAGCGTTCTTCAGTTATTGAGCGGAAACAAGTGTGACAGACGGAAGGACGGACGGAAGGACGGACGGAACGGGCAAAAACAATATGTCACCCCCATGTAATGGGGGAGACATAATAATATCTAAGGAAATGTGGAACATGATCTGTAAAAGTAATGCATGTGCAAAAGCACGATTTAAGAAATAATCATATCTTATTAAAAATATTAATTTCCCTAAGGAAATCAAATAAAAGTTCCGGTTTGACAGACTCAAAGAGCTGACGCATACTTTGAGCCTTGAAAAGTCTATCACGTATTGGGGCGAAATCAGCACATTCCAGAAGAATGTGCTGTACTGAAAGTTGTGTATAACATGGAATACATTGAGGTGCTTCCTCACCTTTCAGTAAGTATGCATGAGTTAACCATGTGTGTCCAATGCGTAAACGAGCAAGAACCATTTCTTCTTGGCGAAAGGATCGTAAAGCTTGCAGCCACTCACCAAGTACTGGCTTGATTGAGTGGAGTTTATTATTCACTTGCTCATTCCAATCACTTTGCCAATCATCGTATAGTAAAACGTTTATTAAAGGTTTAAAATCAAAATGAGGTATTTTAAATGGCAAGATATCTTGTGAAAGAGCAGATTTTGCTGCCAAAGTCAGCTTGTTCATTACCGCGAATGCCCATATGACTGGGGATCCAGCAAAATACTACATTTGATGTAGCACATATATATGATAGTTTAGACAGGAGACTAACAACAAGAGGATTTTTAATTTTCTCATTCTGAAGTGCCTGCATAGCAGACAATGAGTCGGTAAATATAATGTACCGCCAATAACCTTCTGATTTAATAAAGTCCAAAGCTAAATCTATTGCCTTTAACTTGGCGGAAAAAATAGAAGAATTATCTGGTAGTCGAAATGTTATTACATCGCCATCAGGAACTGCGGCAGCAGCTGCCCTTTTGCCATCCTTAAAACCATCCGTATAAATACGCTCAAAGTTATAATATGTATTCTTAATTTCTATATACTTGGATTTAAAAACAATAGGATCTGTGCAGGCCTTTTTATCGGTCGCAAGATCATAAATGAATGATGGACTACTTAGAGTCCAAGGTGGGGCATCTGAAATCTCTTGCTTCGCGATGTCGTCAAGATCAATATCAAGCTTTGCGACTTCTGGGCCGTAACGTATACCAAAAGGCGGCATTACCCGTTCCTTCTTTAAAAATAATTCCTGGTATAAAGGGTTGAAAACAACTCTATGAGTGGGATTTGAAGGATTAGACTTAAGTTTTAAGAAATACTGCATAGCTAGTTTTTTTCGGCGTATTTTTTAATTTAACGATGGTTCATTGGCTTCCACGTAGAGACTTTTGACGGGCGAGGTTCGAAAAGCGCCCAAGGCTAGACGTAAACCCTGATGGTGAATGGTATCAAGTGTTGCAATGTACGACTTTCGTGCTGAGCCATAAACAATACATGCGTAATCTAATTTAGATCGTATTAATGACCTGTAAAGTCTCAAGAGGACTTTACGGTCAGCACCCCAATCCATGTGGGATACAATGCATAAAAGATTTAATGCTTTCTGGCATTTATTTCTAAGATATTTAATATGAAGAACAAAAGTCAGTTTTGGGTCAAACAATAGACCAAGGAATTTAAATTCAGGCACAACTTCAATACGAGTGCCATCTAGCGTTAAATCTGAATTTAGGTGGTGTTTACGAAGTTGACAAAAGTGCATACATTTGGTCTTGCTTTTAGAGAATTTAAAGCCATTTTCGTTTGACCATTTTTGCAAATTATTCAAAACTTGTCTTTCAATTGTATGCATATGTTTTAATCTGTAGCAAATACAGAAATCATCAACATATAGAAAACATTCAACTCCAGGGTTAACAGATTTGATAATGTTATTAATCTTCACACTAAAAAGTGTAACAGAAAGAATGCATCCCTGGGGAACACCCATTTCCTGTTCATGTGGATCAGACAAAGTATCACCAACACGAACTTTGAACTGACGTTCATTTAAAAAAGCAGAAATGAAATAAGCAAGGCGACCTCTTATGCCAAAATCATAGAGGTCATTCATAATACCATATTTCCAGGTAGTGTCATATGCACTTTCTAAGTCAAAGAAGACGGAGACAACGTGCTCCTTTTTAATGAATGCTTTCAAAATGGATCAAATGATCCACTGTGCTTCTATGTTTACGAAAACCAGACTGGAAAGTAGTAATAAGTTTGTTCTTTTCGAGAAACCAAACAAGTCTGTCGTTCACCATTCTTTCCATGGTTTTACATATACAGCTAGTTAAGGCTATAGGACGATAATTCCCAGGATAAGTTGTATCTTTACCAGGCTTGGAAATTGGAATAACAATGGCCTCTTTCCAAGATCTCGGGAGATTTCCCGTTCGCCAAACCTGATTATAGACGTCAAGTAAACAAGAAAGGGACCGGAAAGGTAAATGTTTAATCAGTTGATAGTGTATATCATCTGAACCGCAGCGGTATCATGGCACTTCTTGAGAGCCGATTTTAATTCTTTTAACGTAAAAGCTTTATTGTAGGCCTCTTCATTTTTCGATTTAAAGTTAATTTTCCGTTTCTCCTTTTGCTTTTGAAATTTTTGAAACTTTGGAGAATAGTTTGAAGAGGACGACTTTTGTGCAAAGGAATCTGCCAACGTGTTGGCAATATCCTTCTTTGAGGTGGTGATACCGTCTGAGGTGCTCAGATGATTCACACTAAGCGAACTGCTCTTTCCTTTTATTTTCCTTATCATGTCCCATGTCTTTTTGACAGATGATCTAGAATTGAATCTAGATACATACTGTCTCCAAGACGCACATTTACTGTGCTTAATGGTTTTACGAGCTTTTGCTCTAGCTATTTTAAAGTATACATGATTTTGATGGGTTGGCCTCAGGTTAAACTGCCTTAGAGCCGATTTGCGTGTTCCTATAGCCTTTTTGCAATCCTCATCAAACCAAGGTTTGCGAGGGTGCTTTGGATTTGTCGAAGTTTGGGGAATTGCCTCTTTAGCAGCCTGATACATTAAAGAAGTAAATAGTTGTGTAGGATCATCACATTCCAAGAAAGCATCCAGATTAATGGAATGTTCACATCGCATCTGGAATAAATTCCAGTTCGCTTTGTGGAGCTTCCATCGTCTCGGACGCCCCAGGACAGATGGCCCAGTTTCAGTGATAATTATAGGGAAATGATCACTTCCATGAAGGTCGTCTTCCACCTTCCACTTAAAGTCAACAAATATATCAGGACTACAAATAGAAAGATCAAGAGATGAGTAAGAACCAGTAGCAGGATGCAGATATGTGTGAGATTTATTATTTAAAATACAAAGGTCATGTTTAAAAATAAAATCTTCTAATAGTTGGCCTTTTTTATTGGTGTCTCTACATCCCCACAACGTATTGTGTGAATTGAAGTCACCAACTATCATAAAAGGTGTTGGAAGCTGATTGACAAGTTCAACGAGCTTGTCTGTATCAAGAGGCTGACTTGGCGGAAGATACAAAGAGCATAAGGTAATTGTTTTGCTCAATGAAATTCTTACCGCAGTTGCCTGCATAGTTGTAGTAAGTGAGACTAAGCTATGGGGAACAGAGTTGTTAACAACTATTGCTACCCCACCACAAGCTCGAGCACTTGCATCAGATGTTTTATGATAACATGAATGATATTTAAGAGAAAGACTATCATTATCTTTTAAAAATGTTTCTTGTAAGCATATAGCTACTGGTTTATTTTCATTAACTAGAAGAGACAATTCCTCAAAATTGGCTTTAAATCCATGACAGTTCCACTGGATTATGGAATTCATTTCGGAAGTCCTTGGAATACAGGTTCACATATTTTGATTTCAGCTACCGAAGTCTGCCAGGAATCAATATTATGATTCCAGTCATCTTTCGGATCCGACCATGGACTAGGAGACTCAGTTTCCTGTGTCTCCATGTCATCCAATTTCTCATAACGGTTTTGAATTTTAGTTGTAGAGTCACTAGTATTATCTAATTGAACTTTGATTTTTCTAGATCTTTGTTTCTCAAAGCCTTCAGCATCAGGTTTTGAGATTGATTTCGACCTAGGTTTGTTTTGTTGGTTTGGTTTAAGTGAAATAATTGAAGTTTTATTGGTATCAGGTGATTTACTTGTATGTTGGGAAATGTCTTTAACGGTAGAAGATTTATTTATTTTTGAAGAAGTTTCATTTTGTTTTGAAGAAAGTACATTTTGTTTTGAAGACGATTCATTTTGTTTTGAAGGTTTTGAAGAAGTTTCATTTTGTTTTGAAGATGATTCATTTTGTTTTGAAGAAGATTCATTTTATTTTGAAGAAGATTCATTTTGTTTGGAAGAGGTGGCTTTTTTAATTGATGGTAACGATGTATGTGAAGAAGTAGAGGGCTGTTCAATCTGACATAATTGCTTTTAATTGTAGACTGATGTCAGGAAATTTTTCAGATAAAACCTTCAAAAGGAGTTGGCATGTCGTACATTCTTTTGGCTGTGGTCTGTTAACAGGAGTGGCAACAGTTGGTCTTGTTTTATTGGCAAAACTGTTGTCTCCTTGAAAACTCGCTTGAGTGTTTTGTTGCTGAGCAACAATCCTTTTGGCCTACACAAAACTAACATTCTGCTTATACTTTATACTAAGAATGTCTTTCTGTCTTGCCAAAAGGAACATTCCTTTGAACTTGTAGCATGATTAAGACCACAATTTGCACATTTGAATGAATTGGTACAGGCAGATATTTGATGATCGGCACCAACAATAGAACATTTACCACATACTGGAATGCCGTTACATTTATCTTCATGATGTCCAAACTTTTGGCAACGATAACAGTGCAAGGGATTGGGTACGTATCAATCAACCTTGGCTATTTGGTAACCAATTTTAATATCTTTTGGCACAATTGGCTGATCAAAAGTTAAAATGTAAGTGTTGGAAGGTTTCCCAACACCGTCTCTGAAAAATTGCATACGTTTGACATCGGTTACACATTGACCTTTTAAATTTTCAATAATTTCATTAATTTGGCAATTTTCAAGATCCCTGCATCTTATGACACCCTTTGATGAATTCAAAAAAGGATGAGCAGATATTTTGACAGGGACCTTAAAAAATACGTTTTGTTTCAAATTTAAAGATTGCTGTTTAGTGGATATTTCTACAAGTAACGAACCATTTTTTAAACTCTTTACTGATTTGGGTGTCCCAATAAAACTTGAAATTTGCTTCTCAATCACGAATGGAGAGAGCTTTGAAATTAATTGATTTTCATCCGTTGATTCAATTAATATGAATCGAGGAAAAGTAGAACTTAAACCGGAATCTGAATCATCAGATGTTAAGTTTTGAAGTTTCATCGGTGGTGTCCTTCACCCGCCACGGAGCCCAACAAGGGGACGTATTCCGGGGATATCCATCTCGGTCTACGCCAAAGTTACACCACCGGCATACTCGTCTAGAACAGACTAAATTGAGCAACTGATATTTAATGTGGTATCCGACCAAGCATGGACTACCAAAAGAAAGTGAACGATCGTCAATCAAACATCTATTTTAACCGATTGACCCTGAAGCCACTGCCTTCTGAGACACCTTGTCTCAACTGTAAACGGGTACAAATATTTATGAAATAACATATTTCGTAAAAAGTTAATATTACGAAAAAGAAAATGTAACTAAATAAAGGGTATCAGGGCTAAACATGACCAGCCGATTGATCAGGGCGGGCCTTCCTGACCTCCCGTTTAACCCAACTCAAAGCCAAAGCAGTGTATTGTAAAATCGGAGTTTAAAATTGCCATAATCCGAGCCTACTCAACTACCAGGATCCCGTCATCAGGCGACACAGGTTGCAGCTCATGGCAAACGAGCAGGCACAGTGGTGGATTTATACCACACTGTAGTGCGACAGCTGGGCTATTTCTAACCCCCCGCCCAGCTGGTTTTTTTTTTATCATGTAGAGGGTGTGCTTTAAGTGCAAACACATCCATTTTTTCTATCTATCCAAAATATACACGTGACCATTCCAGCCAATCGTATTAATTTTAGACTTACGAATGTATGCGGTAAACGTCATCAATATTGGGGCCGTTGAATAGGCATGCGCACAAAAAATGTATCGATTATAAACTTCCGCTAATATTGCAAAACTGAAAGTATACTCTCAGCCACTCGGTAAATCTTGAAAATTAACTGCAATTACCGCGATATGTCAAAGAAATAACCCTGTAAAAGATCGACAATTAGAAATGCGTTTTATTCTATCCAAAAATTTCACTCACAAAAATATGCTGGTGCCTGAAATCTCACCTTGCAATTCTTGAGTATGCGAGCTTAAACTCGAACCCTGTAAAAATGTATCGCATGGTGCATATATGAGAAATTCTTTCCTGTGTAATAGATTTTCAAATAAGGAGAGGTTTACTACAGCTTCAAGCCTGCGAAAATATCACGCTGTGTTATTTCTTCAAGTAGAAAGCGATTACATTGGATGAAGCTTTCCTTTCAATTGTCTTGCAAGATTACAAATTAGCGAAGCAACAAATACACACTGATCACGTGTTCAACATACTAGTAACAGTATTTGCGCGAGTTATTTATAGAAAGCTCTACACATCCATGTTTATCTTTCATTCTTTCTCACCATACAAAAGGAAAACAATAGAACAAAATAAAAAAAATCTTCCAACCATTTTTGCAATAAAATTAATTTGGGTCGGTGGGATTTGTTTGGGTTGGTCGGTAAAGGGCAAACAAACTTAATTTTAATTTAGGCCTAATCCCATCATGCATCGATGGATCTGGCTGGTTTTCGAAAGGAACCGAGCTCTCATGTATATCTAGCTACTGAATAGGTTTGGTAAACATCGGATAATAAATGAAGACTGTATCGTGTTCACAAGAAATTGTGGACAGACAACGGATGACGGACGACGGACGACGGGGACAAGGGTGATCACAAAAGCTAACCTTGTCACTATGTGACAGGTGAGCTAAAAATGGAATTTCCAAATTTTGTCATTTTGCTCCCTTTTCTGATGCCTCCTGAATGCTATGTTTTTCAACCAAACAGTATGCCTTGAACAATATTTGTAGAGGGTCACCCAAGGAACATTTATACTAAACTATATTGGAATCCGACATGCAGATTCAGGAGAAGATTTTTAAAGTTTGGACATTTTGCCCCCTTTCTGATGCCGCAGCAACCAAAGTTCACAATGGAATTCAAATCTTTGAACAATTTTGAAAGAGGGCCACCAAAGGAACATCCCTGTGAAGTTTGGAGGAAATTGGTCATGTGGTTTAGGATGAGATGATGTTAACGACAGACAACGGACAAAAAGTGATCAGAATAGCTCACCTTGAGCCTTTGGCTCTAGGTGATCTAAAAATGTGATTGCTCAAAACCAGCAATTATACTTGTTCCCACAATATTTTCCACATTGTACTTCATTTCCCATAATGTTACATTTACCATAGAAATTCATTTTGCCACAATGTTTTCAATTCTATTCAATGATTAAACTCTCTATTATAGAGGTATTCCATATTTTGAATCCGATGTTTTCAAAGTTGTTTACTGCAAATTCGTTGTATGTTGGAAAGGGTTAACCTCATACATATACCATTTAAAATGAGAAATACTTCAAGTACTTGTCTTTATTTGTCAGATGTTTTTGAAAGCAGACAACTATAAAACAACACTATTATGAGGTAAACAGCAGACAGACTTACCTGAGCTACATTGTCCCCCTGGAGTAGCCAATCCCCCACTGGCTGCAGTAGTAACAGCCATTACAGGCGATCGGATATTTTGTACCCACAGGACGGTAGGTACCTGGCCAGCATTCTCTGCCCGTATAATTTGTTTGTAGCAGAATATGAACAGTTTGACACGTCCGTGGCCTTGGAATACTGCAACGGCATGGCTTGAGTTGACTGTACAAAGCCAGCCTCCAGTACAGTTCCCTGTTGGGGTTGTCAGGCAATCAGCTGGTAAATTTATCATAAATGAATCATGTTACATGAATATCAACCTTTAGACATCTTGAAATTAAAATTTTCATACATAATGTAACATGCAGATTTTTTTTAAAATATCTGCATCAGAAAACTTTTGAAAAAAGGTGGCAAGAGGTAAATGTAAATGAATGAATGTATAGTGTTTTATGGCGCATCGACAGCTAAGGTCATTTAGCGCGCATTAAAATTAAGTAGTACATGAAATATTATTTAACAAGAGTGCCAGTGCCGCCACAAAATATAAAGATCAAGATTGATCCTTTTAATTATTGCTTTTAACATGTATCACAAGACTACCATTGGAATCTCTATCAAAATGGCCGAACCGAAAAATTTCATGAAAAAAAATCACAAAACTACCATTATATTATGGTAAAACAATCATTTAATGGAAAAGAAACAGCAAACAAAGTATTGGATTGGATTGTTGGAGCTTAATGTCCCATTCAACAAATTATTTCAGTCAGGAAGAAAATAGGATACATATAAACAGAGATAGAACCCTATAGAGGCTTCCGATATGAAAGTAGGTCAAATGGCAGTGTCGATATGTATCCTTTTTTTCCTTCTGAGCATAACTCTTGCAAAAATCACTCTACCGGATAATCCCTGCTTTATGCACTTCTACCTGTTTGGAAACTTGAGTTGCGTTCTCAAGTGAATATGCTATAGAAAGGCATAACTACTGCAAAAATCGCTGAACCGGAAAATCGCCGCTTCATGCACATCTACCCATTATAGTCATAATATTGACCAAGTTTTGAAAAGATTCAGTCAGAAACGTAGGAGGAGTTGCGTTCACAAGCCGCAATATCAATCAGAATGAATGTATATTGTTTTATGGCGCATCGACAGCTAAGGTCATTTAGCGCGCATTTAAATTTAACAAGTAACTGTAGGATTGCAAGCAATACCATAATCCCCTACCGGTTTGCACGTTTTGACTTATTAATATTCTAAGTCCAAAAAGGGGCATAACTCATAAAAAAATTGACGAAATCCCATGAAACGCGAACTTGATCTGTGACACTTGATTACAAAGGCATATACAAAATTTCAGCTCAATACCTCAAAGCATGTAGAAAAAAAGTGCGGAAAACTGATTTGCCGGACTGACTGACGGACTGACGGACGGAGTGCAAACCTAAGAGTCCCCTTCGGCACGCCGGTAGGGGACTAATTATTCATGATCCCTGGGTAAACAAACCAGTACTAGGCTAGAAAATGTGCCTTGCCCAAGGGCACTCCACCATGACCGTAGTGCCGCGACTGGGGATCGAACCCGGGACACCCGGTTTCGAAATCCCCGACGCTAACCACTCGACCACAGCGGATTCCTCCAATATCAATCAGCTACAGCTAGAGACTAAGTTGCAAGCGACATAAATCTTAAAAAAAAAATCAATGAACCGGAAAATCACCGTTTCATGCACATCTACCCATTATAGTTATGACATTGACTAAGTTTGGAAAAGATTCGGTCAGAAACATAGGAAGAGTTGCGTTCACAAGGCTGCAATATCAATCAGCTACAGAGACTAAGTTACAAGGGACATTAATCTTGCAAAAATCAATGAACCGGAAAATCGCCGCTTCATGCACATCTACCCATTATAGTCATGACATTGACCAAGTTTTGAAAAGATTCGGTCAGAAACATAGGAGGAGTTGCGTTCACAAGGCTGCAATATCAATCAGCTACAGAGACTAAGTTACAAGGGACATTAATCTTGCAAAAATCAATGAACCGGAAAATCGCCGCTTCATGCACATCTACCCATTATAGTCATGACATTGACCAAGTTTTGAAAAGATTCGGTCAGAAACATAGGAAGAGTTGCGTTCACAAGGCTGCAATATCAATCAGCTACAGAGACTAAGTTACAAGGGACATAAATCTTGCAAATATCAATGAACCGGAAAATCACTGCTTCATGCACATCTACACATTATTGTTATGACATTGACCAAGTTTTGAAAAGATACGGTCAGAAACGTAGGAGTTGCGTTCACAAGATATGTACGGACGGACAAACGGACAGACGGAGAAGATGACGCCAATATACCACCGCCTCCGGCAGCGTATAAAAAATGAATATGTTCGATAGAACTATATAATGGGAAATGATGGAAGTAGAAATAAATAATGTTTTATGACTAAAATCTATGTAATGGGAATGAAATGTATGTTATATAAATAAGAGTATATATATATATGTAGACAAATAAAGATTATCACAGCTTAAAGTAAAGTGCAATCTCCTTTAAGAAAGAAATTATAGCATGTATTGGGACAGTGTCGAATAGTGTTTTAAGACTATCAACACTGTAATAATTAGCACAAATTGGTGCAAAGTCAGTGCAATCAATTAAAATGTGCTGAATGGTATAGCTTGCAGAGCAAGGTATACATTCAGGTGCATCATCCTTTGTAAAGAGCCAAGAATGTGTAAGTCTAGAGTGCCCAATTCGGCAACGAGCTATAATAAATAACCTCTTCTCGACGAATAGACCTGTAAACGGGGTTCCACTCGCCAAGGATTGGTTTGACAGATTGAAGCTTGTTAAAAACATCAGCATCCCATTTGGTTTGCCAAGAAGATAGGATATATTTAACAAGAGGGCCATGATGGCCCTGGAATCGCTCACCTGTTTTTGTTTTTTTTCACTTTAGCTATATAAGCCCCGCCCCCTGGCGGCCATAGTTTCTGACCAATCAACTTGGCTTAAAGGAATCTGATAAAGGGTCACCCTAGGAACATTTCTACAAAATTATTTGAAAATCGGCCTGACACTTTTGGAGGAGAAGATTTTTTAAGTTTTCACTGTAGCCATATAATGCAAAATAGCCCTGCCCAGTGGCGGCCATGTTTTTGACCAATCAACATGGCTTGAAGGAATCTGAAAGTGGGTCACTTAAGGAACATTTCTACAAAATTATTTGAAAATCGGCTTGACTCTTTCGGAGAAGAAGATTTTTAAATTTTTCACTATAGCCATATAAGGCAAAATAGCCCCACCTCCCCTAGTAGCCATGTTTTTCGATCAATCATCTTGGCTTGAAGGAATCTGATAGAGGGTCATCCAAGGAACATTTCTACAAAATTATTTGAAAATCTGCCAACCAGTTTGGGAGAAGAAGATTTTTTAAGTTTTCACTATAGCCATGTAAGGCAAAAATAGCCCTACCCCACTGGCGGCCATGTTTTTCGACCAATCAACATGGCTTGAAGGAATCTGATAGAGGGTCATCTAAGGAACATTTCTACAAAATTATTTGAAAATCGGCCTGACACTTTCGGAGGAGAAGATTTTTTAAGTTTTCACTATAGCCATATAAGGTAAAATAGCCCCGCCCCCCACCCCCTGGTGGCCATGTTTTTTGACAAATCAACATGGCTTGAAGGAATCTGATAGAGGGTCATCTAAGAAACATTTCTACAAAATTATTTGAAAATCGGCCTTACACTTTCGGAGGAGAAGATTTTTTAAGTTTTCACTATAGCCATATAAGTAAAAAAAGCCATGTTTTTCGACCAATCAACATGGCTTGAAGGAATCTGATAGAGGGTCGTCCAAGGAACATTTCTACAAAATTATTTGAAAATCTGCCAACCAGTTCTGAAGAAGAAGATTTTTAAAGTTTTTTTCATTTAGTTGCCATGGAAACCAGAATTATGCATGGATCCCAAAAGTTTGAAGGAATTCTGGTGAGGTCAATGTGGGGATGCTTTCTGTGAAGTTTCATCCCAATTGACCCACTGGTTACTGAGGAGAAAAAGTTGACGGACGACGGACAAAAGGCCATCACAATAACTCACCCTGAGCACTTTGTGCACAGGTGAGCTAAAAATAGTAGGTTTAAAATCAGAATGTGGAACCTTAAAATCTGAAATTGGTAAAAAGATAATGCGGACTTTTCATTTTCATCCGCTTTCTCGTTACCCGCAATACCTAAATGACTAGGCAACCAACAGAAAACAAATTTATTAAACTTCAACAAGGATGAAATTCGTTGAAGTAATCCGCAAACAAGAGGATCTTCAAACTTCTCATTGTAAAGGGCCTGTAAAGAAGAAAGCGAGTCAGAGAAAATAATAAAGCGGGTCAGATGGGATTCTTCAGCTATGTCAAGTGCAAGATCAATAGCCTTCAACTCTGCAGAGAAAATAGAAGATTTATCATGAATGCGAGATTTCAAAATGGTATCACCACATACGGCGGCAGATGCAACAGTCATCAGATTTAGAGCCGTCTGTGTAAATTGGCTTAAAGGCATAGTACAAATCTTTAATTTCATGAAATTCGGCTTGAAATACATGTCTGTCAGTTTTAGACTTTTTATGAGCAGCGAGATCAAAACAAAATTCCGCAGTTTTAAGTGTCCAAGGAGCTATATCTGGGACTTGATATTTTGCAATACACTCCATATCCACATGAAGATCTTCAAGAAATGGCTCTATGCGGATACCAAGGGGAGGTATTGCATTTGGTTTTTTAAGAAAAAGGGGCTTGAATTGAGGCTGAAAGACAGTTTCGTATTAAAGTAGGGTTAGAAGGGTTGGATTTTAATTTCAGTACATACTGAAGGGCAAGTTTCTGTCTTCTAGAAGAGAGCGAAGGTTCATTAGCTTCAGCATAAAGACTGTTAACTGGAGAGGTTCTAAAAGCTCCAAGGGCAAGGCGAAGACCTTGATTATGTATGGGATCAAGCAACTGAATGTAAGATTTGCGAGCAGAACCATAAACAATAGAGCCATAATCAAGTTTAGAACGAATAAGAGAGCGATACAAACGTAATAGTACTTTCCTATCAGCTCCCCAGTCAGAATGGGCTACAACCTTGAGAAGGTTTAACGCTTTCTGACATTTTTTCTTTAAAGCTTTAATATGTGGAAGGAATGAAAGTTTTTGGTCAAAGATTACACCAAGAAACTTGAACTCTGGTACAACTTCAATGCGACATTTATTCATATGAAGATCTGGGTCTAGGTGGAAACCACGTTTATTACAGAAGTGCATGCATTTGGTTTTGGTCTTGGAAAATTTAAAACCATTTTCGTCAGACCATGTTTGAAGTTTATTCAAGCATTGTTGAAGTTGACGTACTATAATGTCCACATTTCTTGAACGAAAACAAATAACAAAATCATCCACATAAAGGGAGCATTCAACCCCTGGGTTGATAGCTTTAACAATAGAATTGATTTTCACACTAAATAAGGTGACCGATAAAATGCAACCTTGAGGAACACCCATTTCCTGCTCATGAGCACCTGATAGGGTGTTACCAACACGAACACGAAAGAGGCGTTCATCCAAAAATGCAGCAATAAATAGAGGTAGACGGCCTCTAAGACCAAAGTCACGGAGATCCTTTAAAATACTGTATTTCCAAGTTGTGTCATAAGCGCTTTCAAGATCAAAGAATACAGAGACAACATGTTGCTTATTAATAAAGCCTTCTCTAATAAAAGATTCAAAACAAACAAGATGATCAAGTGTACTTCGTTGCCGACGAAAACCGCTTTGAACATTGACAATAAGATTGTTTGATTCTAGGAACCATACAAGTCGGTCATTAACCATTCTTTCTAATGTTTTGCAGATACAGCTAGTTAAAGCAATGGGACGATAGTTGCTAGGATTAGGTGCCCGGTTTTGGGACAGGTATAACAATAGCCTCTCGCCAAGACGGAGGAAATTCACCAGACACCAGGCATCATTAAAAATATCCAATAAAACAGAAAGAAGTGAAGGGTAAATGCTTAAGAAATTGATAATGGATTTTATCTTGGCCAGGAGAGGTATCATGAGCTTTCCTCAGGGCAGACCCGAGTTCTTTTAAGGAAAACAGTTTGTTATACCGCTCAAGATTTTTGGACTTAAAGTTTTTTCTTCTCCTCTCTGGCTTTGAACTTCTGGAATTTCTCAGAATAATTCTCAGAAGACTTTTTTGCAAAGGTATCAGCTAGAGTATCTGCGATGTCAATAGGGGTGTTGATGGCCTCATTATCAAGAGAAAGATGGTTAACAGATGAAGTACCTTTCCCATTAATTTTTCGAATCATATCCCAAGTCTTTTTAGTCGAAGTGCGACTTGTAAGCCTTGAGACATATTCTTTCCAAGAAGTACGCTTACTGGCTTTGGCATGAAAAATTCGAAAGCTATTCAGATTATCTGGTGACGGTCTCAGGTTAAATCTCCTGAGAGCTTCTTTTCTGTCATGAATAGCTTTCTTGCACTCATCCGTAAACCAGGGTTTACAGGGTCGTTTTGGGTCTGTCGAGGTCTGAGGAATAGACTGTTTAGCTATGTCTATTAGTAAAGATGTAAAGAGTTGCGAAGGGGCATCACAGTCTGTAAATTTGTCATGAGTGATAGACTGCTCACAAAGCATTTGAAATTTAATGCAGTTAGCTTTGGAAAACTTCCATTTTCTTTCACGTTTAAGAACTGAAGGTTTATCTTCAGTGATAAAGATCGGAAAATGGTCGCTTCCACTAGAATCATCAGCAACCTACCAAGAGAAATCTGGAAGTAATGCTGGACTGCACAAAGAGAGATCAATAGATGAGTAAGTGCCTGTTGCTGGATGTAAGTATGTTTTGATAGTTGGATCATTCATAAATGAGAGAGAGTTATTGGAGATGAAGTTTTCTATCTGTTGACCCTTGCGGTTGGTATCATTACATCCCCAAGTGGTACTGTGCGCATTAAAATCTTCAGCCAAAATAAAAGGTGATGGTAATTGGGATATGAGGTCATTCAAAGAGTTGTCATCAATAGTCTTGCTAGGAGGAAGGTATATGGAACAGAGAGTAATTGTGTTGTGTAAAGAAATCCTCACGGCAACAGCCTGCAGGTGTATTCAGCTGTATATGTTTATGCGGTACGTTGTTGTTAATAACAATAGAAACTCCACCTTGGGCTTTATCTCCCTTAGTGTGGATTCTATTATAAATTGAGTGGTATTTCAATGAAATACCATCATCTTGTTTCAGGAAAGTTTCTTGAAGACAAAGAGCTACAGGTTTGTGCGAGTTTATTAAAAGTGAGAGTTCTTCGAAATTCAATCTCAGACCACGACAGTTCCACTGGATAATAGAATTAGCCATTGTGCAAGTTAAAAATATAAAAAATAAGACAAAAATACATTTTGGATACTCCATTTTAAAAAGAGATTACTTGGCAGGGTGAAATTTTGTCTCAGCCAAAGAAGTGGACCACGACTCAATGTTGGTGTTCCACTCATCCTTTGTGTCATGCCAAGTACCTTGCTCAGAATCAGAGGCATCTCCTTCGAGTGCCTCCTCTGTGTCCATCCCCTCAAATCCACCAAATCTATTGGATGTAGGTATTTGAGGTAGATCGACCTTAACAAGGACTGACATTTCAGGGGTTGGGTCAGGATTTGACTTTGACGCCAAAGATTTAGTCTTTGGCTGCTTCACAGAAGAGCTTTGAGACTTAGGTTTTTGAGAAATAGCAGGTTTTGATGATGATTTTGCAGGTTCAACAGAAGATTTCTGTGAAGATGCAGTTGTAGTAGAGGTAGAAGATTTCTGTGAAGATGCAGTTGCATTAGAGGTAGTAGATTTTGCTTGGGTAGTTAAAGAAGAATTCGGTTTTGATTTCTTTGAAGATGCAGATTGTTGAACAGGGGCAGAAGATGGTTTTTCAATGGAAGAAGGAGTTTGATTTTGATTTTCTGATGTTGATGAACGAGTAGAGATAGTGGGTGATGCTGCAGGAACCAAGCTCCTATGCTCATCCGCCATCTCTGGGAACTTCTCCAAGAGTTTCTTGATGAGAACCTCGCAAGTATGGCAGTTTGACTTTGAGGGCGGAGGCGAGGCAACATTTGCATAGCTTGAACTGCTATTGAGTTGAAGTTTGTCCTTCTTCCGTTGTTCCACAATTTTCCTGGCTTCATAGAAGTTAATGCTTTGTGTGTACTTAATGGTAAGGATTTCCTTTTCATCTTTCCACACTTGGCAATCCCTGGAATATGTTGGATGAGCAAACTTACAATTAAAACAGGAATGGACATTAGAGCAGTTGTTACAGTCATGTTCAGTGTCCACAAAGGCACACTTGGCACAAATGAGTGCATTTGTACACGTTGACTCATGGTGAAGAAACCGCTGACACTTGAAGCAGCGCAGGGGGTTGGGCACATAAGTATCAACATTCACAAATTGGTAACCGATTTTTAATCTACTAGGCAAAACTGGAGAGGAGAAAGTCAGGATATAAGTGCTTGTGTCTACTTGTTGTCCATTTCTGTTAACACTGATTCTCTTGACATGAGAAACACCTTGAGGTTTAAGATTGGTCAGAAAAGAAAGTTCATTGCATCGGATAACTCGTATGCATTGGTTCAAGGTTTTGTGAGGGTAGACCGTAACTTTAGTTGTATGAAAGATTTTATATTTAAGGAGGTTGGTAGCTTGTTGCTTAGAAAAGCATTCAACAAGGATTGTGCTATTTTTCAATTTCTTTACCGATTTCGGAGTGCCCAATATGCTAGAGATTTGCTTCTCAATAACAAAAGGGGATATGTTTGTGACAGGGGTAGAAGGAGGAGATTGAGATGAGTCAGTTTCAGAATCAGATTCTGAGAGGGGACGTTTGGCAGCTTTTTTTGGAGTTGACATGTTAAAGTTAGAGTGTTCATCACAGATGATCCCCACCCACCTCGGAGCCCAACACGGGGACATGATCTGGGGAAACCTAACACAGATCATGCCAGGGATACATCAATGATATACTCAGAATAATGGGGCTAGACTGGACAAATATATTCCCGTAGAACGTAATTCCAAGCTTCACTATCTTTGAGAGGTTACAAGTGTCAATCAAATACCTAAAAATCTTTCACCTGATTAGCCCATGAGCCATCGCCTTCTTGGGCAGCTGAGAAAATAGGGTTAAGAAGAAATGTTTGAAAATGTAGAAAGAAATGCATGATAAGTAGGCGATGAAGATGAAAGGTGAAATGTAATGCCCAAGGGCAAGGCATGACCAGCCGATTGATCAGGACGGGCTCCCCTGACTTCCCGTTTAGCCCAACTCAAGGCCAAAGCAGTGTGTTGCAGTAACAGAGTTTAAATTGCCTTACTCTGAAACTACTCCACCACCCGTCATCAGGCAACACAGGTTGCAGCCCACGGCAAACGGGCAGGCACAGCGTTGGGGTTCTACCAACTGTAGTACGACAGCTGGGGGGTAAGAGGGAAATGTCCGTTTGCCACAATATTTTATATTCTTTTGAAGTCATCTGGTGCTGATTCATTGTATGTAAGAATGAGCAAATAGCAACATCAATGACATTGCGTAACTATATAGACCGCTTTTGCTCATAATAGTTCGCCAGAGACATCAAGGATGCTTGCAGAACAAGAGAAGATCCTGATCAGACAGTATGAAGGCAAAGGCTGATATTGATATTTATTAACCCTTTCCCACATATAGACGCTCTCTGACGCAGACAGCTTTTGGAACACAAGGCGACAAAAGAAGAAATTGCTCAAAACAAGCAATTTCTCCTTTTGTCACCATGTCACCATGTTTTCAACTCTATTCAACTATTGTACTTTCATTTAAAGGGAGTTTCCAAACAAATTTGGGTGCGTTTTCAATTTCGTCTCCTGCAAGTTTGTTGTATTTGGGAAAGGGTTAATCAAATTCCAAAGCTATTTTCTTTTGTAACTTGACCCAAATGTCTTGTAAGATGCACTTAAATATAAGACTCAAACTTGTAACACCAATTTTGACTGATTTCAAAGCAGAAATCCAACAGAAAAAGTTGGTTAATAACTAATAACTATAATTAAATAATTTCCTGACAGAACTAACAATGTTTTGAATCTACGCTAGCAGTCAGACTGTGCTCTTCTAAGGTACATATATATGTTGTGTTCATTCTTTTGAGTACCTACAGCATAGAGTTTGATTTGGTAACAAGATAATTATTGTGAGGAAAAAATCATTTTACACTCCCTCATCTAAAGTCTTCCATTCTACTTACTGTCACAATTCTGGCCGGTCGGACATTCTAAACAATCAGCTAGGGCGTCTGACCCTGACCCTGGGTTATAAAAACCTTTAGGACATGGATAGAGTGTGGATTCTGTTGTGTTGTCAGGACAATAGTAACCAGTGGGACATGGGTATCCAAGGTATGAGGTTGTGTTCTCACGACAGTAGTACCCTGTTGGACAAGAATTACAGCTTGATTTGACCATCAGTGTCGCTGTAAGTAAATTCATAATAAACAATACAAAATCTATAAAAAGATGAAAAACATTGTGTCAAATGGAGAAATAGCTCTTTATGACCCATTTTACCTTTTGACACAATGTTTTCTAAAGTTGTCTACTGCAGATGGGTCAAAAGGCCATGATGGTAAGGGTTGACCTATTTCTTATTATTCTTTTTTCAGACAGCCATGTAGATAAAGAAGTTTATATCAAGTTTATATCAACTCTGTAAATTTATGTTAATTCACATCCTTTTCTTACAATGTTTTCAAATCTGTATATAAATTTTACCTGCTATTGTTTGCATGTACATTATTGTTCATAGATACTTTTAAAGGAAACATTTTTAAAGACAAGTTCTTTTACGTAAATGGTGAAGCACCCTGCTAGTAAATATATTTACAAAACATGTCATAGCACAGGTTTTCTCAAGGTATCAATTTAAGTCTTAGAAACAGAAATAATCTATAAACACCATTTTTAACATTATTTCAGTAATGCTACAATAGCAAATTGTCCTACAAATGCATTTTCTAGCTTTATCACACAAGTTCAGCCCAGGCAACCAGCTCAATTTCCCGAAAAGATAATGAAGAAAAACCAACCTGTCTGACAATAACATTCTGCACAACAATCCCCGGTTTCAGCAGACTGCCCCGCCAGTTGGCAATATTTCCCACCAGAACAATGGGTATATTCGGATACCTGTGGGTCTAAAGGTACCAGCAGGGCAAGGCTGGACATCAGCACCTGTGCCATCGGGGCAGTAATATCCCATAAGGCAGGCGTCTGCTCTATCTTAGTTGGTACAAGAGCACCCTGCAGGGCATGTGTAGCAGATGGAAGCTTCTGTATGGTTGGTGTATGTCCTGTTTGGACAGAAAATGTTTGAAGCGGAACCAGTTGGACAGTAAGAACCAGCTAAACATATGTTCCCTGTAGTACCATCTGTGGGGGCATTTACTGTGGCATTCTCTACACAATAGTAACCTGTTAGAAAAGGAACAAATTTAACCCTTTCCCAGGTGCATTTTAACCCTTTCCCTCATACAGACGCTTTCTATGGCCTCTGCAACAGATGGCTTTTTGAAAACATTGCGACAAAAGAAGAAATTGCTCAAAACAACCAATTTCTCCATTTGACACAATGTTTTCAACTGTTTTGAGTAATTATACCAACATTTATAGAGCTTTTCCCAAGGTACTTTCAATGTCGTCTGCTGCAGATTTGTTGGGAAAGGGTTGACACATCAACAGCAGACAACTTTTGAAACATTGTGACTGCTCATTGTTACCACTTACAATAAATATTTCAACTCTATTATATAATTACACTTTAAATAATTTATGTAATTTTCCGAATTCTTATGAACATTTCTACAAAATTATTTGAAAATCGGCCCGACACTTTCGGAGAAGAAGATTGTTTAAGTTTTCACTATAGCCATATAAGGCAAAATTGCCCCGCCCCCCCCCTGGTGGTCATGTTTTTCGACCAATCAACACGGCATGAAGGAATCTGATAGAGGGTCATCCAAGGATTTCTACAAAATTATTTGAAAATCGGCCCGACACTTTCGGAGGAGAAGATTTTTTAAGTTTTCACTATAGCCATATAAGGCAAAATAGCCTCGTCTAGCGGACGCCGGACAAAAGGCGATCACAATAAGCTCAGGTGAGCTAACAAGAACACTGCTTACAGCACAGACGCTCGACTGATAGAAAACAGGAAAAGAAAAGCTGAGCTAAACAAAAAACCTTAACCGGACGACCACGCCGCCGCCGACGCTAGGGTCATGACAATAGCTCTCTTTTTTTCAAAAGTGGAGCTAATAACAAGAGGGCCATGATGGCCCTGGATCTCTCAACTGATATTTTTATTTTTTTCTTAAGCGATATAAGCCCTGCCCCGTGGCGGCCAGCTTTTGACCAATCAATATGGCTTGAAGAAATCTGGGAACATTTCTACAAAATTATTTGAAAATGGCCGGACACTTTCGGGGACTTCTATATATATATATATATATATGTGTGTCTTGCCTAAGGACACTTCACCATGACCAACAAACCAGTACTATATATATGTGTCTTGCTTAAGGACACTCCACCATGACCAACAAATCAGTGCTATATATGTGTCTTGCCTAAGGACACTGCACCATGACCAACAAACCAGTGCTATATGTGTCTTGCCTAAGGACACTCCACCAAACCAGTGCTATATATATGTGTCTTGCCTAAGGACACTCCAACATGACCAACAAACCAGTACCATATATATCTGTCTTGTATAAGTTTGGTTGAGATACAATCAAAATTGAAGACTGTATCGTGTTAACAAGAAATTGTTTACGGACGCACGGACGACGGACAAATCGCCACGTACTATATATAAATGTCTTGCCTAAGGACAATCCACCAAACCAGTGCTATATATATGTGTCTTGCCTAAGGACACTCCTACAGGACCAACAAACCAGTACCATATATATCTGTCTTGCCTAAGGAAACTCCAACATGACCAACAAACCAGTACTATATATATATATATATATGTGTCTTGCCTAAGGACACTCAACCATGACCAATAAATCAGTTCTATATGTGTCTTGCCTAAGGACACTGCACCATGACCAACAAACCAGTGCTATATATGTGTCATGCCTAAGGACACTCCACCAAACCAGTGCTATATATATATGTGTCTTGCCAAAGGACACACCACCATGACCAACAAACCAGTGCTATAAATGTGTCTTACCTAAAGACACTCCAACAAACCAGTGCTATATATATGTGTCTTGCCTAAGGACACTCCAACATGACCAACAAACCAGTACCATATATATCTGTCTTGCCTAAGGACACTCCACCATGACCAACAAACGAGTACTATATATATGTGTCTTGCCTAAGGACACACCACCATGACCAACACACCAGTGATATAAATGCGTCTTACCTAAGGACACTCCAACAAACCAGTACTATATATATATGTGTCTTGCCTAAGGACACTCCAACATGACCAACAAACCAGTACGATATATATCTGTCTTGCCTAAGGAAACTCCACCATGACCAACACACCAGTACGATATATATAAATGTCTTGCCTAAGGACATTATGTACAGTGTTACTTTTGTTCTAGAAGGGTTCCATGCTCAAAACTGGTGCCATTGGTAGAGTGGACTTCCACAATGCTTAAACTATCGCGTTTACCAGTGGCGTTCATATGGTTTCGGCAAAAAACGTGTTTTTCCAATTTCTTTCTTTGTTACATGTATAGTGTAACTTTTGTTCTAGAAGACTCACATGCTCCTTACTGGTACTATCGGTAGAGTGTATAGGCAAAACACTTAAACTATCATGTTTTCTAGTGACGTTAATATGGTTTTTGGAAAAAAAAACGTTTTTCCTATTTCCTTCTTTGTTGCATGTACAGTGTAACTTTTGATCTAGAAGTATCACATGCCCCTGACTGGTGCTGTCGGTAGAGTGCATATGCACACCACGCAAACTAACGCGTTTACAAGTTGCGTTCATATGGTTTCGTAAAAAAACGAGTTTTTCCTATTTCCTTCTTTGTTGCATGTACTGTGTAACTTTTGTTCTAGAAGTCTCACATGCTCCAAACAAGTGCAATCGGTAGATTGCATATGCACAACGCTTAAACTATCGCGTTTACCAGTAGAGTTCATATGGTTTCGGAAAAAAACGTGTTTTTCCTGTTTCCTTCTTTGTTGCATGTATAGTGTAACTTTTGTTCTAGAAGTCTCCCATGCTCCAAACTGGTGCAATCGGTAGAGTGCATATGCACAACGCTTAAACTATCATGTTTTCTAGTGACGTTAATATGGTTTCGGAAAAAAATGCGTTTTTCCTATTTCCTTCTTTGTTGCATGTACAGTGTAACTTTTGTTCTAGACGTCTTACATGCTCCTAACTGGTGCTATCGGTAGAGTGCATATGCACAACGCGTAAACTATCGCGTTTACCAGTGGCGTTCATATTGTTTCGGAAAAAATGGGTTTTTCCTATTTCCTTCTTTTTTGCATGTACAGTGTAACTTTTGTTCTAGAAGTCTCACATGCTCCTACCTGGTACTATCGGTAGAGTGCATATGCACAACGCGTAAACTATCGCGTTCACCAGTGTCATTCATATGGTTTCGGAAAAACACGTGTTTTTCCAATTTCCTTCTTTGTTGCATGTATAGTGTAACTTTTTTTCTAGAAATCTCCCATCCTCCAAACTGGTGCAGTCGGTAGAGTGCATATGCACAACGCTTAAACTATCTCGATTACAAGTTGTGTTCATATGGTTTCGGAAAAAACGTGATTTTCAAATTTCCTTCTTTGTTGCATGTACAGTGTAATTTTTGTTCTAGAAGTCTCACATGCTCCAAACTGGAGCAATCGGTAGAGTGCATAGGCACAACGCTTAAACTATTGCGTTTACCAGTGGCGTTCATATGGTTTCAGAAAAAGCGTGTTTTTCCAATTTCCTCTCTATTGCATGAACAGTGTAACTTTTGTTCTAGAAGTCTCACATGCTCCTAACTGGTGCTATGGTTAGAGTGCATATGCACAACGCGCAAACTAACGCGTTTACAAGTTGCGTTCATATGGTTTCGTAAAAAAACGTGTTTTTCCTATTTCCTTCTTTGTTGCATGTACTGTGTAACTTTTGTTCTAGATGTATCACATGCTCCAAACAGGTGCAATCGGTAGAGTGCATATGCACAACGCTTAAACTATCGCGTTTACCAGTGGAGTTCATATGGTTTCGGTAAAAACGTGTTTTTCTTGTTTCCTTCTTTGTTGCATGTATAGTGTAACTTTTGTTCTAGAAGTCTCCCATGCTCCAAACTGGTGCAACCGGTAGAGTGCATATGCACAACGCTTAAACTATCATGTTTTATATTGACGTTAATATGGTTTCGGAAAAAAACGCGCTTTTCAAATTTCCTTCTTTGTTGCATGTACAGTGTAACTTTTGTTCTAGAAGTCTCACATGCTCATAACTGGTGCTATCGTTAGAGTGCATATGCATAACGCGCAAACGAACGCGTTTACAAGTTGCGTTCATATGGTTTCGTAAAAAAAACGTGTTTTTCCTATTTCCTTCTTTGTTGCATGTACTGTGTAAGTTTTGTTCTGGAAGTCTCACATGCTCCAAACTGGTGCAATCGGTAGAGTGCACATGCACGACGCTTAAACTATCGCGTTTACCAGTGGAGTTCATATGGTTTCGGAAAAAAACGTGTTTTTCCTGTTTCCTTCTTTGTTGCATGTATAGGGTAACTTTTGTTCTAGAAGTCTCCCATGCTCCAAACTGGTGCAATCGGTAGAGTGCATATGCACAACGCTTAAACTATCATGTTTTCTATTGACGTTAATATGGTTTCGGAAAAAAACGTGTTTTTCCAATTTCCTTCTTTGTTGCATGTATATTGTAAGTTTTGTTTTAAACGTCTCACATGCTCCTAACTGGTGCTATCGGTAGAGTGCATATGCACAACGCGTAAACTATCGCGTTTACCAGTGGCGTTCATATGGTTTCGGAAAAAAAGTGTTTTTCTAATTTCCTTCTTTGCTGCATGTATAGTGTAACTTTTGTTCTAGAAATCACCCATGCTCCAAACTGGTGCAATCGGTAGAGTGCATATGCACAACGCTTAAACTATCGCGATTACCAGTTGTGTTCATATGGTTTCGGAAAAAACGTGATTTTCAAATTTCCTTCTTTGTTGCATGTACAGTGTAATTTTTGTTCTAAAAGTCTCACATGCTCCAAACTGGTGCAATCGGTAGAGTGCATAGGCACAACACTTAAACTATTGCGTTTACCAGTGGCGTTCATATGGTTTCGGAAAAAGCGTGTTTTTCCAATTTCCTTCTTTATTGCATGTACAGTGTAACTTTTGTTCTAGACGTCTTACATGCTCCTAACTGGTGCTATCGGTAGAGTGCATATGCACAACGCGTAAACTATCGCGTTTACGAGTGGCGTTCATATGGTTTCGGAAAAAAACGTGTTTTTCCAATTTCCTTCTTTGTTGCATGTATAGTGTAAGTTTTGTTTTAAACGTCTCACATGCTCCTAACTGGTGCTATCGGTAGAGTGCATATGCACAACGCGTAAACTATCGCGTTTACCAGTGGCGTTCATATGGTTTCGGAAAAAAACGTGTTTTTCCAATTTCCTTCTTTGCTGCATGTATAGTGTAACTTTTGTTCTAGAAATCACCCATGCTCCAAACTGGTGCAATCGGTAGAGTGCATATGCACAACGCTTAAACTATCGCGATTACCAGTTGTGTTCATATGGTTTCGGAAAAAACGTGATTTTCAAATTTCCTTCTTTGTTGCATGTACAGTGTATTTTTTGTTCTAAAAGTCTCACATGCTCCAAACTGGTGCAATCGGTAGAGTGCATATGCACAACACTTAAACTATTGCGTTTACCAGTGGCGTTCATATGGTTTCGGAAAAAGCGTGTTTTTCCAATTTCCTTCTTTGTTGCACGTATATTGTAACTTTTGTTCTAGAAGTCTCCCATGCTCCAAATTGGTGCTATCGGTAGAGTGCATATGCACAACGCTTAAACTATCGCGTTTACCAGTGGCGTTCATATGGTTTCGGAAAAAAACGTGTTTTTCCAATTTCCTTCTTTGTTGCATGTACAGTGTAACTTTTGTTCTAGAAGAAGTCTCCCATGCTCCAAACTGGTGCAATCGGTAGAGTGCATATGCACAACGCTTAAATTATCGAGTTTACCAGTGGCGTTCATATGGTTTCGGAAAATAACGTGCTTTTCCAATATCCTTCTTTGTTGCATGTATAGTGTAAATTTTGTTCTAGAAGTCTCCCGTTCTTTTGGGCGATTTATCCCATTGCCTCTCACCTCCGATTTATGTGAGAAAGTAGTCAGTGGCTTCGAAAGAATGTTGTGCAAGTACTGGTGTGGGAAAGCCAGGAAAACATGGGTAGGTGCACTGACCGCCGTGATATGACCAAAGCTGTTGAAAGCGGCGTTAAACTCCAAACAAACAAATCTACAAGTCTCCCATGCTCCAAACTGGTGCAATCGGTAGAGTGCATATGCACAACGCTTAAACTATCGCGTTTACCAGTGGCGTTCATATGGTTTCGGAAAAAAACGTGTTTTTCCATTTTCCATCTTTGTTGCATGTATAGTGTAAGTTTTGTTCTAAAAGTCTCCCATGCTCCAAACTGGTGCAATCGGTAGAGTGCATATGCACAACGCTTAAACTATCGCGTTTACCAGTGAAGTTCATATGGTTTCGCAAAAAAAGTGTTTTTCCAATTTCCTTCTTTTTTGCATGTATAGTGTAAATTTTGTTCTAGAATTCTCCCATGCTCCTACCTAGTGCTATCGGTAGAGTGCATATGCACAACGCGTAAACTATCGCGTTTAGCAGTGGCGTTCATATGGTTTCGGAAAAAACGTGTTTTTCCAATTTCCTTTTTTGCTGCATGTATAGTGTAACTTTTGTTTTAGAAGTCTCCCATGCTCCAAACTGGTGCAATCGGTAGAGTACATATGCACAACATTTAAACTATCATGTTTTCTAGTGACGTAAATATGGTTTTGGAGAAAAACGCGTTTTTCTTATTTCCTTCTTTGTTGCATGTACAGTGTAACTTTTGTTCTAGACGTCTTACATGCTCCTAACTCGTGCTATCGGTAGAGTGCATATGCACAACGCTTAAACTATCGCGTTTACCAGTGGCGTTCATATTGTTCCGGAAAAAAAGGTTTTTTCCTATTTCCTTCTTTTTTGCATGTACAGTGTAACTTTTGTTCTAGAAGTCTCACATGCTCCTATCTGGTACTATCGGTAGAGTGTATATGCACAACGCGTAAACTATCGCGTTTACCAGTGGCGTTCATATGGTTTCGGAAAAAATCCTGTTTTTACAATTTCCTTCTTTGTTGCATGTATAGTGTAACTTTTGTTTTAAAAGTCTCCCATGCTCCAAACTGGTGCAATCGGTAGAGTGCATATGCACAACGCTTAAACTATCGCGTTTACCAGTGGAGTTCATATGGTTTCGGAAAAAAACGTGTTTTCCAATTTCCTTCTTTGTTGCATATATAGAGTAACTTTTGTTTAGAAGTCTCCCAAGCTCCAAACTGGTGCAATCGGTAGAGTGCATATGCACAACGCTTAAACTATCAAGTGTACCAGTGGCGTTCATATGGTTTCGAAAAAAAACGTGTTTTTCCAATTTCCTTCTTTGTTGCTTGTATAGTGTAACTTTTGTTCTAGAAGTCTCCCATGCTCCTAACTGGTGCTATCGGTAGACTGCATATGCACAACGCGTAAACTATCGCGTTTAGCAGTGGCGTTCATATGGTTTCGGAAAAAACGTGTTTTTCCAATTTCCTTTTTTGCTGCATGTATAGTGTAACTTTTGTTTTAGAAGTCTCCCATGCTCCAAACTGGTGCAATCGGTAGAGTACATATGCACAACATTTAAACTATCATGTTTTCTAGTGACGTAAATATGGTTTTGGAGAAAAACGCGTTTTTCTTATTTCCTTCTTTGTTGCATGTACAGTGTAACTTTTGTTCTAGACGTCTTACATGCTCCTAACTCGTGCTATCGGTAGAGTGCATATGCACAACGCTTAAACTATCGCGTTTACCAGTGGCGTTCATATTGTTCCGGAAAAAAAGGTTTTTTCCTATTTCCTTCTTTTTTGCATGTACAGTGTAACTTTTGTTCTAGAAGTCTCACATGCTCCTATCTGGTACTATCGGTAGAGTGTATATGCACAACGCGTAAACTATCGCGTTTACCAGTGGCGTTCATATGGTTTCGGAAAAAATCCTGTTTTTACAATTTCCTTCTTTGTTGCATGTATAGTGTAACTTTTGTTTTAAAAGTCTCCCATGCTCCAAACTGGTGCAATCGGTAGAGTGCATATGCACAACGCTTAAACTATCGCGTTTACCAGTGGAGTTCATATGGTTTCGGAAAAAAACGTGTTTTCCAATTTCCTTCTTTGTTGCATATATAGAGTAACTTTTGTTTAGAAGTCTCCCAAGCTCCAAACTGGTGCAATCGGTAGAGTGCATATGCACAACGCTTAAACTATCAAGTGTACCAGTGGCGTTCATATGGTTTCGAAAAAAAACGTGTTTTTCCAATTTCCTTCTTTGTTGCTTGTATAGTGTAACTTTTGTTCTAGAAGTCTCCCATGCTCCTAACTGGTGCTATCGGTAGACTGCATATGCACAACGCGTAAACTATCCCGTTTACCAGTGGCGTTCATATGGTTTCGGAAAAAAACGTGTTTTTCCAATTTCCTTCTTTGTTGCATGTATAGTGTAACTTTTGTTCTAGAAGAAGTCTCCCATGCTCCAAACTGGTGCAATCGGTAGAGTGCATATGCACAACGCTTAAATTATCGAGTTTACCAGTGGCGTTCATATGGTTTCGGAAAATAATGTGCTTTTCCAATTTCCTGCTTTGTTGCATGTATAGTGTAAATTTTGTTCTAGAAGTCTCCCGTTCTTTCGGGCGATTTATCCCATTGCCTCTCACCTCCGATTTATGTGAGAAAGTAGTCAGTGGCTTCGAAAGAATGTTGTGCAAGTACTGGTGTGGGAAAGCCAGGAAAACATGGGTAGGTGCACTGACCGCCGTGATATGACCAAAGCTGTTGAAAGCGGCGTTAAACTCCAAACAAACAAATCTACAAGTCTCCCATGCTCCAAACTGGTGCAATCAGTAGAGTGCATATGCACAACGTTTAAACTATCGCGTTTACCAGTGGCGTTCATATGGTTTCGGAAAAAACGTGATTTTCAAATTTCCTTCTTTGTTGCATGTACAGTGTAATTTTTGTTCTAGAAGTCTCACATGCTCCAAACTGGTGCAATCGGTAGAGTGCATATGCACAACGCTTAAACTATCGCGTTTACGACAGGCGTTCATATGGTTTCGGAAAAAAAGTGTTTTTCCGATTTCCTTCTTTGCTGCATGTATAGTGTAACTTTTGTTCTAGAAGTCTTCCATGCTCCAAACTGGTGCAATCGGTAGAGTGCATATGCACAACGCTTAAACTATCGCGTTTACCAGTGGCGTTCATATGGTTTCTGAGAAAAAACGTGTTTTTCCGATTTCCTTCTTTGTTGCATGTATAGTGTAACTTTTGTTCTAGAAGTCTCCCATAATCCAAACTGGTGCAATCGGTAGAGTGCATATGCACAACGCGTAAACTATCGCGTTTACCAGTGGCGTTCATATGGTTTCGGGAAAAAACGTGTTTTTCCAATTTCCTTCTTTGTTGCATGTATAGTGTAAGTTTTGTTCTAAAAGTCTCCCATGCTCCAAACTGGTGCAATCGGTAGAGTGCATATGCACAACGCTTAAACTATCGCGTTTACCAGTGGCGTTCATATGGTTTCGGTAAAAAAACGTGTTTTTCCAATTTCCTTCTTTGTTGCATGTATAGTGTAAGTTTTGTTCTAAAAGTCTCCCATGCTCCAAACTGGTGCACTCGGTAGAGTGCATATGCACAACGCTTAAACTATCGCGTTTACTAGTGGCGTTCATATGGTTTCGAAAAAAAACGTGTTTTTCCAATTTCCTTCTTTGTTGCTTGTATAGTGTAACTTTTGTTCTAGAAGTCTCAAATGCTCCTAACTGGTGCTATCGGTAGAGTGCATATGCACAACGCGTAAACTATCGCGTTTACCAGTGGCGTTCATATGGTTTCGGAAAAAAACGTGTTTTTCCAATTTTCTTCTTTGTTGCTTGTATAGGGTAACTTTTGTTCTAGAAGTCTCCCATGCTCCTAACTGGTGCTATCGGTAGAGTGCATATGCACAACGCTTAAACTATCGCGTTTACCAGTTGCGTTCATATGGTTTCGGAAAAAAAACGTGTTTTTCCAATTTCCTTCTTTGTTGCATGTATAGTGTAACTTTTGTTCTAGAAATCACCCATGCTCCAAACTGGTGCAATCGGTAGAGTGCATATGCACAACGCTTAAACTATCGCGATTACCAGTTGTGTTCATATGGTTTCGGAAAAAACGTGATTTTCAAATTTCCTTCTTTGTTGCATGTACAGTGTAAGTTTTGTTCTAAAAGTCTCCCATGCTCCAAACTGGTGCAATCGGTAGAGTGCATATGCACAACGCTTAAACTATCGCGTTTACCAGTGGCGTTCATATGGTTTCGGAAAAAAACGTGTTTTTCCAATTTCCTTCTTTGTTGCATGTATAGTGTAACTTTTGTTCAAAAAGTCTCCCATGCTCCAAACTGGTGCAATCGGTAGAGTGCATATGCACAACGCTTAAACTATCGCGTGTACTAGTGGCGTTCATATGGTTTCGGAAAAAAACGCGTTTTTGCAATTTCCTTCTTTGTTGCACGTATAGTGTAACTTTTGTTCTAGAAGTCTCCCATGCGCCAAACTGGTGCTATCGGTAGAGTGCATATGCACAACGCTTAAACTATCGCGTTTACCAGTAGCGTTCATATGGTTTCGGAAAAATACGTGTTTTTCCAATTCCCTTCTTTGTTGCATGTATAGTGTAACTTTTGTTCTAGAAGGCTCCCATGCTCCAAACTGGTGCAATCGGTAGAGTGCATATGCACAACGCTTAAACTATCGAGTTTACCATTGGCGTTCATATGGTTTCGGAAAAAAACGTGTTTTTCCAATTTCCTTCATTGCTGCATGTATAGTGTAACTTTTGTTCTAGAAGTCTTCCATGCTCCAAACTGGTGCAATCGGTAGAGTGCATATGCACAACGCTTAAACTATCGCGTTTACCAGTGGCGTTCATATGGTTTCTGAGAAAAAACGTGTTTTTCCGATTTCCTTCTTTGTTGCATGTATAGTGTTACTTTTGTTCTAGAAGTCTCCCATAATCCAAACTGGTGCAATCGGTAGAGTGCATATGCACAACGCGTAAACTATCGCGTTTACCAGTGGCGTTCATATGGTTTCGGGAAAAAACGTGTTTTTCCCAATTTCCTTCTTTGTTGCATGTATAGAGTAACTTTTGTTTTAGAAGTCTCCCATGCTCCAAACTGGTGCAATCGGTAGAGTGCATATGCACAACGCTTAAACTATCGAGTTTACCAGTGGCGTTCATATGGTTTCGGAAAGAAACGTGTTTTTCCAATTTCCTTCTTTGCCGCATGTATAGTATAACTTTTGTTCTAGAAGTCTCCCATGCTCCAAACTGGTGCAATCGGTAGAGTGCATATGCACAACGCTTAAACTATCGCGTTTACCAGTGGCGTTCATATGATTTCGGAGAAAAAACGTGTTTTTCCGATTTCCTTCTTTGTTGCATGTATAGTGTAACTTTTGTTCTAGAAGTCTTCCATGCTCCAAACTGGTGCAATCGGTAGAGTGTATATGCACAACGCTTAAACTATCGCGTTTACCAGTGGCGTTCATATGGTTTCTGAGAAAAAACGTGTTTTTCCGATTTCCTTCTTTGTTGCATGTATAGTGTAACTTTTGTTCTAGAAGTCTTCCATGCTCCTAACTGGTGCTATCGGTAGAGTGCATATGCACAACGCGTAAACTATCGCGTTTACCAGTGGCGTTCATATGGTTTCGGAAAAAAACGTGTTTTTCCAATTTTCTTCTTTGTTGCTTGTATAGGGTAACTTTTGTTCTAGAAGTCTCCCATGCTCCTAACTGGTGCTATCGGTAGAGTGCATATGCACAACGCTTAAACTATCGCGTTTACCAGTTGCGTTCATATGGTTTCGGAAAAAAAACGTGTTTTTCCAATTTCCTTCTTTGTTGCATGTATAGTGTAACTTTTGTTCTAAAAGTCTCCCATGATCCAAACTGGTGCAATCGGTAGAATGCATATGCACAACACTTAAACTATCGCGTTTACCAGTGGAGTTCCTATGGTTTCGGAAAAAAATGTGTTTTTCCAATTTCCTTCTTTGTTGCACGTATAGTGTAACGTTTGTTCTAGAAGTCTACCATGCGCCAAACTGGTGCTATCGGTAGAGTGCATATGCACAACGCTTAAACTATCGCGTTTACCAGTGGCGTTCATATGGTTTCGGAAAAAAATGTGTTTTTCCAATTTCCTTCTTTGCTGCATGTATTGTGTAACTTTTGTTCTAGAAGTCTCCCATGCTCCAAACTGGTGCAATCGGTAGAGTGCATATGCACAACGCTTAAACTATCGAGTTTACCAATGGCGTTCATATGGTTTCGGAAAAAAACGTGTTTTTCCAATTTCCTCGTTTGTTGCATGTATAGTGTAACTTTTGTTCTAGATATCTCCCATGCTCAAAACTGGTGCAATCGGTAGAGTGCATATGCACAACGCTTAAACTATCGCGATTACCAGTTGTGTTCAGATGGTTTCGGAAAAAACATGATTTTCAAATTTCCTTCTTTGTTGCATGTACAGTGTAATTTTTGTTCTAGAAGTCTCCCATGCTCCAAACTGGTGCAATCGGTAGAGTGCATATGCACAACGCTTAAACTATCGCGTTTACCAGTGGCGTTCATATGGTTTCGGAAAAAAACGTGTTTTTCCAATTTCCTTCTTTGTTGCATGTATAGTGTAACTTTTGTTCAAAAAGTCTCCCATGCTCCAAACTGGTGCAATCGGTAGAGTGCATATGCACAACGCTTAAACTATCGCGTGTACTAGTGGCGTTCATATGGTTTCGGAAAAAAACGCGTTTTTGCAATTTCCTTCTTTGTTGCACGTATAGTGTAACTTTTGTTCTAGAAGTCTCCCATGCGCCAAACTGGTGCTATCGGTAGAGTGCATATGCACAACGCTTAAACTATCGCGTTTACCAGTAGCGTTCATATGGTTTCGGAAAAATACGTGTTTTTCCAATTCCCTTCTTTGTTGCATGTATAGTGTAACTTTTGTTCTAGAAGGCTCCCATGCTCCAAACTGGTGCAATCGGTAGAGTGCATATGCACAACGCTTAAACTATCGCGTTTACCAGTGGCGTTCATATGGTTTCGGAAAAAAACGTGTTTTTCCAATTTCCTTCTTTGTTGCATGTATAGTGTAACTTTTGTTCAAAAAGTCTCCCATGCTCCAAACTGGTGCAATCGGTAGAGTGCATATGCACAACGCTTAAACTATCGCGTGTACTAGTGGCGTTCATATGGTTTCGGAAAAAAACGCGTTTTTGCAATTTCCTTCTTTGTTGCACGTATAGTGTAACTTTTGTTCTAGAAGTCTCCCATGCGCCAAACTGGTGCTATCGGTAGTGCATATGCACAACGCTTAAACTATCGCGTTTACCAGTAGCGTTCATATGGTTTCGGAAAAATACGTGTTTTTCCAATTCCCTTCTTTGTTGCATGTATAGTGTAACTTTTGTTCTAGAAGGCTCCCATGCTCCAAACTGGTGCAATCGGTAGAGTGCATATGCACAACGCTTAAACTATCGAGTTTACCATTGGCGTTCATATGGTTTCTGAAAAAAAAGTGTTTTTCCAATTTCCTTCATTGCTGCATGTATAGTGTAACTTTTGTTCTAGAAGTCTTCCATGCTCCAAACTGGTGCAATCGGTAGAGTGCATATGCACAACGCTTAAACTATCGCGTTTACCAGTGGCGTTCATATGGTTTCTGAGAAAAAACGTGTTTTTCCGATTTCCTTCTTTGTTGCATGTATAGTGTAACTTTTGTTCTAGAAGTCTCCCATAATCCAAACTGGTGCAATCGGTAGAGTGCATATGCACAACGCGTAAACTATCGCGTTTACCAGTGGCGTTCATATGGTTTCGGGAAAAAACGTGTTTTTCCCAATTTCCTTCTTTGTTGCATGTATAGAGTAACTTTTGTTTTAGAAGTCTCCCATGCTCCAAACTGGTGCAATCGGTAGAGTGCATATGCACAACGCTTAAACTATCGAGTTTACCAGTGGCGTTCATATGGTTTCGGAAAGAAACGTGTTTTTCCAATTTCCTTCTTTGCCGCATGTATAGTATAACTTTTGTTCTAGAAGTCTCCCATGCTCCAAACTGGTGCAATCGGTAGAGTGCATATGCACAACGCTTAAACTATCGCGTTTACCAGTGGCGTTCATATGATTTCGGAGAAAAAACGTGTTTTTCCGATTTCCTTCTTTGTTGCATGTATAGTGTAACTTTTGTTCTAGAAGTCTTCCATGCTCCAAACTGGTGCAATCGGTAGAGTGCATATGCACAACGCTTAAACTATCGCGTTTACCAGTGGCGTTCATATGGTTTCTGAGAAAAAACGTGTTTTTCCGATTTCCTTCTTTGTTGCATGTATAGTGTAACTTTTGTTCTAGAAGTCTTCCATGCTCCTAACTGGTGCTATCGGTAGAGTGCATATGCACAACGCTTAAACTATCGCGTTTACCAGTTGCGTTCATATGGTTTCGGAAAAAAAACGTGTTTTTCCAATTTCCTTCTTTGTTGCATGTATAGTGTAACTTTTGTTCTAAAAGTCTCCCATGATCCAAACTGGTGCAATCGGTAGAATGCATATGCACAACACTTAAACTATCGCGTTTACCAGTGGAGTTCCTATGGTTTCGGAAAAAAATGTGTTTTTCCAATTTCCTTCTTTGTTGCACGTATAGTGTAACGTTTGTTCTAGAAGTCTACCATGCGCCAAACTGGTGCTATCGGTAGAGTGCATATGCACAACGCTTAAACTATCGCGTTTACCAGTGGCGTTCATATGGTTTCGGAAAAAAATGTGTTTTTCCAATTTCCTTCTTTGCTGCATGTATTGTGTAACTTTTGTTCTAGAAGTCTCCCATGCTCCAAACTGGTGCAATCGGTAGAGTGCATATGCACAACGCTTAAACTATCGAGTTTACCAGTGGCGTTCATATGGTTTCGGAAAAAAACGTGTTTTTCCAATTTCCTCGTTTGTTGCATGTATAGTGTAACTTTTGTTCTAGATATCTCCCATGCTCAAAACTGGTGCAATCGGTAGAGTGCATATGCACAACGCTTAAACTATCGCGATTACCAGTTGTGTTCAGATGGTTTCGGAAAAAACGTGATTTTCAAATTTCCTTCTTTGTTGCATGTACAGTGTAATTTTTGTTCTAGAAGTCTCCCATGCTCCAAACTGGTGCAATCGGTAGAGTGCATATGCACAACGCTTAAACTATCGCGTTTACCAGTGGCGTTCATATGGTTTCGGAAAAAAACGTGTTTTTCCAATTTCCTTCTTTGTTGCATGTATAGTGTAACTTTTGTTCAAAAAGTCTCCCATGCTCCAAACTGGTGCAATCGGTAGAGTGCATATGCACAACGCTTAAACTATCGCGTGTACTAGTGGCGTTCATATGGTTTCGGAAAAAAACGTGTTTTTCCAATTTTCTTCTTTGTTGCTTGTATAGGGTAACTTTTGTTCTAGAAGTCTCCCATGCTCCTAACTGGTGCTATCGGTAGAGTGCATATGCACAACGCTTAAACTATCGCGTTTACCAGTTGCGTTCATATGGTTTCGGAAAAAAAACGTGTTTTTCCAATTTCCTTCTTTGTTGCATGTATAGTGTAACTTTTGTTCTAAAAGTCTCCCATGATCCAAACTGGTGCAATCGGTAGAATGCATATGCACAACACTTAAACTATCGCGTTTACCAGTGGAGTTCCTATGGTTTCGGAAAAAAATGTGTTTTTCCAATTTCCTTCTTTGTTGCACATATAGTGTAACGTTTGTTCTAGAAGTCTACCATGCGCCAAACTGGTGCTATCGGTAGAGTGCATATGCACAACGCTTAAACTATCGCGTTTACCAGTGGCGTTCATATGGTTTCGGAAAAAAATGTGTTTTTCCAATTTCCTTCTTTGCTGCATGTATTGTGTAACTTTTGTTCTAGAAGTCTCCCATGCTCCAAACTGGTGCAATCGGTAGAGTGCATATGCACAACGCTTAAACTATCGAGTTTACCAGTGGCGTTCATATGGTTTCGGAAAAAAACGTGTTTTTCCAATTTCCTCGTTTGTTGCATGTATAGTGTAACTTTTGTTCTAGATATCTCCCATGCTCAAAACTGGTGCAATCGGTAGAGTGCATATGCACAACGCTTAAACTATCGCGATTACCAGTTGTGTTCAGATGGTTTCGGAAAAAACGTGATTTTCAAATTTCCTTCTTTGTTGCATGTACAGTGTAATTTTTGTTCTAGAAGTCTCCCATGCTCCAAACTGGTGCAATCGGTAGAGTGCATATGCACAACGCTTAAACTATCGCGTTTACCAGTGGCGTTCATATGGTTTCGGAAAAAAACGTGTTTTTCCAATTTCCTTCTTTGTTGCATGTATAGTGTAACTTTTGTTCAAAAAGTCTCCCATGCTCCAAACTGGTGCAATCGGTAGAGTGCATATGCACAACGCTTAAACTATCGCGTGTACTATTGGCGTTCATATGGTTTCGGAAAAAAACGCGTTTTTGCAATTTCCTTCTTTGTTGCACGTATAGTGTAACTTTTGTTCTAGAAGTCTCCCATGCGCCAAACTGGTGCTATCGGTAGAGTGCATATGCACAACGCTTAAACTATCGCGTTTACCAGTAGCGTTCATATGGTTTCGGAAAAATACGTGTTTTTCCAATTCCCTTCTTTGTTGCATGTATAGTGTAACTTTTGTTCTAGAAGGCTCCCATGCTCCAAACTGGTGCAATCGGTAGAGTGCATATGCACAACGCTTAAACTATCGCGTTTACCAGTGGCGTTCATATGGTTTCTGAGAAAAAACGTGTTTTTCCGATTTCCTTCTTTGTTGCATGTATAGTGTAACTTTTGTTCTAGAAGTCTCCCATAATCCAAACTGGTGCAATCGGTAGAGTGCATATGCACAACGCGTAAACTATCGCGTTTACCAGTGGCGTTCATATGGTTTCGGGAAAAAACGTGTTTTTCCCAATTTCCTTCTTTGTTGCATGTATAGAGTAACTTTTGTTTTAGAAGTCTCCCATGATCCAAACTGGTGCAATCGGTAGAGTGCATATGCACAACGCTTAAACTATCGAGTTTACCAGTGGCGTTCATATGGTTTCGGAAAGAAACGTGTTTTTCCAATTCCCTTCTTTGTTGCATGTATAGTGTAACTTTTGTTCTAGAAGTCTTCCATGCTCCAAACTGGTGCAATCGGTAGAGTGCATATGCACAACGCTTAAACTATCGCGTTTACCAGTGGCGTTCATATGGTTTCTGAGAAAAAACGTGTTTTTCCGATTTCCTTCTTTGTTGCATGTATAGTGTAACTTTTGTTCTAGAAGTCTTCCATGCTCCTAACTGGTGCTATCGGTAGAGTGCATATGCACAACGCGTAAACTATCGCGTTTACCAGTGGCGTTCATATGGTTTCGGAAAAAAACGTGTTTTTCCAATTTTCTTCTTTGTTGCTTGTATAGGGTAACTTTTGTTCTAGAAGTCTCCCATGCTCCTAACTGGTGCTATCGGTAGAGTGCATATGCACAACGCTTAAACTATCGCGTTTACCAGTTGCGTTCATATGGTTTCGGAAAAAAAACGTGTTTTTCCAATTTCCTTCTTTGTTGCATGTATAGTGTAACTTTTGTTCTAAAAGTCTCCCATGATCCAAACTGGTGCAATCGGTAGAATGCATATGCACAACACTTAAACTATCGCGTTTACCAGTGGAGTTCCTATGGTTTCGGAAAAAAATGTGTTTTTCCAATTTCCTTCTTTGTTGCACGTATAGTGTAACGTTTGTTCTAGAAGTCTACCATGCGCCAAACTGGTGCTATCGGTAGAGTGCACATGCACAACGCTTAAACTATCGCGTTTACCAGTGGCGTTCATATGGTTTCGGAAAAAAATGTGTTTTTCCAATTTCCTTCTTTGCTGCATGTATTGTGTAACTTTTGTTCTAGAAGTCTCCCATGCTCCAAACTGGTGCAATCGGTAGAGTGCATATGCACAACGCTTAAACTATCGAGTTTACCAGTGGCGTTCATATGGTTTCGGAAAAAAACGTGTTTTTCCAATTTCCTCGTTTGTTGCATGTATAGTGTAAGTTTTGTTCTAGATATCTCCCATGCTCAAAACTGGTGCAATCGGTAGAGTGCATATGCACAACGCTTAAACTATCGCGATTACCAGTTGTGTTCAGATGGTTTCGGAAAAAACGTGATTTTCAAATTTCCTTCTTTGTTGCATGTACAGTGTAATTTTTGTTCTAGAAGTCTCCCATGCTCCAAACTGGTGCAATCGGTAGAGTGCATATGCACAACGCTTAAACTATCGCGTTTACCAGTGGCGTTCATATGGTTTCGGAAAAAAACGTGTTTTTCCAATTTCCTTCTTTGTTGCATGTATAGTGTAACTTTTGTTCAAAAAGTCTCCCATGCTCCAAACTGGTGCAATCGGTAGAGTGCATATGCACAACGCTTAAACTATCGCGTGTACTAGTGGCGTTCATATGGTTTCGGAAAAAAACGCGTTTTTGCAATTTCCTTCTTTGTTGCACGTAGTGTAACTTTTGTTCTAGAAGTCTCCCATGCGCCAAACTGGTGCTATCGGTAGAGTGCATATGCACAACGCTTAAACTATCGCGTTTACCAGTAGCGTTCATATGGTTTCGGAAAAATACGTGTTTTTCCAATTCCCTTCTTTGTTGCATGTATAGTGTAACTTTTGTTCTAGAAGGCTCCCATGCTCCAAACTGGTGCAATCGGTAGAGTGCATATGCACAACGCTTAAACTATCGAGTTTACCATTGGCGTTCATATGGTTTCGGAAAAAAAAGTGTTTTTCCAATTTCCTTCTTTGCTGCATGTATAGTGTAACTTTTGTTCTAGAAGTCTTCCATGCTCCAAACTGGTGCAATCGGTAGAGTGCATATGCACAACGCTTAAACTATCGCGTTTACCAGTGGCGTTCATATGGTTTCTGAGAAAAAACGTGTTTTTCCGATTTCCTTCTTTGTTGCATGTATAGTGTAACTTTTGTTCTAGAAGTCTCCCATAATCCAAACTGGTGCAATCAGTAGAGTGCATATGCACAACGCGTAAACTATCGCGTTTACCAGTGGCGTTCATATGGTTTCGGGAAAAAACGTGTTTTTCCCAATTTCCTTCTTTGTTGCATGTATAGAGTAACTTTTGTTTTAGAAGTCTCCCATGCTCCAAACTGGTGCAATCGGTAGAGTGCATATGCACAACGCTTAAACTATCGAGTTTACCAGTGGCGTTCATATGGTTTCGGAAAGAAACGTGTTTTTCCAATTTCCTTCTTTGCCGCATGTATAGTGTAACTTTTGTTCTAGAAGTCTCCCATGCTCCAAACTGGTGCAATCGGTAGAGTGCATATGCACAACGCTTAAACTATCGCGTTTACCAGTGGCGTTCATATGATTTCGGAGAAAAAACGTGTTTTTCCGATTTCCTTCTTTGTTGCATGTATAGTGTAACTTTTGTTCTAGAAGTCTCTCATACTCCAAACTGGTACTATCGGTAGGACTGCATATGCACAACGCGAAAATTATCGCGTTACCAGTGGCGTTCATATGGTTTCGGAAAAAAACGTGTTTTTCCAATTTCCTTCTTTGTTGCACGTATAGTATAACTTTTGTTCTAGAAGTCTCCCATGCGCCAAACTGGTGCTATCGGTAGCGTGCATATGCACAACGCTTAAACTATCGCGTTTACCAGTAGCGTTCATATGGTTTCGGAAAAATACGTGTTTTTCCAATTTCCTTCTTTGTTGCATGTATAGTGTAACTTTTGTTCTAGAAGTCTCCCATGCTCCAAACTGGTGCAATCGGTAGAGTGCATATGCACAACACTTAAACTATCGAGTTTACCAGTGGCGTTCATATGGTTTCGGAAAAAAAGTGTTTTTCCAATTTCCTTCTTTGCTGCATGTATAGTGTAACTTTTGTTCTAGAAGTCTTCCATGCTCCAAACTGGTGCAATCGGTAGAGTGCATATGCACAACGCTTAAACTATCGCGTTTACCAGTGGCGTTCATATGGTTTCTGAGAAAAAACGTGTTTTTCCGATTTCCTTCTTTGTTGCATGTATAGTGTAACTTTTGTTCTAGAAGTCTCCCATAATCCAAACTGGTGCAATCGGTAGAGTGCATATGCACAACGCGTAAACTATCGCGTTTACCAGTGGCGTTCATATGGTTTCGGGAAAAAACGTGTTTTTCCAATTTCCTTCTTTGTTGCATGTATAGTGTAAGTTTTGTTCAACTGAGCTACGATCAACGACCCAGATCAAAATATTTGCTATGGTCTTTCAGTGGCAGAGCTACGATCTACGACCCAGATCAACAAATTCGCTATGTTTTACAATGGCTGAGCTACGGTCTACGACCAAGATAAACTAATTCGCTATGTTTTTACAATGGCTGAGTTACGATCTAAGACCCAGATCAACCATTTCGCAATGTTTTTTCAGTGGCCGAGCTACAATCTAAAACCCAGATCAACCAATGTGCAATGTTTTTTAGTGGCTGAGCTACGATCTACGACTAAGATCAACCAATTCGCAATGTTTTTTCAGTGGCTGACCTACGATCTTCGACCCTGATCAACCAATTTCTATGCTTTGTCAGTGGCTGAGCTACGATGTAAAACCCAGCCCAGCTAATGTTTTTACAGTGCCTGAGAAATGATGTTTGACCAATTAGCTTTGTGTTTTGAGAGGTTGAGCTACGATCTACGACCTAGACCAACCAATTCACTATGTTTTTAAAGTGGCTGAGCTATGATCTACCACCAAGATCAACTAATTCTTTATGTTTTTACAATAGCCGAGTTACGATCTACGACCCAGATCAACCATTTCGCAATGTTTTCTCAGTGGCCGAGTTACATTCTAAAACCCAGATCAACCAATGTGCAATGGTTTTTTTAGTGGCTGAGCTACGATCTACGACTAAGATCAACCAATTCGCGTTGTTTTTTCAGTGGCTGGCTGACCTACTGTATATTTTTTCAGTGGATGAGCTACGACCCAAATCAACCAATTCACTATATTTTTGAAGTGGCTTAGCTACGATCTACGACTAAGATCAACGATCTATGTATGACCAGGATCAATCAATTCCTAAGTTTTTTCAGTGGCTGAGCTACGATCTAAAACCCAGATCAACCAATTGGCAATGTTTTTTCATGGCTGAGCTACCATCTACGACTAAGATCAACCAATTTGCACTGTTTTTTCACTGGCAGACCTACAATCTACGACCTAGATAACCAATTTTCTATATTTTGTCAGTGGGTGAGCTATGATCTACGACCCGGATCAACCAATTAGCTTTGTGCTTTGAGAGCTTGAGCTACGATCTAAGACCCAGATCAACCAATTCGCAATGTTTTTAAAGTGGCTGAGCTACGATCTATGACCCAGATCAACCAATACACAATATTTTTGCTTTGGCCGAGCTACGACCAAGCAAAACCAATTTTCTATGTTTTGTAAGTGGCTTAACTAAGATTTACGACCCATATCAACCAATTAGCTATGTGTTTTGAGTGCTTGAGCTATGATCTATGACCTAGATCAACTAATTTGCTATATGATTCGAGTGGCTGAGCTACGACCCAGAGCAACCAATTGGCTATGTGTTTTGAGTGGCTGAGCTACGACACAGATCAACCAATTAGCTATGTGTTTTAAGTGCTTCAGCTACGATCTACTACCTAGATCTACCAATTCGCTATGTATTTTGAGTGGCTGAGCTACGACCCAGATCAACCAATTCGCTATGTGTTTTGATTTTGAGTGGTTGAGCTACGATCTAAGACACAGATCAACCAATTCGCAAAGTTTTACAATGGCTTCAAGAGCTACGATCTACGACCCATATCAACCAATTCAATGTTTTTTCACTAGCTGAGCTACGATATACGACTCAGATCAACCAATTCGCAATGGGTTTTTTCTTGGCTTAGCTAAGATCTACGACCCATATCAACCAATTTTCACAATGTTTTTTCATTGGCTGAGCTAAGATTTACGACCCAGATAAAACCAATTTTCTATGTTTTGTCTGTGGCTGTGCTACAATCTACGACCCAAATCAACCAATTAGCTATGAGTTTTGAGTGGTTGGGCTACGATCTAGGACCCAGATCAACCATTACGCAATGTTTTTTCAGTGTCTGAGCTACGATCTACGACCCAGATCAACCAATTCGCAATGTTTTTCATTGACTGAGCTACGATCTACAATCCAGATCAACAAATTCGCTATGGTCTTTCAGTGGCTGAGCTACGATCTACGAACCAGATCAACAAGTTTTCTATGTTTTGCCAGTGGCTGAGATACAATCTAGGACCCAGATCAACCATTACGCAATGTTTTTGCAGTGGCTGAGCTACGATCTACGACCCAGATCAACCAATTCGCAATGTTTTGTCATTGGCTGAGATACGATCTATGATCCAGATCAACAAATTCGCTATGGTCTTTCAGTGGCTGAGCTACGATCTACGAACCAGATCAACAAGTTTTCTATTTTTTGCCATTGGCTGAGCTACGATCTAGGACCCAGATCAACCAATTCGCAATGTTTTTTTCAGTGGCTGAGCTATGATCTACGACCCAGATCAACCAATTCGCAATGTTTTTGCAGTGGCTGAGCTACGATCTACGACCCAGATCAACCCATTTTCTATGTTTTGTCATTGGCTGAGATACGATCTACGACCTATATCAACCAAATAGCTATGTATTTTGAGTGGCTGAGCTACGACCCAGATCAACCAATTGGCTATGCTTTTTTGAGTGGTTGAGCTACGACCCAGATCAACAAATTGGCTATGTGTTTTAAGTGGCTGAGCTACGACCCAGATCAACCAATGCGATATGTGTTTTGAGCGGTTGGGTTACGATTTACAACCCAGATCAACCAATACATCATGATTTTTTTCAGTGGATGAGCTACGATCTACGACCCAGATCAACCATTCCGCAATGTTTTTTCATTGACTAAGCTACAATCTTTGAATGAATGTATATTGTTTTATGGCGCATCGACAGCTAAGGTCATTTAGCGCGCAATTAAATTTAATTATTCATGATCCCTGGGTAAACAAACCAGTACTAGGCTAGAAAATGTGCCTTGCCCAAGGGCACTCCACCATGACCGTAGTGCTGCGACTGGGGATCGAACCCGGAACACACGGTTTCGAAATCCCCGACGCCAACCACCTACAATCTTTGACCCAGATCAACCAATTCGATATGGTCTTTCAGTGGCTGAGTTACGATCTACGACCCAGATCAACCAATTCTCTATGTTTTTACAATGGCTGCATGAGCTACAATCTACGAACCAGGTCAGCCATTTATATTTTATGGCTGATCTACGATCTACGCGCCAACTTCACACACCTTCTTGGATCTACAGCTGTCGATAACGACTCATAAAGGATTACAAGAAAATTCAAAACCCTTTCAAAGAAGGTAGACGCATTTTGACATTTGAAGCGAACAACTTTTTAAATAACATGTAATAAACAAGAGGCCCATGAGGGCCTATGCTCTACTGGCATTGATCTGGCTTGTTTCAAAAGGAACCAATATGTCATCAATATTCAAATACCATCTAAGTTTGGTGAAGATCAGATAGTAAATGGAAGCTCTATTGTGTTCACAAGCTGTATTATAGCAATTTTGACAATTTCAAGGGCCATAATCCAGCCATGCATGGGTAGATCTGGCCGTATTTTAGAAATGAACCAAACTCTCATGGATATCTAACTACTGTATAAGTTTGATTGAGATATAATAAAAAATAAGGACTGTATCATGTTAACAAGCCCTATCATAGCAATTTTGACAATTTCAAGGGCCATAATCCAGCCATGCATGGGTAGATCTGGCCGTTTTTTAGAAATGAACCAAACGCTCATGGATATCTAACTACTGTATAAGTTTGATTGAGATACAATAAAAAATAAGGACTGTATCATGTTAACAAGCCCTATTATAGCAATTTTGACAATTTCAAGGGCCATAATTCAGTCATGCATGGAGCGGATCTGGCTGGTTTTCTAAAGGAACCGAGCTCTCATAGATATCTAACTACTGTATAAGTTTGGTTGAGATACAATCAAAAGTGAAGACTGTATCGTGTTTACAAGCTCTGTTGAGATACAATCAAAAGGTTCTCGGTAAACAGTTATGTAATCAGGAATTGACAACTGATAATGTGTACTCATTTAAACCAGACGTGTCTAAATCACTTAAAACACACCATGATGTAGAACCAATTTTCAAATCAACCAATCAAAAGAAAAAATAGCTATGTAGCCAAGTTCCCAAAGGGGACCAGCACGTATTTATAGCTGTATATAACATTTTTACTATATTGACCATCTTTGCAGACAACACAACATTGAGGTGCTTTAGGCGACATAGTTTTTAAACAGTTTTACTATATCGTCCATCTTTGCAGACAACACATTATTGAGAAACTTAAGGTGACGAGTTTCGTCGATTTTAAACAGTATTATTGTATCCGTCTTCCTTTGCAGATGACAACAAATCAAGTCAGGTCCCTTTTGTGTTACGCTGTTATAGTCCTTCGATAACGAGGAAATACAATTTTGCATAACTATTTACTACTATTTACTACTACTGTCCTTCTTTGCAGACAACACAATATTGAGGGGCTTAAGGCAACAAGTTTCATATATTTTTAACAGTTTTACAGTATCTATCCTTTGCAGATGACAACAAATTGAGTCATTCCCCTTTTGTGATATCGCCGTTGTCCTTCGATAATAAGGAAATGCAATTAGCGCATAACATTTTAAAACATGTTTACAACTACTGTCCATCTTTGCAGACGACAAATTATTGGAAGCCTTAGGCAACCAGTAACCTAGGTGTTGAACAATTTTACTCTATCGACCATCTTTGCAGATAACACAACATTGAGGTTCTTTAGGGGACATAGTTTTTAAACATGTTTACTACTACTGACCATCTTTGCAGATAAAAAATTGAGGTTTTCGAAAGCAACCTAGCTCTCATGGATATCTAACTACTGTATAAGTTTGGTTGAGATACAATCAAAAGTGAAGACTGTATCATGTTAACAAGAAATTGTTTACGGATGGACTACTACTGTCCATCTTTGCAGACGACAAATTATTGGAACTCTTAGGCAACCAGTAACCTAGGTGTTGAACAATTTTACTCTATCGACCATCTTTGCAGATAACACAACATTGAGGTTCTTTAGGGGACATAGTTTTTAAACATGTTTACTACTACTGACCATCTTTGCAGATAAAAAATTGAGGTTTTCGAAAGCAACCGAGCTCTCATGGATATCTAACTACTGTATAAGTTTGGTTGAGATACAATCAAAAGTGAAGACTGTATCATGTTAACAAGAAATTGTTTACGGATGGACTCACGCACTCACGCACGCACGACGGACGAATCGCCACGACATAAGCCCTTCTGGCCTTTGGCCAGTAGAGCCAAAAACTATAAGAAGTAGACGACTATTGAAAACATTCTGACAAAAGGTGAAAAAAACAATTCTTAACCATTTCCCACATATAGAAACATTTTGACGCATATGAAGCAGACATATCTTGAAAACATTGTGATAAAAGAGAAACTTTTCAAAACGAATAAGTTCTCCTTTTGTCTAAATGTTTTTTTACTCCATTCATTAATTATACTTTCATTAATAGAGATTTTCCATACTTTTGCCTTGATGTTTTCAAAGTCGTCTGTTTCAAATGTGTAGACACGTTTTGGTGAATATGACTTTTGAAAACATTGTGATAAACGGAGAAATGGTTCAAAACGAGCACTTCTTCCTAAGAAAATGTTTAGCCTTTCAGCTAATGTAGATGCATTTTGAAGTAATTTTGAAAACTATGTGACAAAAGGAGAAATTTTTCAAAAATGTTTAAATCAGTAATTCTACTTTCAATAATAGAAACTTTCCCTACTTTTGCCTAGATGTTTTCAAAGTCGTCTGATGCAGATTGATATGTATTTGAAAAAGAGAGTTAACGTATGTATTCTTGAGGAGCTAAAACTAAAAACTAAATACAAGATGTGTCCCTTTTGTACCAAAACATATATGTCATATAAGACATTATCTAAAGGTTTTCAGAAAAATATTTTTTCGTCAATTCGTCGCTCGTGAAGCTAACTTCACAGCAGTACGTCACTCAACAACCTAACTTCACATAGAATTTGAAGTTCGTCACTTGTAAATTCATCACCCGTCAACCTAACTTCACGGACATGACCAGTTTCATAGATTTTAAACAGATTTACTGTATTTGAACATCTTTGAAACGTCTACAAATTGTGGCATTTTAGGCGACAGGTTTCATAGTTTTGAAACAGTTTTACTGTATCTATCAATCTTTGAAGAGGACAAACATTGAGTCAGGCCCCTTTTGTGCTAGTGCACATCTTATAGTCCTTCGATAACAAGGAAATAAAATGAACGCATTACATATTATGAGAAATTTGGATTGCATCATACATTTAGGCTTTACTATGTCATGGTCAAACGCCTAGATTTAGGCATTTAACAGGGGCATTTTAGGTGACAAGGTTCATAGTTTTGAAACAGTTTCTGTATGTGTCCATCTTTGCAGACGACACAAAATTGGGGCATTTTAGGCGACCAGTTTTATAGATTTTAAACCAATAGATTTACTGTATCTATCCATCTTTGAAGAAGACCAAATATTGAGGCATTTTGGGCGACCAGTTTCATAGTATAAACCAGTTTTACTGTATGTGTCCATCTTTGCAGACCACAACAATTTGAGGCATTGAAGGCGATGGGTTTCATAGATTTTAAACAGATTTACTGTGTTTGTCGATCTTTGCAGACGACACAGAATTGAGTTAGGCCCCTTTTGTGCTACCGAGCATCTTATAGTTCTTGTTAACAAGGAAATAATATGAATGCATTACATATAAGAAATTTGGATCGCACCACACATTTGTACGTCAAGTGTTTATATGAATGGTAAAACTGCTAGGTTTAGGTGACCAGTTTCATAGTTTTTAAACAGTTTTACTGTATGTGTCCATCTCTACAGACAATACAAAATTTAAGGCGACCAATTTCATAGCTTTTGAACAGATTTACTGTATCTGTCGATCCTTGAAGACAACAAAAAATTCAGGCATTTCAGGCGACCAGTTTCATAGATTTTTAACAGTTTTACAGTATCTATCCTTTGCAGACAACAACAAATTGAGTCAGGCCCCTTTTGTGTTACGCCGTTATAGTCCTTCGATAACAAGGAAATACAATTAGCGCATAACATTTTTAAACATGTTTACTACTACTGTGCATCTTTGGCAACGAGTTTCATAGATTTTTAACAGTTTAACAGTATCTATCCTTTGCAGACAACAACAAATTGAGTCAGGCCCCTTTTGTGATATCGTCGTGGTCCTTCGATAATAAGGAAATACAACTAGCGCATAACATTTTTAAACATGTTTACTACTACTGTCCATCTTTGCAGACAACACAATATTGAGGCTCTTAAGTTAACGAGTTTCATAGATTTTTAACAGTTTTACAGTATCTATCCTTTGCAGACGACAACAAATTGAGTCAGCCCATTTTGTGATATCGCCGTTGTCCTTCGATAATAAGGAAATACAATTAGCGCATAACATTTTTAAACATGTTTACTACTACTGTCCATCTTTGCATACAACAAATTATTGAGGCACCTTAGGCAACCAGTAACCTAGGTTTTGAACATTTTTTACTGTATCGTCCATCTTTCCAGACGGCACAACATTAAGGCGCTTTAGGCGCCATAGTTTTTAAACATTTTTACTGTATCGTCCATCTTTCCAGACAACACAACATTGAGGCACTTTAGGCACCAGTTTTTAAACATTTTAACTGTATCGTCCATATTTGCAGACGGCACAACATTTAGGCGCTTTAGGCGCCATAGTTTTTAATAATTTTTTACTGTATCATCCATCTTTCCAGACAGCACAACATTTAGTCGCCATAGTTTTTAAGCATTTTAACTGTATCATCCATCTTTGCCAAAAAAATAAAAATTAAAGCACTTTAGGCGCCATAGTTTTAAAACATTTTTACTGTATATATAGTCCATATTGCAGACGTCACAACATCGAGGCGCTTTAGGTGACATAGTTTTTAAATATTTTTACTGTATCCATCCATCTTTCTAGCGACACAACATTAAGGTACTTTAGGTGAGATACATTTTAACTGTATCGTTCATATTTACAGACAACACAAAGTTTAGGTGCTTTAAGCTACATAGTTTTTAAAGATTTTTCTGTATCGTCCATCTTTGCAGACGACACAACATTGAGGCACTTTAGGTTACATAGTTTTTAAACATTTTTATTGTATCAACCATCTTTTCAAACGACACCACATTTAGGTGACATAGTTTTTAATTACATTTACTGTATCCTCAATCTTTCCAGATGACAAAACATTGAGGCACTTTAAGTGGCATAGTTTTTATACATTTTAACTGTATCGTCCATCTTTGCAAACGAGACCATATTGAAGTAAATTAGGTGACATAGTTTTTTTTAACATTCTTACTGTATCATCGATCTTTCCAGACGACACAACATTTAGGCGCTTAAGGCGTCAGTTTTAAACTTTGTTACTGTATCGTCCATAATTGCAGATGACACAACATTGAAGCACTATAGGTGACATAATTTTTAAACATTTTTAATATATTGTCCATCTTTGCAGACAACACAAAATTGAGGCACTTTAAGCTACATAGTTTTTAAACATTTTTTACTGTATTGTTCATCTTTCCAGACGACAAAACATTTAGGAGCTTTAGGCGCCATAGTTTTTAAACATTTTAACTATCATCTATCTTTGCAAAAGAAACAAAATTGAGGCGCAATTTTTAAACATTTTTACTGTATCGTCAATCTTTCCAGACGACACAACATTGAGGCACTTTAGGTGGCATAGTTTTTATATATTTTAACTGTATCGTCCATCTTTGCAAACGAGACAACATTGAAGTAAATTAGGTGACATAGTTTTTTTAACATTTTTACTGCATCATCCATCTTTCCAGACGACACAACATTTAGGCACTTTAGGTGGCATAGTTTTTAAACATTTTAACTGTATCGTACATGTTTCAGACAACACAATATTGAGGTGCTTTAGTTTTTAACAGTTTCACAGTATCTATCCTTCTGTGAAGACTACAGCAAATTGAGCCAGGCCCCTTTTGTGTCATCACCCTTATAGTCCTATGATAAAGAGGAAATACAATAAGCGCATGACATTTTTCTCTTTTTTTTCCGTATCCATCCATCTTTGCAGACAACAAAACATTAAGGCGCATTAGGCGACCAGCTACTTAGTTTTTATTTTGTTTTTACTGTATTCGCTCTTTTTTGCAGAGGACTCAGCATTGAAGCGCTTTAGGCAACCAGTTACTTAGTTTTTAAACATTTTTTACTGTATCTGTCCATCTTTGCAGACAACACAAAATTGAGTAAGGCCACTTTTGTGCTATTGCGCAAATTATAGTCCTTAGATAATGAGGAAATACAATTAGCGCATAACATTTTTAAACATTTTTACTGCAACTGTCCATCTTAGAAAATGACACAACATTGTGGCGCTTTAGGTGACATAATTTTAAAACATTTTTACTGTATACATCCAACTTTTCAGACAATACAACATTGAGACTCTTTAAGCAGCATAGTTTTTAAACATTTTAACTGTATCTTCCATCTTTGCCAACGAGACAACATTAAAGTACTTTAGGTGATAGTTTTTTTAACATTTTTACTGTATCGTACATCTTTGCAAACGAGACAACATTGAGGTACTTTAGGCGACATAGCTTTTAAACATTTTTACTGTATCATCCATCTTTGCAGACAACACAACATTGAGGTACTTTAGGCGACATAGTTTTAAAACACTTCTTACTGTATCGTCCATTTAATTGATCAGTTACATAGTTTTGAAACAGTTTTACTGTATGTGTCCATCTTTGCAGACAACATAAAATTGAAGCATTTTAGGCAACAAGTTTTATAGATTTTAAACAGATAGATTTACTGTACCTAGACAAACAAGAGGCCCATGAGGGCCTATGCTCTACTGGCATTGATCTGGCTTGTTTCAAAAGAAACCAATATGTCATCAATATTCAAATACCATCTAAGTTTGGTGAAGATCAGATAGTAAATGGAAGCTCTATTGTGTTCACAAGCTGTATTATAGCAATTTTGACGCACGGACGCACACACGGACGACGGACAAATCGCCACGACATAAGCCCTTCTGGCCTTTGGCCAGTAGAGCTAAAAATTGAGGCATTTTGGGCGACCAGTTTCATAGTTTTGAAACAGTTTTACTATAGCCATATAAGGTAAAATAGCCCCGCACCCTGGCGACCATGTTTTTCGACCAATCAACATGGCTTGAAGGAATCAGATTGAGGGTCACCCAAGAAACATTTCTACAAAATTATTTGAAAATCTGCCAACCAGTTTGGGAGAAGAAGAATTTTAATGTTTTTTTTCGTTTCGTTTCCATGGATTCCAAAATTTTAGCAAGGTTTGGCAAAATTGGGTTGTATGGCATCTCCATTTCACATCACTTTATCCCTTCCCAACATATCAAACCATTTTATTAAAACACATCAGCAGCGGACCGCTTTTAAAAGAATTGTGGCAAAATGAGTAATTTCTCCTTTTTCTTTGTTGATTTTACCAAAATGATTTTAACATTATTCAAATAATATATATACTAGGTGAAAACTTTGTAGTAAAAGCTAATTGGCTAAGTAAGCATATAATGAATATGTTTCCTGGAAATTGTAATATGCATGGGCCAGCACTCAATGCAGCGTTTTCTCATTTTACTTTATTTCTTTTTTAAGAGCTATGATATAGAAAAACAAGAGCACCACGTACGGCACAGACGCTCGCTGATAGGGAGAAAACAGAAGAAACAAGCAAATTCATGAAATTTCTATCCCCCGCTTGGAGGAAATATTGTAGGAAAAAAGTGCGGAAAACCGGAACGGACGGACGGAGGGAGGGACGGACGGAGGGAGGAAGGGACATGACCATACCATAATAAAACGGTTGTATAAAAAAAGGTTCACATTTGTGGCAGTTATTGCACGGAAACGGCAAGAAACGACATTTTTTGTTAAATAAGGGGCCATAACTCCACCAAATAAAGTCTGCCGAAAGTGACGATCGAAGTTGGCCTAGCCCTTAAGGCATTTAACCTTGTTACCAAGTTTGAAAAAAAAAGGTTCACATCTGTGGCAGTTATTGCACGGAAACAGCAAGAAACGACATATTTTGTTAAATAAGGGGCCATAACTCCACCAAATAAAGTCTGCCGAAAGTGATGATCGAAGTTGGCCTAGCCCTTAAGGCATTTAACCTTGTTACCAAGTTTGAAAAAAAAAGGTTCACATCTGTGGCAGTTATTGCACGGAAACAGCAAGAAACGACATATTTTGTTAAATAAGGGGCCATAACTCCACCAAATAAAGTCTGCCGAAAGTGACGATCGAAGTTGGCCTAGCCCTTAAGGCATTTAACCTTGTTACCAAGTTTGAAAAAAAAAGGTTCACATTTGTGGCAGTTATTGCACGGAAACAGCAAGAAACGACATTTTTTGTTAAATAAGGGGCCATAACTCCACCGAAAGTGATATTCGAACTTGGCCTAGCCCTTAAGGCATTTAACGTTGTTACCAAGTTTGAAAAAAAAAGGTTCACATTTGTGGCAGTTATTGCACGGAAACAGCAAGAAACGACATTTTTTGTTAAATAAGGGGCCATAACTCCACCGAATAAAGTCCGCCGAAAGTGATATTCGAACTTGGCTTAGCCCTTAAGGCATTTAACGTTGTTACCAAGTTTGAAAAAAAAAGGTTCACATTTGTGGCAGTTATTGCACGGAAACAGCAAGAAACGACATTTTTTGTTAAATAAGGGGCCATAACTCCACCAAATAAAGTCCTCCGAAAGTGACGATCGAACTTGGCCTAGCCCTTAAGGCATTTAACGTTGTTACCAAGTTTGAAAAAAAAAGGTTCACATTTGTGGCAGTTATTGCACGGAAACGGCAAGAAACAACATATTTTGTTAAATAAGGGGCCATTACTCCACCAAATAAAGTCCGCTGAAAGTGATATTCGAACTTGGCCTAGCCCTTAAGGCATTTAACGTTGTTACCAAGTTTGAAAAAAAAAGGTTCACATTTGTGGCAGTTATTGCACGGAAACGGCAAGAAACAACATATTTTGTTAAATAAGGGGCCATAACTCCACCAAATAAAGTCCGCCGAAAGTGATATTCGAACTTGGCCTAGCCGTTAAGGCATTTAACCTTGTTACCAAGTTTGAAAAGAAACGGTTCACATTTGCGGCAGTTATTGCACGGAAACGAAGTGTGACGGATGGACAGACGGACAGACGGACAGACGGACGGACAAACCGAAATTAATAACCCCCCTTTTTTTCTTCGAAAAAGCGGGGGATAAAAAAAGAAGCTAAGCTGAACAAAAAACCTTAACCGGACGACCACACCGCCATCAAAAACCCTTAACCGGCCACCGCCGACTACAGGGTCATGACAATAGCTCTCGTTTTTTCAAAAGTCGAGCTAATAATAAAATGAACCAAATTGACATTTTGAAATTAATCCTTTTACACATACCAACATATTTGCAACAGACAATATTGAAGAATACCCCTTTGGCCACAATGTTTCAAAAGCCGTCTGCTGCAGAGATGTCAGAAAGCACCTGTTTGTGGAATGACATTTATGATCAAATTGAATACTTGAACAGACAAGCTTTGATCAAAATTATTGGTTACAAAGTCTATAAAATGAAGTTTAAACCCTTTCCAACATATGAAAAATCTGCAGAAAACTTTAAAAGACCGAAAAATGGAAAATCAATTTAAACTAGAATTGTTTTTGAAAAAACAGATGTCTCCCCCTCAAATATCTGTCAAAATCTCTCAAAACATTTCAACCTATAAAGCAGACAATGGGTTCTGCACATCACCTTGATGAGGTGAACATCTGACACAAGTTTCATGAAAATCCTTCAAGCCGTTTTGGAGATATGGAGCGGACACGAAAAACAGGCTCAAACCTTTGACCTTCAAGCCTGACCTTGACCTTGAACCGGTATGGTCGGAACATGGGTTCTGCACATCGCCTTCGTGAGGTGAACATCTGACACAAGTTTCATGAAAATTCTTCAAGCCGTTTTGGAGATATGGAGCGGACACGAAATTAAGGCTCAAACCTTTGACCTTCAAGTCTGACCTTGACATTGAACCTGTATGGTCGGGACATGGGTTCTGCACATCGCCTTCATGAGGTGAACATCTGACACAAGTTTCATGAAAATCCTTCAAGCCGTCTTGGAGATATGGAGCGGACACGATTTCGGACAGACGGACAGACAGACGCCCAGGACAAAAACAATATATCTCCCCTGTATACAGGGGGAGACATAATAAAAGAATCATTATTGAATATAGCTGTGTGGAAAAAGGAGAAACTTTCTGCTGCAGAGGCCTCAAACCCCGTCTGTATGTTAGAAGATACATGACACCCACACTTACTTGTAGCAATGTAGTTGGGTTATAAGTTCCAGCCGTACACGATGAGTAGTCCAGACCATTGTTCCCTTGACAGTAGGAGCCAGCGGGATAAGGATCAGCTTGGTCCTGATTGGTGCAGTAGTATCATGGTGGACAAGTATCATACACTGTTGCTCCTGTGCTGATCATGTATGTACCTGGAACACACAAACAAGAGGGCCATGAGGCCCTGGAATCGCTCACCTGAGAATGGGCTATTTAAGACTTTAAGCTACTTTTTGACCCGACATGACCTATATTCGAACATGGCCTAGATTTGATGGAGATATATGTTCTGATAAACTTTCATGAAGATTGGATGCAAAATGTTGCCTCTAGAGTGTTAACAAGCAAATGTTGACGACGGACAACGGACAAAAAGCGATCACAAAAACTCACCTTGAGCACTATGTGCTCTGGTGAGATAAAAACCCACACTCTTTAAATTTTGTTGCAATTAGTTGTCACACACTAATAGGATTTTAACTCTTTCCCTCATACAACAAATCTGCAGCAGACGATTCTGAAAACTTATCCGAAAAAATTTGAAAACTCCCTTTAAATGAAAGTACAAAAATTGAATAGAGTTGAAAACATGGTGACAAAAGGAAAACAAGAGGGCAATGATGGCCTTGAGACAAAAATAGAGGCTCAGCAGTGCTCCATTGCTATCAGTTGGGAAAAGCTTTATGAAAAGTGTTATGAAGTTCTAAGTAATGAAGACTTTATTAACTCCTGAATTTCTATTTGGAAATATTTGAACAATCTTGGTGGAGGGTGCCCCAAGGAACATTTGTGCAAAATCATTTTCAAATCGTCCAAATTTTGAACAAGAAGATTTTTAAAGTTTTAACAATGCACATATAAGGAAAACAAGCTCCACCCCCTGGCAGCCATGTTTTTCAACAGATCGGAAATATTTGAAAAATCTTGGTAAAGGGTGCCCCAAGGAGCATTTGTGCAAAATAATTTTCAAATCGGGCCAGTACTTTTGGACAAGAAGATTTTTAAAGTTTTAACAATGCATATATAAGGAATACAAGCTCCGCCCCCTGGCGGCCATGTTTTTCAACGGATCAGAAATATTTGAACAATCTTGGTAAAGGGTGCCCCAAGGAACATTTGTGCAAAATAATTTTCAAATCAGGCCAGTACTTTTGGACAAGAAGATTTTTCAAGTTTTAACAATGCACATATAAGGAAAACAAGCTCCGCCCCCTGGTGGCCATGTTTTTCAACAGATCGGAAATATTTGAACAATCTTGGTAAAGGGTGCCCCTAGGAACACTGTGCAAAATAATTTTCAAATCAGGCCAGTACTTTTGGACAAGAAGATTTTTTAAGATTTGGCAATTTTCCCCTTTTCTGAAGCCGCAGCAACCAAAGTTCTACTTGGAATTAAATTCTTTTAACAACTTTGAAAGAGGACCACCTAAGAACCATTCCTGTGAAGTTATTTTAAAATCTGTTCATTGGTTTAGTAGGAGAAGTCATTTGTAGGAAATTTTTAACAGACGACGACGACGATGATGATGAAGACGGACGGTGAGTGATCACAAAAGCTCACCTTGCACTTCATGCTTAGGTGAGCTAAAAATGCTTGTTTTATGCAATTTCTTCTTTTGTCGCCATGTTTTCAAAAAGCTGTCTGCTACAGAGGCGTCAGAAAGCGTCTATATGAGGGAAAGGGTTAAACCACCTTCCTTGTTTAACCCCTCTTTCCCTCATACAGACACATTTTTATGCCTCTGCAGCAGCAACATTAAACAAGATGTGTTTGTGAAACACTGATGCCCCGAATGGCAACATCTAGGTCAAAGGTCAAGGTCGCAAGGTCAAAAATGTTGGTACTGACAGAAAGGTCATGTCACAAGGAATACACATGTGAAATATGGTAGCCGTACCTGTTATGGTTCAAAAGTAATGGCCAAGGTTAAAGTTTTTTTCGAGAATGGCAACATCTAGGTCAAAGGTCAAGGTCGCAAGGTCAAAAATGTTGGTACTGACAGAAAGGTCATGTCACAAGGAATACACATGTGAAATATGGTAGCCGTACCTGTTATGGTTCAAAAGTAGTGGTCAAGGTTAAAGTTTTTTTCGTGCAGACAGACAGACAGACGTAAAGACAGACGTGCAGACAGGCCAAAAACTAGATGCCCACCAAATCGGAGATTCCGGGGGCATAAAAATATTGTTTGGCCAAGATATTTTCAGTCGTGAGCTGCAGATTTGCTGTATGTGGGAAAGGGTTAATAGTGTAACATTTTGAAAATTAAATGTATAATTCTAATACAGAGTCGTTTTTGAAGTTGTTAAATTGATTGATTGGAGTTTAATGTTGTTTTTCAACAGTATTTAAGTGACGTCATGGCCACCAATTAACCTACACTTGAAATTCCTGGTGAAGCATACTAGTCACAATGAGATTGGTCAATCGTTAAAAAGAGTGTTAGCCGAGTGAGGATCCAAACTCATTACTTCTGGATCAGTGGCCCTTAATTGTCATTACCAAGTGATATTAAAAACTAAGAGATATTACATTAAAACCTTTCCAACATACAGAAAGTTTGCAGCAATTTCACTTTTGTCATAACTTTTTCAAAAGTCGTCTGCTATATAAAGAGGTGTCAGAAAGTCTCTGCATGTGAAACAAGAGGGCCAAGATGACCCTAAATCGATCACCTGATTGATAGTGTATGGTGAGTGTAAGGAACGACAACTCTGCGAAGGAGATTGCCCTTGCATAATACTCTGCCAAGTGTTACCTCCCTTAGACCATCAATCTAATAACCATATGTCATTTGAAGCAAAAAGTTAATTTTACTCCTTTTCTGATGCTGCTTGGTTGCTATGCCTTTCAACAAATCAATATGGCTTGACAAAGTATGTAGATGATCAATGAAAGAACATTTCTACAAAACTATCTTTAAATCAGACAAGCACTTTTATAAGGATGCTTTATTAAAGTATTGTCATTTTGCCCCTTTTTTGATGCCGCCTGACTGCCATGTTTTTCGACCAATCAGTATGGCTTGAACAATTTTTATAGAGGGTCACCCAAGGAACATTTCTACCAAATTATATTTGAATCTGACAGGCAGATTCGGAGGAGAAGATTTTTAAAGTTTGGACATTTTGTCCCCTTTCTGATGCCGCAGCAACCAAAGTTCTCAATGGAATTTAAATCTTTGAACAATTTTGAAAGAGGACCACCAAAGGAACATTCCTGTGATGTTTGGTGGAAATTGTTCTTGCGGTTCAGGAGGAGATGATGTTTAAAGCTAAAAGTTAACGACGGACGACGGACACAGAGTGATCAGACACTTTCGGAGGAGAAGATTTTTTAAGTTTTCACTATGGTCATATAAGTCAAAATAGCCCCGCCCTCTGGCGGCCATGTTTTTCGACCAATCAACATGGCTTGAAGGAATCTGATAGAGGGTCACCCAATGAACATTTCTACAAAATTATTTGAAAATCGGCTGAACACTTTCGGAGAAGAAGATGTTTTAAGTTTTCACTATAGCTATATAACGCAAAAAAGCCCCGCCCCCTGGCGGCCATGTTTTTCGCCCAATCAACATTTCTTGAAGGAATCTAATTTAAGGTTCACACAAGGAACATTTCTACAAAATTATTTGAAAATCGGCCTGACACTTTTGGAGGAGAAGATTTTTTAAGTTTGCTCTTTAGCCATATAGGCAAAATAGCCCCGCCCTGTGACGGCCATGTTTTTTTACCAATCAACATGGCTTGAAGGAATCTGATAGAGGGTCACCCACGGAACATTTCTACATCATTATTTGAAAATCGGCTTAACACTTTTTGAGAAGAAGATTATTTAAGTTTTCACTATAGCTATATAAGGCAAAAAAGTCCCGCCCCCTGGCGGCCATGTTTTTCGCCCAATCAAAATTTCTTGAAGGAATCTAATAAAGGGTCACCCAAGGAACATTTCTACAAAATTATTTGAAAATCGGCCTGACACTTTCGGAGAAGAAGATTTTTTAAGTTCTCACTATTTTTTTCTTTTGGTTGCCATGGAAACCAGAATTTTGAATGGATCAAAAAAAATTGAAGGAATTTAGTAGAGGACATTGAGAGGATGCTTCCCATGAAGTTTCAACCAAATTGGCCAAGTGGTTAGGGAGAAGAAGTCGTTTAAAGGAAAAAGTTAACGCACGCACGCACGCACGCATGGACGCACGACGGACAATTCGCCATGACATAAGCTCGACTGGCTTTCAGCCAGTGGAGCTAAAAACCAAGAGGGCCAAGATGGCCCTAAATCGATCACCTGAATGATAGTTAATTAGTAGCAAATATTTAACTGCAAATATCTGTGAAAATTTGATCAGGAGTTCAAATGAAACTGCAAGGAGTGGACACTCATTTAAAGAAATAGTGTATCAGTAAAAGCCCTTTAATAAGAATGGAATTATAAAGGTTTGTCATTTTGCACCTTTCCTGATGCCGCTTTGCTGCCTTGTTTGTCAACAAAATCAATATGGCTAGAACAGTTTTTGAAGAGAGTCACCCAAAGAACATTTCTGCCAAATTATCATGGAATCTGACAAATGGATTATGGAGATGGAGATTTTTAAAGTTTGGGTATTTTTCTCAATTTCTGATGCCGCAGCAACAAAATTTCTACACAGAATGCAAGTTTTTGAACAATTTTGAAAGAGGACCATCAATGGAACATTCCTGTGAAGTAACGTTGAAATTGGTCGAGTGGAATGGTAGGAGTTGTCATTTGTAGCTAAAAGTTCAATTTACCCCTTTTGTGATGACGTGAGGTTGCTATGATTTTGTAACCAATCAATACGGCTTGAACAAATTAAGCAGAGGATCACAGAAGTAAGATTCTTATTCAATTTTCTTAATATCAGACAAGAACTTAAAACAAGAGCACCGCATACGGCACATACGCTCGACTGATAGAAAACAGAAACAAGAGGGACAAGATGGCCCTAAATCGATCACCTGAATGATAGTTAATTAGAAGCAAATATTTAACTGCAAATATCTGTGAAAATTTGATCAGGAGTTCAAATGAAACTGCAAGGCGTGGACACTCAGTTAAAGAAATAGTTTATCAGTAAAAGCCATTTTTATCTTGAAATCTAACAAGAGCTTTCTCAATTTCTGATGCTGCAGCAACAAAGGTTCTACACAGAATGCAAGTCTTTGAACAATTTATTTTGAAAGAGGACCATCAAAGGAACATTCCTGTGAAGTAATGTTGAAATTGGTCAAGTGGAATGGTAGTTGTCATTTGTAGCTAAAAGTTCAATTTACCCCTTTTGTGATGACACGAGGTTGCTATGATTTTGTAACCAATCAAAACGGCTTGAACAAATTAAGTAGAGGATCACTGAAGAAGGATTTCTATTCAATTTCCTTAATATCAGACAAGAACTTAGAATGGAATTTCCAAATTTTGTTATTTTTCCCCTTTTCTGATGCCTCCTGACTGCCATGTTTTTCAACCAAACAGTATGCCTTGAACAATCTTTGTAGAGGCTCACCTAAGGAACATTTCTACCAAACTATATTGGAATCTGACATGCAGATTCAAAGGAGAAGATTTTTAAAGTTTGGACATTTTGCCCACTTTCTGATGCCGCAGCAACCCTGGCGGCCATATTTGTCAACAGATCGGACATATTTGAAAAATCTTGGTAGAGGGTGCCCCAAGGAACACTTGTGAAAAATAATTTTTTAAGGAAAACAAGATCCGCCGCCTGGCGGCCATGTTTTTCAACGGATCGGAAATATTTGAACAATCTTGGTAAAGGGTGCCCCAAGGAATGAATGAATGAATGTATATTGTTTTATGGCGCATCGACAGCTAAGGTCATTTAGCGCGCAATTAAATTTAATTATTCATGATCCCTGGGTAAACAAACCAGTACTAGGCTAGAAAATGTGCCTTGCCCAAGGGCACTCCACCATGACCGTAGTGCCACGACTGGGGATCGAACCCGGGACACCCGGTTTCGAAATCCCCGACGCTAACCACTCGACCACAGCGGATTCCGTGCCCCAAGGAACATTTGTGCAAAATAATTTTCAAATCGGGCCAGTACTTTTGGACAAGAAGATTTTTAAATTTTTAACAATGTACATATAAGGAAAACAGGCTCCGCCCCCTGGCAGCCATGTTTTTTAACGGATCGGAAATATTTGAACAATCTTGGTAAAGGGTGCCCCAAGGAACATTTGTGCAAAATACATTTCTACCAAACTATATTGGAATCTGACATGCAGATTCAAAGGAGAAGATTTTTAAAGTTTGGACGTTTTGCCCCCTTTCTGATGCCGCAGCAACCCTGGCGGCCATGTTTTTCAACAGATCGGACATATTTGAAAAAGCTTGGTAGAGGGTGCCCCAAGGAACACTTGTGAAAAATAATTTTCAAATCGGGCTAACAATGCACATATAAGGAAAACAAGCTTAGCCCCCCTGGCAATGCACATATAAGGAAAACAAGATCCGCCCCCTGGCGGCCATGTTTTTCAACGGATCGGAAATATTTGAACAATCTTGGTAAAGGGTGCCCCAAGGAACATTTGTGCAAAATAATTTTCAGATCACGCCAGTACTTGACAAGAAGATTTTTAAAATTTTAACAATGCACATATAAAGAAAACAAGTTCGTGCTTAGGTGAGCTTAAAATACATTTTCTTTCATATTTCAACTATTCATCTAATGAAAATGTACTTAATACCACAAATTAAAAAATATTATTAAATTATTCTAATTATTTAAAAACTTTTATACGACCTAGTTTTTGACCCGGCATGACCCATATTTGACTTGGTCAAACATTCAGTTCAACATTCTGACTAAATTTCAAGCTGCTGAAGCAAAAAATGCGGATTCTGGAGAGTTAACAAGATTTTCTTCCAATTTGACCTAGTGACCTACTCTTTGACCGGACATGATCCATGTTCGAATTTGATTTACATATCATCAAGACAAACATTCTGAAAAAGTTTCAACTTGCTCAAGTTGAAAATGTGGCCTCCAGAGTGTTAACAAGATTTCCCTTCAATTTTACCTAGTGACCTAGTTTTTGACCTCATATGGCCAAGTTTCGAACCTGTTCAAGATTTGATGGAGATGAATGTTATTATATACTTTCATGAAAATTGGATGCAAATTGTAGCCTGTAGAGTGTTAACAAGCCAAAATGTTGACGACACATGACAAGCGACTCACGACGCATGACGGCCGGACGCCGGACAATAAGCTAAAAGCAGATATCTTTGAAGTTCTATGAATCAAAGTAGAACTATTGAATATAGTTGAAAACAATGTTGCAAAAGAAGAAATAACTTGTATTTAAATTGTATTTTTGTAAGAGAAATTTTCATGTTAAGTTAAGAATTGAAAAGATTTTGGGAAAAGGAGTAAAAGAGTATTTTGAGCAATTCCTCTTTTTCCAAAAATGTTTAGAAAATAAGTCTGATGCTTATTAAGGCAACAAATGGGGAAAGTTAAATGTGTTTCCTATAGTCACTATCCTACTTAATTTTTGAACTTCTGTTATATGTCATTGATGAGTTTAGGTGAATAAATTTTGATGACCCATTCCATCATACGACAAATCTGCAAGAGACGACATTAAATGTATATGGGCAAAATTATAGAATATCTCTAGAAATAATAGTTTAATTATTGTACACAATTGGTTACATTGTGGCAGCATTGTTTCCAATAGTCATCTGCTGCAGAGGCGTCGGAAAGCAACTCTTTGTAGTGAAGGGTTAATGTCTATCACCCTTTCCCTCATATAGACGCTTTCTGACGCCTCTGCAGCAGACAGCTTTTTGAAAACATAGTGAAAAAAGAAGTAATTGCTCAAAATGAGCAATTTCTCTTTTTGCCACAATGTTTTCCACTTTTAGTCATAGGTTATCCATTCAATTATAGAGATTTTCTATTTTTTGGCAAAATATGTTTCAAAGTCGTCTGCTGCAGAATTGTCGTATGAGGGAAAAGGTCAAAACATCTTGTAACAAGAGTTGTCGGAGGACAATATAGCTCGCCTATCAGGGCCATCGCTTGAATGCCTAACTATAACCCAAAATTCTTGGTCTTGCACACAAAGGTTTGACCAAAAAGCGGCACAATTCAGAGTTATGGGACTTTACATACAATGTCATCTAATGACCCTGAATAAGTGTGTGCAGATTCAGAGCAACAGCATACACAGTGTCTGAGAAAAGGCCTTGCATGCAAAGGTTTGACCAAAATTCTAAGTCCAAAAAAGCGCACAATTCAGTCAAAATCCATTTCAGTGTTATGGGACTTGACATATAGGGTCATATAATGACCCTGAATATTTTTCAAAGCAACAGCTTACACAGTGTCTGAGAAAAGGCCTTGCACGCAAAGGTTTGACCAAAATGCTAAGTCCAAAAAGGGGCACAATTCAGTAAAAATCCATTCCAGAGTTATGGGACTTTACATACAAGGTCACCTAATGACCCTGAATAAGTGTGTGAAGTTTCAAAGCAACAGCATACACTGTCTGAAGAGAGGCCTTGCATGCAAAGGTTTGACAAAAATTCTAAGTCCAAAAATGGTCACAATTCCATCAAAATCACTGCAGAGTTATGGGACTTGACATACGAGGTAATATTTATGAGCCTGAATAAGTGTGTGAAGTTTCAAACCAACAGCTTACACAGTGTCTGAGAAAAGGCCTTGCACGCAAAGGTTTGACCAAAATTCTAAATCGAAAAAGGGGCACAATTCAGTCAAAATCCATTCCAGAGTTATGGGACTTGACATACAAGGTTCCCTAATGACCCTGAATAAGTGTGTGAAGTTTGAAAGCAACAGCATACACAGTGTCTGAGAAAAGGCCTTGCACGCAAAGGTTTGACCAAATTTCTAAGTCCAAAAAGGGGCACAATTCAGTCAAAATCCATTCCAGAGTTATGGGACTTGACATACAAGGTCCCCTAATGATCCTGAATGAGTGTGTGAAGTTTCAAAGCAACAGCATACACAGTGTCTGAGAAAAGGCCTTGCACGCAAAGGTTTGACCAAGCTGGCAACGCGGACGCCAACGCCAATGCCAACGCGGACGCCGGGGTGATAACATAAGCTCCCCTATTTCTTCGAATAGGCGAGCTAAAAATAGTCATTTGCTTTGTCAAGATAGTTCATTCTATCCTCTGATGCATTCAGTTTGATGGAACTTTTCAATAGTACATAGGCTAGTTTAAACGTTTCTCGAAAGCATAAGAATTTTGAGAACATTTCGGATAAAAAATGTGATTGCTCACAGTACATTCCATGTTGGGGTTGTCAGGCCGTCAGCTGGGAAAAATAAGTCATAAATAAATCATGTTACATTAATGACCTTTAGACGTCTTGAAATTAAAATGTTCATACATGCAGAATTTTCTTAAAACATCTGCAGCAGAAAACTTTTGAAAAAAGGTGGCAAAAGGGTGGCAAAAGGGAAAATGTTTGCTACAATATTTTATATTCTTTTAAAGTCATCTGGTGATGATTCTTTGTATGTAAGATTGAGCAAATAGCAACATCAATGATATTGCATAACTATGTAGAAAATATATGTAGTCCCTTCAATGAAAACTGGTAGTTGACTGTCAGTTGACTAAAAAGGTCAATTGTAATAGACTTGCCACAATCTTAAACAAGAGTTGTCGGAGGACAATATAGCTCGCCTATCAGGGCCATCGTCTATCAGGGCCTACTTCAGAACAGTTATAGCATTAGGTAAAGTCACACAGTATCACCTATTGCAAGATAATACACCTTTTCAATACTTCCATGCAAATGTTGACCAAGTCCATACAGGCCTTTTAAATCTGTAAATTGGTTTATATACGATGTATGCCAATAGTGAACATAATACCGAAGACTTACAGTATCAGTATCAGATAAAACCACACACTATTATTTATTGCAAGATATCACAAATTTTCAATACTTGCATGCAAATCTTAACCTGGCAACGCTGATACCAACGCCATACAAGGTCCCCTAATGATCCTGAATAAGTGTGTGAAGTTTCAAAGCAACAGCATACACAGTGTCTGAGAAAAGGCCTTGCACGCAAAGGTTTGACCAAAATTCTAAGTCGAAAAAGGGGCACAATTCAGTCAAAATCCATTCCAGAGTTATGGGACTTGACATACAAGGTCCCCTAATGACCCTGAATAAGTGTGTGAAGTTTGAAAGCAACAGCATACACAGTGTCTGAGAAAAGGCCTTGCACGCAAAGGTTTGACCAAATTTCTAAGTCCAAAAAGGGGCACAATTCAGTCAAAATCCATTCCAGAGTTATGGGACTTGACATACAAGGTCCCCTAATGATCCTGAATAAGTGTGTGAAGTTTCAAAGCAACAGCATACACAGTGTCTGAGAAAAGGCCTTGCACGCAAAGGTTTGACCAAGCTGGCAACGCGGACGCCAACGCCAACACCAACGCCAACGCCAATGCCAACGCGGACGTGATAACATAAGCTCCCCTATTTCTTCGAATAGGCGAGCTAATAAATGATCTCCCACAATGGTGCTTGTATCCTGAATGTATAAGTTATATTCTACATATGTATTATACTGTATATACGTAAATATTTGTAAATGATTATTAAATACCTGTGAGGCAAGGTCCTCCTGTATGGTTGGTCAGGTAAGTTGGACATAAAACATTGATTGTAAAGGTAATAGTGGAGTTGACATAGGGCGTTTGCTGTCACTGTAAGCCCCTCCTGCCAACAGTACCATCCTCCTGTACAATCTCCCGTTGGCTCTGATAGACCATCACCTCCACAGTATTTACCAGCTGAAATGTCAATGAGAGAAATATCACAATATGGAACCTCCCAAAATGTTGCCACATGCCAACAACATAGGAAAGTTAAATTAATTTAATCGCAAAAAAGAAATAGTTCATTATGAAACGTTGTGTGTTGTAAAGGGGTCAAACTGCGTCTTTTGTGGGAAAGGGCTAAAGGTTAATTTCATTAAATAATACATATACCAGGCGAAAACTTTGTAGTAAAAACCAATTGGCTAAGTATAAAGCATCTAATGGATCTGTTTTATGGAAATTGTAAAATGCTGCAGCAGCGTAATGGGCCAGAATTTAATGCTGCGTTTTCTCTTTTTTCTTTATTTCTTTTTTAACAGCTATGATATAGCAAAATAGTAAAATGAACGAAATTACACATAAAAACAGCCTTTCTCATCTTGAAATTAATCCTTTTCCACATACCAATATATTTGCAACAGACAATATTGAAGATTACTCCTTTCGCCAGAATGTTTCAAAAGCCGTCTGCTGCAGAGATGTCAGAAAGCACCCGTTTGTGGGAAAGGGTTAATGACATTTATGATCAAATTGAACTTCCAACATATGACAAATCTGAAGAAAACCACTTTGAAAATGTCTAGATCGAAATATGGAAAATCAATTTAAACAAGGGCACCGCAAAGCGGATGCATACCCTCGGTATTCAATTTAAAAATATGGCTAAAAATATGGCCAATGACCTGGATATTAATGTCATGTACCAGAAAACTAATGTTATTTGTCCTTGCATTTATTAAATTGTTATCAATGTTAATTGCCAAATGACCCAGCTTTTGCCCGTTGACATTTACAATCAATAGGCTTCTAGATCTTACCATATACTAAATGTATGGCAAGTTTAGTTATGATCTGCCAAGAGATGATCAGTGTAGAGTGGTCACAATGAATGAATGTATATTGTTTTATGGCGCATCGACAGCTAAGGTCATTTAGCGCGCAATTAAATTTAATTATTCATGTTCCCTGGGTAAACAAACCAGTACTAGGCTAGAAAATGTGCCTTGCCCAAGGGCACTCCACCATGACCGTATGTCGCAACTGGGGATCGAACCCGGGACACCCGGTTTCGAAATCCCCGACGCTAACCACTCGACCACAGCGGATTCCCAGAGTGGTCACAAGGTTGTTGATGAGAAAATAGTCAGTCCGATTTTGACCTTGACCTTTTAGGTCACAATACACCAAATAAATTCCTTCTTTGTTTATATGTAAATCAACCAGCTTCAACCCTCGTTTTTCACTTTCTAAGCATTTCCCAGGTAGAACACCATATATCATTGAAAAAAGATACTTCTTACCTTTAAAATAATCCATAGAAAATGTGGGGTCATGCATTATGGAAGAAAGAACTCGCTCTGTGAAGATGGGGACCGTTCTTTTTACCACAATCCAGCTAGGCTGAAACTGGGTTTACACATACTCTACTTTCACTTTCACACAAGGTCAAAATACCTAAAATGATCAAATCAAACAGTTCCAGTTCATTCTCTACATATTTACAAAGAATTTACACCCATTGTCACATATCCAATGCAGTCTGGGCCAGATGTACGACTATTTCTTAGCAAACAAAGTTTTGTTTACGCACTATGGTGCTGTAGATCAATGGGGCCTGCGGATGTATTTAGCGTAATTTGACCTTAACCTATGACCTTGAAAATAAATGGGCTTCTAGACCTTGCCATATACTAACTGTATGGCAAGTTTGGTTATGATCTGCCAAGAGATGATCAGTGTAGAGTGGTCACAAGGTTGTTGATATGGGAAAATAGTCAGTCCAATTTTGACCTTGACCATTAACCTATGACCTTGAAAATAAATAGGCTTTTAGACCTTGCCATTTACTAACTGTATACCAAGTTTGGTTAAGATTGGTCAAAGGATGTTCAGTGTAGAGTGGTCACAAGGTTATTGATATGGAATAGTCGGTCCAATTTTTACCTTGACCTTTAAACTTTAAAAAAATACGCCTCTAGACCTTGCCATATACTAAATGTATACCAAGTTTGGTTGAGATCGGTCGAAGGATATTCAATGTAGAGTGGTCACAAGGTTGTTGATATGGGAAAATAGTCAGTCCAATTTTGACCTTGACCTATGACCTTGAAAATAAAAAGCCTTCTAGACCTTGTCATATACTAACTGTATACCAAGTTTAGTTAAGATCGGTCGAAAGATGTTCAGTGTCGAGTGGTCACAAGGTTGTAACGGAAGGACGCACAGATGTACCAATGAACAAACGGACAGTCCTGTTACTATATCCCCTCACAAACTTCGTTAGCTGAGGGGATAATAAAATAATCATTATTGAATATAGCTAAAATATTGTGGAACAAGAGGCCCAAGAGGGCCAGTATCGCTCCACGGCCATAAGGCAAAAATCAAATCTCCAAACAGCCCTGCCCCCTGGTGGCCATGTTTTTTACCAACCACCATGGCTTAAAGAAATCTTGAAGAGTGTCACTCTAGGAACATTTCTACAAAATTATTTGAAAATCAGCCTGACACTTTCGGAGGAGAGGATATTTTAATTTTTCACTATAGCCATATAAGGCAAAATAGGCCCACACCCTGGCGGCCATATTTTTCAACCAATCAACATGGCTTGAAGGAATCTGATAGAGGGTCACCCAATGAACATTTCTACAAAATTATTTGAATATCAGCCAGACACTTTCGGAGGAGAAGTTTTCTCTTTAGTCATATAAGGCTAAATAGCCCCGCCCTCTGGCGGCCATGTTTTTTTTACCAATAAACATGGCTTGTAAGAATCTGGTAGAGGGTCACCCAAGGAACATTTCTACAAAATTATTTGAAAATCTGCTCAACACTTTTGGAGAAGAAGATTTTTTAAGTTTTCACTATGGTCATATAAGGCAAAATAGCCCTGCCCTCTGGCGGCCATGTTTATCGACCACTGAACATGGCTTGAAGGAATCATCTGATAGAGGGTCGAACATTTCTACAAAATTATTTGAAAATCGGCTGAACACTTTCGGAGAAGAAGATTTTTTAAGTTTTCAACAGACGGACAAAAGGCGATCACAATAACTCACCTTGAACAAAGCTCAGGTGTGCTAAAAACTAAGAGATATTAAACCCTTTCCAACATACATAAAGTCTGCAGCAAAATATGGAAAATCTCCTAAATGAAAGAATAATCATTAAAAGAGTTAAAAGAACATTATGGCAAAAGGTGACATTGCTCATTCAGAACAATTTCCCTTTTGTCAGAACATTTTCAAAAGTCGTCTGCTACATAAAGAGGCGTCAGAAAGTGTTTGCATGTAAAACAAGAGGGCCATGATGGCCCTGGATCGCTCACCTTAATTATACAATGTACTGTAAAACACATCAAGACAATTATTCTGAATGCAACCTCCAGTGTTAACAAGATTTTCCTTCATTTGGCCTAGTGATCTATATTTTTTTCCCTGATATGACCCATATTCCAACATGGACTATATATCATCAAGACAACATTCTGACAAATTTTCAACTTGCTCAAAGTAAAAATGCGGCCTCCGGAGTTTGAACAATATTTTCCTTTATTGACCTTGTTTCTGACCCCAAATGACCCATATTCGAACTTGACCTAGATATAATTCAGACAAACATTCTGACCAAATTTCAAGATGCTGAGGCAAAAAATGCGGCATTCAAAGTGTTAACAAGATTTTCCTTCAATTTGACCTAGTGACCTAGTTTTTGTCCTCATATGGCCAAGATATCATTTAGACAAACATTATTCTGACCAAATTTCAAGCTGCTGTAGCAAAACATACGACTTTTACAGAGTAAACAAGATTTTCCCTCAATTTGGCCTAGTGACCTATAGTTTCTGACCCATATTTAAACTTGACCTACATATCATCAAGACAAACATTCTGATAAAGTTTCAACATGCTCAAGTTGAAAATGTGGCCTTTAGAGTGTTAAAAAGATTACCCTTCAATTTGGCCTAGTGAACTAGTTTTTGACCCGGCATGACCCGTATTCGAACTTTACCTAGATATTTTAAAGACAAACATTCTGACAATATTTCAAACTGCTGAAGCAAAAATTGCGGCCTCTGGAGTGTTAACAAGATTTTCCTTCAATTTGACCTAGTGACCTAATTTTTGACCCGACATCAACAAGACAAACATTCTGATAAAGTTTCAACATGCTCAAGTTGAAAATGTGGCCTCCAGAGTGTTAACAAGATTTCCCTTCAATTTGACCTAGTGACCTAGTTTTTGACCTCATATGGGCCAGTTTCGAACTTGTCCAAGATTTAATGGGGATGAATGTTCTGATAAACTTTCATGAAGATTGGATGCAAAATGTAGCCTGTAGTGTTAACAAGCTCAAATGTTGACGACGCACGCCGGACGGACGCCGGACAAAATTTGATCACAATAGCTCATCTTGCACGTCGTGCATAGGTGAGCTATAAAGGTTAACCCTTTCCCACATATAGACGCTTTTTTAAAACATTTTGAGAAAAGCAGAAGTTGCTCAAAACAAGCAATTTCTCCTTTTGCCACAATGTTTTCAACTTTTTTCAGTAATTGTTCTTTCATTTATAGAGCTTTTTCATACTCTTGTCAAGATGTTTTCAAAGTCGTCTGCTACAAATTTGTCTGCATGTGAGAAATGGTAAAATTGCAGAAACCTACCATCAGTGCAAGGTACCGGTGCAATCCTTCCAGTCGGACAATAATAGCCTGCAGGACACTGGTACCCTGTAACACCATCGGTGGGTGTTCTCGTACTCGCATTGGCTGAACAGAAGTAACCAGCCTGGCAATCACCTTTAAGATAAAAGAAAACCTTTTCAATCTACATGAGATGTAAACTGTACAACATAATCAAAGTACTGAAAGTACTGCTGGAAGGTGATTTTAGAGTGATGTCAGCCAGGTGCAGATGGAATAATGAATTCTATGCAAGGTATGAACAGATCATGGCTAGGATATATGGATAGGAACAAACGAGAGCAAATATGTTGGAAAATAAATGAATGAAAGAATTTAAGCCTTTAAAACTTCTTTATTTTGCTGCAGTTTCGGAATAGGTAAAATTGTATAAAAAGAATAAATCAAACAAATATAATAAACAAGAGGGCCATGAGGCCCTGGAATCGCTCACCTGAGAATGGGCTATTTAAGACATAACTCTCTCATGCTCAAGCCAAACATGTGGCTTCCAGAGTGTTAACAATATTTCCCTTAAATTTGGTCTAGTGACCTAGTTTTTGACATGACATGACCCATATTCGAACTTGGCCTAGATATCATCAGGACAAACTTTCTGATAAAGTTTCAACATGCTCAAGTTTAAAATGCGGCTTCAGGAGTGTTAACAAGATTTTCCTTAAATTTGACCAAGTGACCTAGCTTTTGACCCGACATGACCTATTTTCGAACTTGGCCTAGATATCACTAAGACAAACATTCTGACAAAGTTTCAACATGCTCAAGCCAAAAATGCGGCTTCAGGAGTGTTAACAAGATTTTCCTTAAATTTGACCTAGTGACCTAGATTTTGACCCCACATGACCCAGTTTCGAACTTGGCCTAGAGTTGATCGAGATATTCTGATAAACTTTTATAAAGATTGGATGCAAAATGTTGCCTCTATTGAATTAACAAGCAAATGTTGACGACGGACGACGAACGACGGACGACGGACAAAAGGCGATCACAATAACTCACCTTGAGCACTACGTGTTCTGGTGAGCTAAAAACACAAACACTTGTTGTTTAGTTTATACGGTTATACTATATAATTTCGGAAGAACGCCTTCATCAGTATAATACAATAATAAAGAAAGAATAAAAACTTCAAAATTGTTGACAGCTGGACATTATATTATATTCTCAATAGTTAGCAAACACTGTCAAGAATGCTATCTTTCTATGCGTCTGTATAAGGACAAAGATATATAGATAGATATTCTTTATTTCTTCTAAATTTGAAGAGCAAGTTCATATTAAACATAAAGAGAACATAAATATATAGTTAAAACATTGTAACAATAGGAGAACTTGCTCGTCATAAAAAAATCTATGATAGCCACTGTCTTTCAAATTTGCTTTTCACAAGTGAACAAATGCTATGAATGAACGTATACAAGTGCTATGAATGAAAATATGAAAACATGAATTAATTTTACATTTGCAACAATGTTCGATAAACTGTGTCTGAATGAGGATACAACGTAGAACGTAATGTTTTCTCCTTGCATGAAAGCTTAATTAAGTATAGGTGTGCCCTCAATTTAAATCAATTCTCACATAACAAGAACATTAAGAAAGTGTTGTAAAATCTAAATAATATCATGACATCTCACGATGATCAAATTTTTCTAGAAATAATTTTATTTGATGTGTATTATGCGTCAAGCGTGGATTCAAACACTTCCAAATATTTTACAATTTAAAACAATTAGATATTCGGATAAAATCTGATTGATTGAAACGAATTGTTAAAAAAAAAAAAAACACCCAACGCATATTAAAACCAAAGCCTTCTTTTCCCACAACATTTTGTTTCAAGAGCTACAATATCTAAAGAGGCAACATGTTAGGGTGCTTATCCAGTATGCATGAAAAGTGATTTCCACATCTTTTAACTTTCCCCCGGTAAATCAGTCGGTAGCGACGCGGGCTGTCAATCCAGCAGTTGTAAGTTCGAATTGAAGCTCGGCCATCATTCTTTCTGTCATTGTGACAAGCGTCATTCATTTTTCACCAATGGGCTAACAGTCTATTTGGAAAAGAAGCCAGTTGCTTGGAAAGAATGTTGTGTGGATTACTTGTGTGAGAAAGCCAGACAACACATGAATAGGTGAACTGGCCGCCGGGATATGACTGAACCATTGTTGAAAACGGCGTTAAAGCCTAATCAATCAATCCTTTTTATATAATCATTCTGTAATTTACCATTTAGAATGCCCCCCCCTAATACCCTTATACATATTTAGTCGAGTAGTCGTTCGGGAGAACACACCATTCGTGAATTACCAGATAACTAACACTTCTCCCTAGCACACAACTATTGACAACATTGTGACAAAACATAAGAAATTTATCCCAGGACTCCAAATGCAGCAGACGATTTTGAGAATATCTGAGAGGGATTTTTTCCTTTTTTCCCACAACGTTTCAATTAGTAAATATATATATACATAATATATATATATAACTGATGTAAAAACCTATAAATGAATATACTAGAGGAAATATAAAGAATATAACTGAAAGTCGTAATTAAGGATAGATTAGCATATTTTGGGGGAACTACCTTACGACACGGTATGTCCTCGAATTGACCTAGTTCGTGTAATGTATATCTGATCCGGTGTATCGGTGTTGTTCACAAAAGCGTGGCGCGTAAGAATATACAGGTAACAATGTTTACCACAGAAAGATGTGTATTTGGAAAATCAAAATCAATTTTAATTTTCAAAGCCACAAAAACATGAATTATTTGAAAATTGAATTGTCCAAACTAGTTTCTACATCAAACTGATTGTACATGAAAACACTTTAAGTATGAATTTACATTGATTTTTGCGAACTATATTGACTAGCGTATGTATGAAGAGATCATATAGTTTATAGAGAGGATGTGTGTTAGTTATACGGCATATTCCATTAAGGTCACTGTTCAATCCCATAGGAAGAAGATTATTACATAATAATCACCTTCCAATAAATGATAAAAAAGACATATACTTTCATATTTCAACTATTCATGTGATGAAAATGTTGTTCTTAATACCAACATTTATTAATACTAAATATGTGAATGTAAATATGCCAAAAGACCCCAAAATCATCAGATATGGTTCAAATTTATTTGATATAAAGTTGAAAGCTGATTTTCATGTTATCCAATAAGACTATTTGAGACAAAAAGTGCACAATATTTAACCCTTCCCCACCTGCAGACACATTTTGACGCAATAGCAGCAGACTACTTTTGAAAACATTGTGGCCATAAATGAAATTGCTGATGATGAACAATTTCTCCTTTGGCCACAATGTTTTCGACTTTATTTATTTAACAATTAAACTATCTTTTATGGAGATTTTTCAGGTTTTCGAAACTGTTTTCAAAGTAGTCTGCTGCAGATTTGTTGTATGGGGGAAAGGTTTAAAAGAATCATATTGATACAAAAGTGTAGATTTTACAAGATTGAGACAAGTTGTGATTGGGATGGGATACATCAGAAGGAAATTGGCTAGAGTACTGGACATAAAATTTAGTTAAAATATTCAACAAGAGCGCCAAATGTCACAAAATACGCCCGTCCTGTTTTTTTTGAGACCAATTAAGTATAGTGATAATTGGTTGTACATCAGGCAAATTTAGAGAGCAGACACTGTTAGTACAGTTTTGGCCATTTCGAGGGACATAAGTGTGTAGTGACTAAGATAACTTGGTAAGTTATCAAACTTGTCCAAGATATTAAGCCAATACACATTCTGACCAAATTTGGTGACGATTTGACAAAGGCTTTTAAAGTTATTGAGCTGACAACATACTGGACGCCGCCCGCAGGTAAAACTATAATACGCTCCGTTTGGCGTTTAATAAACCCTCTACATCATAACCATATCGACTTTTATCACGCTGAAATGCATCAGCCAGAATCAACACTCCTGATTTTTGACAAGTTTTAACATAGAGGATAATTCATGAGTATTTATTTATTAACACTTTTAATAAACAAGCTTACTAATATGATATGCCATGAACTTTGGCGAGCGTCATATTCAGCTTAAGTAACGAGTTTATTAAAAGTGAAAATAAATAAAATATTCTTTTTATCATATAAAGTGATTTATGATGCCTATTTCAAAAAGATGTACATGAAATTTGCCAGTTTTTGCGCTAAAGTGACTTAGGTAATATAACCTCAAACCTCTGACGTGATGCCACTTTCATAGTTTTGTTTCCGGAATGTAACAAAGTCTTGAGAGTAAGACTGGAAACCAAACTAGTAGTGTCATAAGATATTTAAGTAATGGGATTTTTAAACTCCCAGAGAGGGCTTTATGTAATAAATATTATTATGGGCTTGTCTAGACAAACAATTGATAAATGAGTATCACACAATGTATACCAAGATAGGACAACACAAATGTGCAGGCTGAACTTAGTCTAGCTTGCCATTGTAGAAACTCATGCCTAACTAGTCACTCTTATGTTATTTAATTCGCCTACAGGGTGATAGGATTAAGTTCTGTAACATAATAATTAATATTAGTAGACAAAATAACATTGTCAAATAAAAGTTTGCTCGTTTTGTAAAAACCTCTTTGTTTTCATAATATTTTCAAATATAATCAGGGCGGTGAGATAAAAGTCAGTTCAATGAGGTAGAAGATTTCATGTTACAAAAAGTAATACAAAAATATTGCTCTACAATATTAACCCTTTCCCCATATAACAAATCTGCAGCAGACGACTTTGAAAACATGTAGGCAAAAACATGGACAATCCCTCATAAATGAAGGTATCATTATTGAAAAAGTTGAAAACATTGTGGCAAAAGGAGAAATTGCTTGTTTTGAGCAATTTCTTCTTTTGTCACAATGTTTTTAAAAATTTATCTACTGCCAAGGCTTCAGAAAATGTGTATACGTGGGAAAGGGTTAACATGAACCTGACTTTTGTGCACTCTCGATAATTTGTACATGTGATAAATTTAATATATCGGTTTGACTTAATTCATTTCTTTGAACTTAGTCTTTTGAAAACAGATTAGCAGCAGTTCTGATTGATCAATTGAGGAATGAGAACTGCTGCTATGCTTTTTTCTTAAAATAATTTGATCACTTGCTTGCTTTTATATAATGCACACTTGTAAAGTTCAGATAAATTACTAAGCTGACAATACACAAAGTTGAATTGAGGATAAATTGAAGGAACACTACAACACATTGTTAATTTAAGGTAATTTATCAGTATTTTTATGCTTTTTGATGCCTCTGCAACAGACGACTTTTGAAAATATCGTGACAAAAGGTGAAATTGCTCGGATGTTTTCAAAGTTGTCTGCAGCAGATTTGTTGTATGTGGGAAAGGGTTAATATAATAAATAACATATTTAATGAAAATACATGAAAGCCATAATAATACATATTTTTTAACAAAGGTCAGCCAAAGGTCAGGAGCAGATCAATATTGTTGAGTAATAGCTTACTACTCCTGTACTAATCTACTATCAACTCTTTTGTCTTCTTTCTACACTGGACTCCAGAAAAAAGAGGCCCAAGAGGGCCAGTATCGCTCCACGGCCATAAGGCAAAAATAAAATCTCCAAACAGCCCTGCCCCGTGGTGGCTATTTTTTTTACCAACCACCATGGCTTAAAGGAATCTTGTAGAGTGTCACCAAAGGAATGTTTCTGCAAAATTATTTGAAAATATGCCTGACACTTTCGGAGGAGAAGATTTTTTAAGTTTTCACTATGGTCATATAAGTCAAAATAGCCCCGCCCTCTGGCGGCCATGTTTTTCGACCAATCAACATGGCTTGAAGGAATCTGATAGAGGGTCACCCAATGAACATTTCTACAAAATTATTTGAAAATCGGCTGAACACTTTCGGAGAAGAAGATGTTTTAAGTTTTCACTATAGCTATATAACGCAAAAAAGCCCCGCCCCCTGGCGGCCATGTTTTTCGCCCAATCAACATTTCTTGAAGGAATCTAATTAAGGTTCACACAAGGAACATTTCTACAAAATTATTTGAAAATCGGCCTGACACTTTTGGAGGAGAAGATTTTTTAAGTTTGCTCTTTAGCCATAAAGGCAAAATAGCCCCGCCCTGTGACGGCCATGTTTTTTTACCAATCAACATGGCTTGAAGGAATCTGATAGAGGGTCACCCACGGAACATTTCTACATAATTATTTGAAAATCTGCTGAACACTTTTTGAGAAGAAGATTATTTAAGTTTTCACTATAGCTATATAAGGCAAAAAAGCCCCGCCCCCTGGCGGCCATGTTTTTCGCCCAATCAAAATTTCTTGAAGGAATCTAATAAAGGGTCATCCAAGGAACATTTCTACAAAATTATTTGAAAATCGGCCTGACACTTTCGGAGAAGAAGATTTTTTAAGTTCTCACTATTTTTTTCTTTCGGTTGCCATGGAAACCAGAATTTTGAATGGATCAAAAAAAATTGAAGGAATTTAGTAGAGGACATTGAGAGGATACTTCCCATGAAGTTTCAACCAAATTGGCCAAGTGGTTAGGGAGAAGAAGTCAGTTAAAGGAAAAAGTTAACGCACGCACGCACGCACGACGGACAATTCGCCATGACATAAGCTCGACTGGCTTTCAGCCAGTGGAGCTAAAAACCTGTCCCACCTATAGACACAACTACAGCAGACGACTATTGAAAACATTATGGATTTCAACTCTATTCAAAGATATTTCTTTCATTAGAGAGATTTTCTATATTTTTGCCTAGATATTTCTATAGTCATCTGCTGCAGATGTTTTATGTGAGAAAGAATTAGTTAATTGCAATTCTGATTTGTCAAAAAACGATTACGCATTATTTATTTTATTGGGGTTTTACGCCGCTTTCAACATTATTTCAGTTATATCATGATGACTGTTCACTTATTCATGATCCCTGGGTAAACAAACCTATACTAGGCTAGAAAAAAATATGGAAAATTTCATATAAATGAAAGTATAATTATTCAATAGAATTGAATATATTGTGGAAAAAGTAGTAATTGCTCACCTTTTTCCATATTGTTTTCTAAAGTCGTCTGATGCAAATGCATCAAAATGTGTCTATATGATGGAAAGGGTTAACCCTTATGCATTTTGATACATCTACAGCAGGTAACTTTTGATAATTTGTTAAGTCTTCTGCACTAGACATTAATTTGTTTGTTTTATTCATTTTATCAATAATCCCTGTATAAATACTTACATGAATTCCTCTTGATGTCTGCTTCCTGGTGACTTAACCAGTACTTTCATAAAGGGTATGGACAATTCCATATTGACCTCAACTCATAACTTAATGCTAACCTAATAGTCGCAGCCCTGATAAGGTGCTTTACAATTTATCCTGTCAACGATGCATCAGTTGCCAGCCCCACAGCCCTGAGCACCAAGTAGGGAAGCCCTTACTACCACCTTTAAAGTCTGGTTTGACCTCGTAGGGATGGAACCCTAGTCTCCCATTCTCTGTCTATTTCCCCACAACATTTTCCAAAAGTTATCTACTGTAATTGCCTATCTAATCATATGAAGGGCAATCTTATAGGTTACCTGTATAGTTTAAAAGCCTGTAGATCCCCAGTATCTTCCAGCCGGACAGCTAATACACTCTGATAGTGGTAGGGCTCCACTCATAGACAGGTAGATGGCTACTGGGCACTGATTGGGCATTCCTGTGCCCTGTTTGCATTTAGGTGGTTGGATTCTGATTTGTATCCCCACCACTGCAGTAATAACAAGGGCCATTTGGTGTAGTCAGACCTGAAATAATTATTATGAAACTAGATATTTAGCTTTGTAACAAGGGCAACTTTGTGTAGTCAAACCTGAAATAATTAGTACGGAACAAGATATTTCGCTTTGTAACAAGGGCTACTTGGTGTAGTCAAACCTGAAATAATTAGTATGGAACAAGATATTTAGCTTTGTAACAAGGGCAACTTTGTGTAGTCGAACCTAAAATAATAAGTATGGATATTTAGCTTTTTTTTAAACTTTGTCACAAGGGCTACTTGGTGTAGTCGGACCTGAAATTATTATTATGGAACTAGTTATCTAGCTTTGTTCCTATTCTTTTTTATTTCTTGGATAAGTTTAAACAACTTAAAGCTGCTTTTAAACCTTTTTCAAATGCAAATGCATAGTGATACATCTGCATCAGACGACTTTTGAAAATATTGTGGCAATAGGAGAAATAGACTACAATTCAATGTTCAATTTTTTTTCTGGTATTTTCGAAGCAGTTGACAATGAAAATTTTACCTTTAAGAGAGTGTTTTGGCAGAAACACAGACACCTTAAAATTAAAGAGCAGAACAGGGACCCTCTTACACTTTAACACAAAAGTACATTGGGGTAAAACTTCTACCTCATATTGAGCAATTTCTTTCAACTCTATTTAATTACTATACCTTTTTAACGAATTATTTTTTCTCAAAAAATAATTCAGTTTACGATTTCGAAATCGCTCCCGGAAGTCACGGTTAAACTACACTTCCGCTTATATTATATATATGAATTTTAGTCGTATGCCCATTCACTAGAAGTCGACCCCACGCTGTATAGAACAATGTTAATCTCACAAATATGCCACTACGCAGAGCTCAGTGAAATAGTCAGTGTGCATTTTAAACGCTCGGATCGCCGTTGTTTCTCCTTTTTCCAACATGATAACGATGATCAAAGGGGCTTTCTAATTATAGATCATGGTTTACATACACGCGCATTCAGTTAGCTTAATATATATACGAAAATAACGCTCAAAAGTTGTATCAAAGTACCGTGGTGTAATGGAGAGCGTGTAGAACTACTAATCGTGGACTATTTAGGGACGCGAGTTCGAACCCAATAGGAATAAATTCTTATTTTATGCGATTTGTTAAACATTATAGATTTATAATAATTAATTCACTCACATGAAACATAGTTATAATATAAGCCGAAATCCTGGATCCGCCACTGGTGACGAAAACAAGTCGAACTAACAATGTAAATCTCACAAATATGCCATGGGTGTTTTGACAGACTTTACGCAGAGCTCAGTGAAAGAGTTAGTGTGCATGTTAAACGCTCACATCGCCGTTGAAATGCTACATTTACTAAAACTGTCAACTGATAAAAAAAATCTCTGGACAAAAATATTAATAATAATAAAATAGACTAAATTGTGCAATAGCATGATCAATTGCATTCATAAAGATTTTACAATACATGTTCAAAATAATTCGTTACAAGTACTTTCAGTACTTTGATTTCTTAGTGATTTTGCATATTTTTTCAGAGACACTTTAGCACATTCCTACATACAACAAAACTGCACCAGAGGATATCTATTTTAAATTAAGGAAAATTTCTATAAACAAAACTATAACTAGAAATATCACTGAAGATGATAAATACCCCCAAAACAGCACCTTGACTCAAAATATGGTTTACGACCGACCAACAAAAGGGCCATAACTCTGTAAACAAGAAAAAGTAACAAAGGGCAATAACTCTGTATTTAGATAAAATAGAGTTATGGTTCCTGTACACCGCACTTCCTCTCAATGTGTTGTATCATCCTATGAAGTTTAATTAAATTCCAACAATTTGTTTTAAAGTTATGCTCTGGACAAGACTCTACGAATAAGAAAAAGTAACAAAGGGCAATAACTCTGTAATTATGTAAATTAGAGTTATGGTTCTTGTACACTGCACTTCCTCTGATTATGCTCTACCATTGTATGCAGTTTTATTAGATTCCATCTGTTAGTTATTAAGTAATTCTCCGGACAAGAAAAAGTAACAAAGGGCAATAACTCGGTATTTAGATTAAATAGAGTTATGGTTCCTGTACACTGCACTTCCTCTCAATGTGTGGTATCATCCTATGAAGTTTTAATAAATTCCAAGAATCAGTTTTAAAGTTATGCTCTGGACAAGACTCTACGAATAAGAAAAAGTAACAAAGGGCAATAACTCTGTAATTATGTAAATTAGAGTTATGGTTCTTGTACACTGCACTTCCTCTGATTATGCTCTACCATTGTATGCAGTTTTATTAGATTCCATCTGTTAGTTATTAAGTAATTCTCCGGACAAGAAAAAGTAACAAAGGGCAATAACTCTTTATTTAGATTAAATAGAGTTATGGTTCCTATACACTGCAGTTCCTCTCAATGTGTTGTATCATCCTATGAAGTTTTATTAAATTCCAACAATTAGTTTTAAAGTTATGCTCCGGACAAGACTCTACGAATAAGAAAAAGTAACAAAGGGCAATAACTTTGTATTTAGATAAAATAGAGTTACGGTTCCTGTACACCGCACTTCCTCTCAATGTGTTGTATCATCCTATGAAGTTTCGTTCAAATCCTATGTTGCATTGTTAAGATATGGTCCGGACAAAATATGGCTTCCGACCGACCGACCGACCGACCGACCGACCGACACAGTGACTCCTATATACCCCCCCAAAACTTTGTTTTTTGGGGGTATAATTATTATTATATTAGTGTTGAAAACATTGTGACAAAAGGAACAAGAGGCCCAAGAGGGCCAGTATCGCTCCACGGCCATAAGGCAAAAATAAAATCTCCAAACACCCCTGCCCCCTGGTGGCTATGTTTTTTACCAACCACCATGGCTTAAAGGAATCTTGTAGAGTGTCATGCAAGGAATGTTTCTGCAAAATTATTTGAAAATCGGACTGACACTTTCGGAGGAGAGGATATTTTAAGTTTTCACTATAGCCATTAAGGCAAAATAGCCCCACCCCATGGCAGCCATATTTTTCAACCAATCAACATGGCTTGAAGGAATCTGATAGAGGGTAAAGCCTAGGAACATTTCTACAAAATTATTTGAATATCAGCCAAACACTTTCGGAGGAGAAGATTTTTTAAGTTTTCACTATGGTCATATAAGGCAAAATAGCCCCGCCCTCTGGCTGCCATGTTTTTCGACCAATCAACATGGCTTGAAGGAATATGATAAAGGGTCACCCAATGAACATTTCTACAAAATTATTTGAAAATCGGCCTGACACTTTTGGAGGAGAAGATTTTTTAAGTTTTCTCTTTAGCCATATAGGCAAAATAGCCCCGCCCTGTGACGGCCATGTTGTTTTACCAATCAACATGGCTTGAAGGAATCTGATAGAGGGTCACCCATGGAACATTTCTACAAAATTATTTGAAAATCTGCTGAACACTTTTGGAGAAGAAGATTTTTTAAGTTTTCACTATAGCTATATAAGTTAAAATAGCCCCGCCCACCTGGCGGCCATGTTTTTCGCCCAATCAACATGGCTTGAAGGAATCTGATAAAGGGTCACCCATGGAACATTTCTACAAAATTATTTGAAAATCTGCTGAACACTTTTGGAGAAGAAGATTTTTTAAGTTTTCACTATAGCTATATAAGGCAAAATAGCCCCGCCCCCCCTGGCGGCCATGTTTTTCGCCCAATCAACATTTCTTGAAGGAATCTGATAAAGGGTCACCCAAGGAACATTTCTACAAAATTATTTGAAAATCCGTCTGACACTTTTGGAGAAGAAGATTTTTTAAGTTCCCACTATTTTTTTCTTTCGGTTGCCATGGAAACCAGAATTTCGAATGGATCAAAAAAAATTGAAGGAATTTAGTAGAGGACATTGAGAGGATGCTTCCCATGAAGTTTCAACCAAATTGGCCAAGTGGTTAGGGAGAAGAAGTCGTTGAAAGGAAAAAGTTTACGCACGCACGCACGACGGACAATTCGCCATGACATAAGCTCGACTGGCTTTCAGCCAGTGGAGCTAAAAATTGCAAATGTGCAGTTACTCCTTTTGCCACGATGTTTTAGAAATTCGTCTGCTGCAGATGCATCAAAAAGGCATTTGCAGTTGGGAAAAGGTTAATAAGTTGTCTCTTGCAGATTGTTTGTATAAGGGGACGGACATTCTTCAATAATAATTCATATCTCACCATTAGAGCCGCAGCGATACCCTGATGTACATGACTGACAGGAACTTTGCATCTGTAATCCCTCACTATCCGAGAATCATCCTAGAGGACAGGGTGTTTCTATACTTGATCCTTCTACATAGAAAGAGCCCGCTGATCACTCATATCCTGTTGTTCCGTCTGTTGGGGTCGAGGAGTTTGCACCACTCAAACATTCATAACCAGTGCTTCAATTACTAGTCAGGTTGACAGACCTGTAAATTATATAATATAGTTTTACTACTTGACAATGTTGACCGTACTCTATACAAATATTTATATTCATTGGGTTGGGATGTTTTGTGAAAATACACAAGGCAGGATAGATGGCACACAGTTTGAATTCAATGACAAAGTATGTATTTCCTTCAATGTCTACCGGCATATAGGATAAATAGAATGAACAAGAGCACCAAATGTCACAAAATACGGTAATTGGTTGTACGTCCTAAGATAACATTGTAAGTTATCAAACGTGACCAACATATTCTGCCCATAAACATATTGTCTAAATTTGGTGATGATCGGATAAAGGCTTTACAAGTTATTTAGCTGACAAGACCAATCTTAGGTAATTTCTATAATTTAAGGGCAATAGCTCTCTATCGACTGGAGCAATATGGCTAGTTATCGAACTTGTCAATTATCCGAGATATTATGCCAATACACATTCTGACCAAATTTAGTAATGATTGGATAAAGGCTTCTAAAGTTATTGAGCTGACGAGACCAATTTTAGGTAATTTCTATAATTAAAGGGCGATAACTCTCAATTGACTTAAGCGATATGGCTAGTTATCGAACTTGTCCGAGAAATTATGCCAATACACATTCTGACCAAATTTGGTGATGATTGGACAAAGGCTTCTTAAGTACTTGAGCTGACAAGACCAATTTTAGGTAATTTCTATAATTGAAGGGCGATAACTCTTGATTGACTAAAGCGATATGGCTAGTTATCGAACTTGTCCGAGATATTATCCCAATACACATTCTGACTAAATTTGATAACGAGTTTCATAGATTTTTAACAGTTTTACAGTATCTATCCTTTGCAGACGACAACAAATTGAGTCAGGCCCCTTTTGTGATATCGCTGTTGTCCTTTGATAATAAGGAAATACAATTAGCGCATAACATTTAAAAACATGTTTACTACTACTGTCCATCTTTGCATACAACAAATTATTGAGGCACCTTAGGCAACCAGTAACCTAGGTTTTGAACATTTTTTACTGTATCGTCCATCTTTCCAGATGACACAACATTTAGGCGCCATAGTTTTTAAACATTTTTACCGTATCGTCCATATTTGCAGACGATTTAACATTGAGGTGCTTTAGGTGAGATGGGTTTTTAATAATTTTTACTGTATCATCGATGTTTCCAGACAGCACAACATTTAGTCGCCATAGTTTTTAAGCATTTTAACTGTATCATCCATCTTTGCCAAAAAAATAAAAATTAAAGCACTTTAGGCACCATAGTTTTAAAACATTTTTACTGTATGGTCCAACTTGCAGACGGCACAACATCGAGGCGCTTTAAGTGACATAGTTTTTAAATATTTTTACTGTATCCATCCATCTTTCTAGCGACACAACATTAAGGTACTTTAGGTGAGATACATTTTAACTGTATCGTTCATATTTACAGACAACACAAAGTTTAGGTGCTTTAAGCTACATAGTTTTTAAAGATTTTTCTGTATCGTCCATCTTTGCAGACGACACAACATTGAGGCACTTTAGGTGACATAGTTTTTAAACATTTTTACTGTATCAACCATCATTTCAAACGACACCACATTACATTTACTGTATCCTCAATATAGTAAATTAGGTGACATAGTTTTTTTTAACATTTTTACTGTATCATCGATCTTTCCAGACGACACAACATTTAGGCGCTTTAGGCGCCAGTTTTAAACTTTTTTACTGTATCGTCCATATTTGCAGATGACACAACATTGAAGCACTATAGGTGACATGAATTTTTAAACAATTTTAAAATATTGTCCATCTTTGCAGACAACACAAAATTGAGGCACTTTAAGCTACATAGTTTTTAAACATTTTTTTACTGTATCGTCCATCTTTCAAGACGACCAACATTTAGGAGCTTTAGGCGCCATAGTTTTTAAACATTTTAACTGTATCATCCATCTTTGCAAAAGAAACAAAATTGAGGCGCACAAATTTTAAACATTTTTACTGTATCGTCAATCTTTCCAGACGACACAACATTGAGGCACTTTAAGTGGCATAGTTTTTATATATTTTAACTGTATCGTCCATCTTTGCAAACGAGACAACATTAAAGCAAATTATAGACATCGATAATGAGGAAATACAATTAGCGCATAACATTTTTAAACATTTTTACTGCAACTGTCCATCTTAGAAAATGACACAACATTGTCGCGCTTTAGGTGACATAAGTTTAAAACATTTTTACTGTATACATCCAACTTTTCAGACTATACAACATTGAGGCTCTTTAAGTGGCATAGTTTTTAAACATTTTAACTGTATCTTCCATCTTTGCCAATGAGACAACATTGAAGAACTTTAGGTGACAGTTTTTTTAACATTTTTACTGTATCGTCCATCTTTGCAAACGAGACAACATTGAGGTACTTTAGGCGACATAGCTTTTAAACGTTTTTACTGTATCGTCCATCTTTGCAGACAACACAACATTGAGGTACTTTAGGTGACATAGTTTTAAAACATTTTTACTGTATCGTCCATCTTTTCAGATGACACATGATTTAAGCACTTGAGGCAACATAGTTTTTAAACATAAACATCCATCTTTTTAGACGACACAACATTTAGGCGCTTAAGGCGCCAGTTTTTAAACATTTTTACTATCTTTGCAGAAGACACAACATTGAAGTACTTTAGATGACATAAATTTTGATTGTATCATCCATCTTTGCAGACCACACAATATTTAGGTGATTTAGGAGACATAGTTCTGCTTAATTAGGTTTTCGGTAAACAGTTATGTAATCAGAAAATTGACAACTGATAATGTATACTCATTTAAACCAGACGTGTCTAAATCACTTAAAACACACCATGACGTAGAACCTATTTTCAAATCAACCAATCAAAAGAAAAAATAGTTATGTAGCCACGTTCCCAAAGGGGACCAGCACGTATTTATAGCTGTATATAACATTTTTACTATATTGACCATCTTTGCAGACAACACAACATTTAGGTGCTTTAGGCAATAGTTTTTAAACAGTTTTACTATATCGTCCATCTTTGCAAACAACACATTATTGAGAAACTTAAGGTGACGAGTTTCATCGATTTTAAACAGTATTATTGTATCCGTCTTCCATTGCAGATGACAACAAATCAAGTCATTTTGTGTTACGCCATTATTGTCCTTCGATAACGAGGAAATACAATTAGCGCATAACATTTTTGTGGCGATTGGTTTGACAATCGCCACAATGCTAACAGAAACAACAACAACGAAAAATATTTACATAGTCGGTTTTGAACAATCGTTGATATTTTTTTTCCTTACTGCAAACTAATTTACTCACATTCGTTATAGTTCCATCATTGATGCAGAGACGTGATTAATAATAATTATGTCAGTGCTACTTTAGTACCGGATTGTTACTAATATTTGAGTTTTATCGAGACATTATCTACATAGAGTTAAAATAAGTAAATATTATCTTCGTTATGATTGGGCAGATAATAAATATCATTGCGCGTTCTATCTGCCTTGCAAATAACTCTGATCATACTCAAATCTGGAAATTCCAAAAGGTTCTATAAATAGCTCGCGAGACTATCTCAATATTATAAACGCTTTATTGTGTAGTTGTTTAAATATATGAAAGCGTCTAGATGATAAGACTGGTTTACAAAGGTTTAAACGATGTCAGTGTGTACACACGTTATGTATACACGTCTGCACGTTCTAGAGTCAATTAGCAATCAATGCTGAAAGTGTAGCCTAATTTAGTTTGGAGATCGAGCATTATAATATACGCCTATATTTTTATAAATTGAACAGTTTGGCAAATTGTGCAATTGTGCTTTTTTAGCATGTTTTGTGTTTATTTTTGCACTCACATTATTCGAAGCAGTTTAACAACCTCAGAGACATATAAATACACTGTGTTTATATGTCTCTGACAACCCTCAATCATGCAATGTGAAGGGACTAAATTGAACAGACCTGTTTAATATCGGACACCATTGAAACAAACACCAAATGGTGATGAACATGTGATTACCCGAACAATTTAGATTACAAATAACCATTATAATGAGCTAAAACGGTAGTCTATCGAATACCAACTAGATTTTTCATAACTTTGGAATGGCCTAATTTTTAACACATCATGACCAATTTCAAAACGTAACTAAACAAGAGGCCCATGAGGGCCTATGCTCTACTGGTATGGTTCTTTGGTCATTTTCAATCCAGAGCATGTATGTATGGTGAAGATCAGATAGTAAATGGAGGGTCTTTTGTGTTCATAAGCTGTATTATAGCAATTTTTACAATTTCATGGGCCATAATCCAGTCTTGCATGGGCGGATCTAGCTGGTTTTCAAAAGGAACCAAGCTCTCATCAATATTTAACTACTATCTAAGTTTGGTGAAGATCAGATAGTAAATGGAGCCTCTATTGTGTTCACATGCTCAATTATAGCAATTTGGACAATTTCAAGGGCCATAATCCAGTCTTGCATGGGCGGATCTGGCTGGTTTTCAAAAGGAACCGAGCTCTCATAGATATCTAACTACTGTATAAGTTTAGTTGAGATACAATCAAAAGTGAAGACTGTATCGTGTTAACAAGCTCTTTTATAGCAATTTTGACCATTTCAAGGGCCATAATCCAGTCTTGCATGGGCGGATCTGGCTGGTTTTCGAAAGGAACCGAGCTCTCATGGATATCTAACTACTGTATAAGTTTGGTTGAGATACAATCAAAAGTGAAGACTGTGTCGTGTTAACAAGCTCTTTTATAGCAATTTTGACCATTTCAAGGGCCATAATCCAGTCATGCATAGGCGGATCTGGCTGGTTTTCGAAAGGAACCGAGCTCTCATGAATATCTAACTACTGTATAAGTTTGGTTGAGATGCAATTAAAAGTGAAGACTGTATAGTGTTAACAAGCTCTTTTATAGCAATTTTGACCATTTCAAGGGCCATAATCCAGTCATGCATGGGCGGATCTGGCTGGTTTTCGAAAGGAACCGAGCTCTCATGGATATCTAACTACTGTATAAGTTTGGTTGAGATACAATCAAAAGTGAAGACTGTATCGTGTTAACAAGAAATTGTTTACGGACGCACGGACGCACGGACGCACGGACGCACGCACGCACGGACGACGGACACATCGCCACGACATAAGCCCTTCTGGCCTTTGGCCAGTAGAGCTAAAAATCACCAAGACAACATTCTGGCAAACAAACATTATTATACTGTCAAAAGATGCAGGGTTGATACATTCTCAAATTTACCCGCACCAGAGTCATCGCAAGCCCTACACCAATATACTGCTTGTTACTTTGCAGGATTTTCCATACGATCGCCACTCTAGTGCCATTTGCGCTTTTATTTAACATGTTTACAACTACTGTCCATCTTTGCAGACAACACAATATTGAGGGGCTTAAGGCAACGAGTTTCATAGATTTTTAACAGTTTTACAGTATCTATCCTTTGCAATTGAAAACAAAATGAGTCGGGCCCCTTTTGTGATATCCCTGTTGTCCTTCGATAATAAAGAAATACAATTAGCGCATAACATGTTTACTACTACTGTCCATCTTTGCAGACAACAAATTATTGAGGAGCCTTAAGCAACCAGTAATCTAGATTTTGAACAATTTTACTATATCGACCATCTTTGAAGACAACACAACATTGAGGTGCTTTAGGCGACATAGTTTTTAAACATGTTTACTACTACTGTCCATCTTTGCAGACAAAAAATTGAGGCACTTTAGGCAACATGTTTTTAAACAGTTTTACTTTATCATCCATCTTTGCAGTCAACACAATATTGAGAAGCTTAAGGTGACGAGTTTCATCATTTTTAAACAGTATTATTGTTTCTGTCTTCCTTTGCAGATGACAACAAATCAGGTCAGGTCCCTTTTGTGTTACGCTATTAGAAATACAATTAGCGCATAACATGTTTACTACTACTGTCCATCTTTGCAGACGACAAATTATTGGAAGTCTTAGGCAACCAGTAACCTAGGTGTTGAACAATTTTACTCTATCGACCATCTTTGCAGATAACACAACATTGAGGTTCTTTAGGGGACATAGATTTTAAACATGTTTACTACTACTGACCATCTTTGCAGACAACACAACATTGAGGTGCTTTAGGCGACATAGTTTTTAAACAGTTTTACTTTATCGTCCATCTTTGCAGACAACACAATATCGAGAGCTACAATCTACGACCAAGATCAACCAATTTTCTATGTTTGGTCAGTGGCCGACCTACGACCCAGATCAACCAATTTGCAATGTTTTTTAGTGGCTGAACTATGATCTAAAACTCAGATCAACCAATTTGCAATGTTTTTTCAGTGTCTGAGTTATGATTTACGACCCTGATCAACTAATATGCTATGCTTTGTCAGTGGCTGAGCTACGATCGATCTATGACTTGGATCAATCAATCCCTTATGGTTTTTTCAGTGACTGAGATAAGACATATGACCTAGATCATCCCATTTTCTACTGAGCTAAGACATATGACCTAGATCATCCCATTTTCTATGTTTTGTCAGTGGCTGAGCTACGATATACAACCCAGATCAACCAATTCGCATTGTTTTTAAAGTGGCTGAACAACGATCTACAACCAAGATCAACCAATTCACAAAATATGTTTGCTTTGGCTGAGCTACGACCAATATCAACCAATTTTCTGTGTTTTGTTAGTGGCTGAGCTACGATTACGACACAGACAAACCAATACGCCATGTTTTTTTCAGTGGCTCAACTACGATCTACAGTCCAGATCAACCAATTTGCAATGTTTTTCAGTGACTGAGCTATGATCTGCGACCCATATCAACCAATTGGCAATGTTTTTTAATGGCTGAGCTTCGATGTAAGTCCCAGATCATCTTATTCGCAATGTTTTATCAGTGGCAGAGCTACGATCTACGACCCAGATCAACCCATTTTCTATGTGTTTCCAGTCGCTGAGCTATGACCCAGATCAACTAATTAGCTTTGTGTTTTGAGAGGTTGAGCTACGATCTACTACCCAGATCAACGAACTCGCAATGTTTTTAAATTGGCTGAGCTACGATCTACAACCCAGATCAACCATTTCGCAATGTTTTTTTCAGTGTCCGATCTACGATCTAAAACCCTGATCAACCAATTCGCAATGTTTTTTTCAGTGGCTGACCTACAATCTACGACCCTGATCAACCAATTTGTTATGCTTTGTCAGTGGCTGAGCTACGATGTATGACCAAGATCAACCGATTTGCTATGTTTTTCAGTGATTGAGCCAAGATATACGACCTAGATCAGCCAATTTGTTTTGTTTGTTTAGTGGCTGAACTACGATATACGACCCAGCCCAGCCAATTCCGAATCTTTTTTTCTGTGGCTGAGCTACGACCCAGATGAACCAATTCAATATGCTTTTTCAGTGGCCGAGATACGATCTACGACCAAGATCAACCAATAAGCTATGTTTTTCAGTGGCTGAGTTTTACTGTATGTGTCCATCTCTGCAGACAACACAAAATTTAGGGCGACCAATTTCATAGCTTTTGAACAGATTTACTATATCTGTCGATCCTTGAAGACAACAAAAAATTCAGGCATTTCAGGCGACCAGTTTCATAGATTTTTTAACAGTTTTACAGTATCTATCCTTTGCAGACAACAACAAATTGAGTCAGGCCCCTTTTGTGATATCGCTTTTATCCTTCGATAATAAGAAAATACAATTAGCGCATAACATTTTTAAACATGTTTACTACTACTGTCCATCTTTGCAGACAACAAATTATTGAGGCGCCTTAGGCAACCAGTAACCTAGGTTTTGAACAATTTTACTATATCGACCATCTTTGCAGACAACACAACATTGAGGTGCTTTAGGCGACATAGTTTTTAAACAGTTTTACTATATCATCCATCTTTGCAGACAACACAATATTGAGAAGCTTAAGGCGACAAGTTTCATCTTTTTTAAACAGTATTATTGCATCCGGCTCCCTTTGCAGATGACAACAAATAAAGTCAGGCCCCTTTTGTGTTACGCCATTATAGTCCTTCGATAACAAGGAAATACAATTAGCGCATAACATTTTTAAACATGTTTACTACTACTGTGCATCTTTGGCAAAGAGTTTCATAGATTTTTAACAGTTTAACAGTATCTTTCCTTTGCAGACAACAACAAATTGAGTCAGGCCCCTTTTGTGATATCGTCGTTGTCCTTCGATAATAAGGAAATACAATTAGCGCATAACATTTTTAAACATGTTTACTACTACTTTCCATCTTTGCAGACTACACAATATTGAGACTCAAGTTAACGAGTGTCATAGATTTTTAACAGTTTTACAGTATCTAACCTTTGCAGACGACAACAAATTGAGTCGGGCCCCTTTTGTGATATCGCCGTTGTCCTTCGATAATAAGGAAATACAATTAGCGCATAACATTTAAAAACATGTTTACTACTACTGTCCATCTTTGCATACAACAAATTATTGAGGCACCTTAGGCAACCAGTAACCTAGGTTTTGAACATTTTTTACTGTATCGTCCATCTTTCCAGAAGGCACAACATTTAGGCGCTTTAGGCGCCATAGTTTTTAAACATTTTTACTGTATCGTCCATCTTTCCAGACAACACAACATTGAGGCACTTTAGGCACCAGTTTTTAAACATTTTAACTGTATCGTCCATAGTTTCAGACGATTTAATATTGAGGCGCTTTAGGTGAGATGGGTTTTTAATAATTTGTATCATCCATCTTTCCAGACAGCACAACATTTAGTCGCCATAGTTTTTAAGCATTTTAACTGTATCATCCATCTTTGCCAAAAAAATAAAAATTAAAGCACTTTAGGCGCCATAGTTTTAAAACATTTTTACTGTATAGTCCATATTGCAGACGGCACAACATCAAGGCGCTTTAGGCGACATAGTTTTTAAATATTTTTACTGTATCCATCCATCTTTCTAGCGACACAACATTAAGGTACTTTAGGTGAGATACATTTTAACTGTATCGTTCATATTTACAGACAACACAAAGTTTAGGTGCTTTAAGCTACAGATTTTTCTGTATCGTCCATCTTTGCAGACGACACAACATTGAGGCACTTTAGGTTACATAGTTTTTAAACATTTTTACTGTATCAACCATCTTTTCAAACGACACCACATTTAGGTGACATAGTTTTTAATTACATTTACTGTATCCTCAATCTTTCCAGATGACACAACATTGAGGCACTATTGAAGTAAATTAGGTGACATAGTTTTTTTTAACATTCTTACTGTATCATCGATCTTTCCAGACGACACAACATTTAGGCGCTTAAGGCGTCAGTTTTAAACTTTGTTACTGTATCGTCCATAATTGCAGATGACACAACATTGAGGCACTTTAAGCTACATAGTTTTTAAACATTTTTTACTGTATTGTCCATCTTTCCAGACGACAAAACATTTAGGAGCTTTAGGTGCCATAGTTTTTAAACATTTTAACTATCATTCATCTTTGCAAAAGAAACAAAATTGTGGCGCAATTTTTAAACATTTTTACTGTATCGTCAATCGTTCCAGACGACACAACATTGAGGCACTTTAGGTGGCATAGTTTTCATATATTTTAACTGTATCGTCCATCTTTGCAAACGAGACAACATTGAAGCAAATTATAGACATCGATAATGAGGAAATACAATTAGCGCATAACATTTTTAAACATTTTTACTGCAACTGTCCATCTTAGAAAATGACACAACATTGTGGCGCTTTAGGTCACATAAGTTTAAAACATTTTTACTATATACATCCAACTTTTCAGACTATACAACATTGAGGCTCTTTAAGCGGCATAGTTTTTAAACATTTTAACTGTATCTTCCATCTTTGCAAACAAGACAACATTGAAGTACTTTAGGTGACAGTTTTTTTAACATTTTTACTGTATCGTCCATCTTTGCAAACGACACATCATTTAGGCACTTTAGGCGACATAGATTTTAAACATGAACGTCCATCTTTTTAGATGACAAAACATTTAGGCGCTTAAGGCGCCAGTTTTTAAACATTTTTACTATCTTTGCAGAAGACACAACATTGAAGTACTTTAGATGACATAAATTTTGATTGTATCATCCATCTTTGCAGACCACACAATATTGAGGTGCTTTAGGAGACATAGATCTGCTTAATTAGGTTCTCGGTAAACAGTTATGTAATCAGGAATTGACAACTGATAATGTGTACTCATTTAAACCAGACGTGTCTAAATCACTTAAAACACACCATGATGTAGAACCAATTTTCAAATCAACCAATCAAAAGAAAAAATAGCTATGTAGCCAAGTTCCCAAAGGGGACCAGCACGTATTTATAGCTGTATATAACATTTTTACTATATTGACCATCTTTGCAGACAACACAACATTGAGGTGCTTTAGGCGACATAGTTTTTAAACAGTTTTACTATATCGTCCATCTTTGCAGACAACACATTATTGAGAAACTTAAGGTGACGAGTTTCGTCGATTTTAAACAGTATTATTGTATCCGTCTTCCTTTGCAGATGACAACAAATCAAGTCAGGTCCCTTTTGTGTTACGCTGTTATAGTCCTTCGATAACGAGTAAATACAATTTTGCATAACTATTTACTACTATTTACTACTACTGTCCTTCTTTGCAGACAACACAATATTGAGGGGCTTAAGGCAACAAGTTTCATATATTTTTAACAGTTTTACAGTATCTATCCTTTGCAGATGACAACAAATTGAGTCATTCCCCTTTTGTGATATCGCCGTTGTCCTTCGATAATAAGGAAATGCAATTAGCGCATAACATTTTAAAACATGTTTACAACTACTGTCCATCTTTGCAGACGACAAATTATTGGAAGCCTTAGGCAACCAGTAACCTAGGTGTTGAACAATTTTACTCTATCGACCATCTTTGAAGATAACACAACATTGAGGTTCTTTAGGGGACATAGTTTTTAAACATGTTTACTACTACTGACCATCTTTGCAGATAAAAAATTGAGGCACTTTAGGCAACATAGTTTTTAAACAGTTTTAATATATCGTCCATCTTTGCAAACAACTTTGCAGACAACACAATATTGAGAGCTACAATCTACGACCCAGATCAACCAATTTTCTATGTTTGGTCCGTGGATGAGCTACGACGCAAATCAACCAATTCGCTATGCGTTTTAAGTGGCTGAGCTACAACCCAGAACAACCAATTCGCTATGTGTTTTGATTGGTTGGGCTACGATCTACGACCCAGATCAACCAATACGCCATGTTTTTTCAGTGGCTGAGCTACGACCTACGACCCAGATCAACCAATTCATAATGTATTTTCATTGAATAAGCTACAATCTACGACTCAGATCAACCACTTCGCTATGGTCTTTCAGTGGCTGAGCTACGATCTACTACCCAGATCAACCAATTTGCTATGTTTATTCAGTGGCCGACCTACGATCTATGACCCAGATCAACCAATTCACTATGTATTTTGAGTGGCTAAGCTACGACCCAGATCAACCATTTCGCAATGTTTATTCAGTGGTCGAGCTACGATCTACGACCCAGATCGACAAATTTGCTATGCTTTGTCAGTGGCTGAGCTACGATCGATCTATGACTAGGATCAATCAATCCCTTATGTTTTTTCAGTGACTGAGCTAAGATACATGACCTAGATCATCCCATTTTCTATGTTTTGTCAGTGGCTGAGCTACGATATACAACCCAGATCAACCAATTTGCATTGTTTTTAAAGTGGCTGAACAACGATCTACAACCAAGATCAACCAATTCACAATATGTTTGCTTTGGCTGAGCTACAACCAATATTAACCAATTTTCTGTGTTTTGTCAGTGGCTGAGCTACGATTACGACAAAGACAAACCAATACGCCATGTTTTTTTCAGTGGCTGAACTACGATTTACAGTCCAGATCAACCAATTTGCAATGTTTTTCAGTGACTGAGCTATGATCTGCGACCGATATCAGCCAATTGTCAATGATTTAGTGGCTGAGCTACGATGTACGACCCAGATCATCTTATACGCAATGTTTTATCAGTGGCAGAGCTACGATGTATGACCAGGATCAATAAATTATTCATGGTTTTTCAGTGACTGAGCCAAGATATACGACCTAGATCAACCAATTTGCTGTTTGTTCAGTGGCTGAACAACACTGTACGACCCAGCCCAGCCAATTCCGTATGTTTTTTCAGTGGCTGAACTACGACCCAGATCAACCAATTTTGTGTTTCGTCAATGGCTGAGCTACGATGTATGACCCAAGACAAACCAATACGCCATGGTTTTTTTCTACGACCGTGATCAACCAGAGACATATAGACATATAAACACATGTGTTTATATGTCTCTGGATCAACCTATTCGCTATGGTTTTTCAGTGGCTGAGCTACGATCTACGACCCAGGTCAGCCATTTACATTTTATGGCTGATCTACGATCCTTCTTGGATCTACAGTTGTCGATCACGATTCATAAAGGATTACAAGAAAATTCAAAACCCTTTCAAAGAAGGTAGACGCATTTTGACATTTGAAGCGGATGACTTTTTAAATAACATGTATAAGAAGTAGACGACTATTGAAAACATTCTGACAAAAGGAGAAAAAAACAATTCTTAACCATTTCCCACATATAGAAACATTTTGACGCATATGAAGCAGACACATCTTGAAAACATTGTGATAAAAGAGAAACTTTTCAAAATGAATAAGTTCTCCTTTTGTCTAAATTTTTTTTACTTCATTCATTTTTCATACTTTTTCCTTGATGTTTTCAAAGTCGTCTGTTTCAAATGTGTTGTATGTGGGACAGAGTTAAAGTATACTAGAGTTGCGATCCATGAACATTTTCATTCTTTATAAAGTTTTGAAGCGAAATATACCTCATGCTGAGCACATGCGACCAGTGTAGACGAAGATCAATGTGAAAATTCACATATATCTGTATCTGGATCTATGCTGGTTGATCGATAGTCACAGAAGGTTCTAAGAAACGTGTATCTAGAAGCAGTCGACTTTTGAAAAAACTAGAACTATCACTGAATGTGATTAATACCCCCGAACGCCGCCCTGATAGGAAAGGTTGTAAAATATTTAGAAACCCTACCTTTTAAAAGGCCAATGTTATGGATCGGTTTATTCTTGTTTTGTTCATTTTTGGATAACAAAGGGCAATAACTCTGTAATTATGTAAATTAGAGTTATGGTTCTTGTACACTGCACTTCCTCTGATTATGCTCTAACATTGTATGTAGTTTTATTAGATTCCATATGTTAGTTATTAAGTAATTCTCCGGACAAGAAAAAGTAACAAAGGGCAATAACTCTGTAATTATGTAAATTAGAGTTATGTTTCTTGTACACTGCACTTCCTCTGATTATGCTCTACCATTGTATGTAGTTTTATTAGATTCCATCTGTTAGTTATTAAGTAATTCTCCGGACAAGAAAAAGTAACAAAGGGCAATAACTCTGTATTTAGATAAAATATAGTTAAGGTTCCTGTACACTGCACTTCCTCTCAATGTGTTGTATCATCCTATGAATTTTTATTAAATTCCAACAATTAGTTTTAAAGTTATGCTCCGGACAAGACTCTACGAACATGAAAAAGTAACAAAGGGCAATAACTCTGTAATTATGTAAAGTAGAGTTATGGTTCTTGTACACTGCATTTCCTCTGATTATGCTCTACCATTGTATGTAGTTTTATTAGATTCCATATGTTAGTTATTAAGTAATTTTCCGGACAAGAAAAAGTAACAAAGGGCAATAACTCTGTATTTAGATTAAATAGAGTTATGGTTCCTGTACACCGCACTTCCTCTCAATGTGTTGTATCATCCTAGGATGTTTTATTTAATTCCAACAATTAGTTTTAAAGTTATGCTCCGGACAAGACTCTACGAACAAGAAAAAGTAACAAAGGGCAATAACTCTGCAATTATGTAAATTAGAGTTATGGTTCTTGTACACTGCACTTCCTCTGATTATGCTCTACCATTGTATGCAGTCTTATTAGATTCCATCTGTTAGTTATTAAGTAATTCTCCGGACAAGAAAAAGTAACAAAGGGCAATAACTCTGTATTTAGATAAAATAGAGTCATGGTTCCTGTACACCGCACTTCCTCTCAATGTGTTGTATCATCCTATGAAGTTTTATTAAATTCCAACAATTAGTTTTAAAGTTATGCTCCGGACAGGACTCTGGGAACAAGAAAAAGTAACAAAGGGCAATAACTCTGTAATTATGTTAAGTAGAGTTATGGTTCTTGTACACTGCACTTCCTCTGATTATGCTCTATCATTGTAAGTAGTTTTATTAGATTCCATCTGTTAGTTATTAAGTAATTTTCCGGACAAGAAAAAGTAACAAAGGGCAATAACTCTGTATTTAGATAAAGTAGAGTTATGGTTCCTGTACACCACACTTCCTCTCAATGTGTTGTATCATCCTATGAAGTTTTATTAAATTCCAACAATTTGTTTTAAAGTTATGCTCCGGACAAGACTCTACGAATAAGAAAAAGTAACAAAGGGCAATAACTCTGTAATTATGTAAATTAGAGTTATGGTTCTTGTATACTGCACTTCCTCTCATTATGCTCTACCATTGTATGTAGTTTTATTAGATTCCATCTGTTAGTTATTAAGTAATTCTCCGGACAAGAAAAAGTAACAAAGGGCAATAACTCTGTATTTTGGTAAAATAGAGTTATGGTTCCTGTACACCGCACTCCCTCTCAATGTGTTGTATCATCCTATGAAGTTTTATTTAATTCCAACAATTAGTTTTAAAGTTATGCTCCGGACAAGGAAAAATCGCAACGAAACCAACCGACCGACCGACCAACCACAGGATGACTCCAATATACCCCCTCTAAACTTCTTTTATCGGGGGTATAATTATGGAAAATGTAGAAATTGTTCAAAACTAGCAATTTGTCCTTATGTCAACTTTTTGACACAGAGCACATTGCGACCAGTGTAGTCTCAGATCAATGTAAGAAGCCTTACATATCTGTATCTGGATCTACACATACGTTCTAAGAAACGTTTTAACCCTTTCCCATATGTCGACGCATTGTCGCAAATGTAGAATTGTTCAAAACGAGCAATTTGTCCGTTTGTCTTAAGTCAGCTTATTAGAGTTCCAACAAAAACTTCCGAAAATTTATCCTTATTGACCACATGTAGACACATTTTGGTGAAGATGACTTTTGAAAACATTGTGATAAACAGAGAAATGGTTCAAAACGAGCACTTCTTCCTAAGAATTTGTTAAGCCTTTCAGCTTATGTAGTCGCATTTTGAAAACTTTGTGACAAAAGGAGAAATTTTTCAAAAAATGTTTAAATCAGTAATTCTACTTTCAATAATAGAAACTTTCCGTACTTTTGCCTAGATGTTTTCTAAGTCGTCCAATGCAGATTGATATGTATTTGAAAAAGAGAGTAATTAACGTATGTATTCTTGAGGAGCACTTCAAAGTATGTCTCTAGACGTATTGAATGCAAATTAATTATGCCATATTTCATACTATGTCATGGTCAAACGCCTAGATTTAGGCATTTAACAGGGGCATTTTAGGTGACAAGGTTACCAGTTTGATAGATGTTAAACCAATAGATTTACTGTATCTATCCATCTTTGAAGAAGACCAAAAATTGAGGCATTTTGGGCGACCAGTTTCATAGTTTAAACCAGTTTTACTGTATGTGTCCATCTTTGAAGAAGACCAAAAGTTGAGGCATTTTGGGCGACCAGTTTCATAGTTTAAACCAGTTTTACTGTATCTATCCATCTTTGAAGAAGACCAAAAGTTGAGGCATTTTGGGCGACCTGTTTCATTGTTTAAACCAGTTTTACTGTATGTGTCCATCTTTGCAGACCACACCAATTTGAGGCCATGAAGGCGATCGGTTTCATAGATTTTAAACAGATTTACTGTGTTTGTCGATCTTTGCAGACGACACAGAATTGAGTTAGGCCCCTTTTGTGCTACCGAGCATCTTATAGTCCTTGTTAACAAGGAAATAAAATGAACGCATTACATTTTATAAGAAATTTGGATCGCACCACACATTTGTATGTCAAGTGTTTATATGAATGGTAAAACTGCTAGGTTTAGGTGACCAGTTTCATAGTTTTTAAACAGTTTTACTGTATGTGTCCATCTCTGCAGACAACACAAAATTTATGGCGATCAATTTCATAGCTTTTGAACAGATTTACTGTATCTGTCGATCCTTGAAGACAACAAAAAATTTAGGCATTTCAGGCGACCAGTTTCATAGATTTTTAACAGTTTTACAGTATCTATCAAGTGCAGACGACAACAAATTGAGTCAGACCCCTTTGGTGATATTGCTATTATAGTCCTTCGATAATAAGGAAATACAATTAGCGCATAACATTTTAAAACATGTTTACTACTACTGTCCATCTTTGCAGACAACAAATTATTGAGGCACCTTAGGCAACCAGTAACCTAGGTTTTGAACAATTTTACTATATCAACCATCTTTGCAGTCAACACAATATTGAGAAGCTTAAGGCGACGAGTTTTATCATTTTTAAACAGTATTATTGTATCTCTCTACCTTTGCAGATAACACATCAAGTCAGGCCCCTTTTGTGTTACGCCGTTATAGTCCTTCGATAACAAGGAAATACAATTAGCGCATAACATTTTTAAACATGTTTACTACTACTGTCCATCTTTGCAGAAAACACAATATTAAGGCAACGAGTTTCATAGATTTTTAACAGTTTTACAGTATATATCCTTTGCAGACGACAACAAATTGAGTCAGCCCATTTTGTGATATCGCCATTGTCCTTCGATAATAAGGAAATACAATTAGCACATAACATTTTTAAACATATTTACTACTACTGTCCATCTTTGCATACAACAAATAATTGAGACGCCTTAGGCAACCAGTAACCTAGGTTTTGAACATTTTTTACTGTATCGCCCATCTTTCCAGACGGCACAACATTTAGGCGCTTTAGGAGCCATTGTTTTTAAACATTTCTTACTGTACCGCCTATCTTTCCAGAAAACACAACATTGAGGCACTTTAGGCACCATAGTTTTTAAACATTTTAACTGTATCGTCCATATTTGCAGACGATTTAACATTGAGGTGCTTTAGGCGAGATGGTTTTTATACATTTTTACTGTATCTTCCATCTTTCCAGACAGCACAACATTTAGGTACCATAGTTTTTAAGCATTTTAACTGTATTATCCATCTTTGCAAAAAAAAAAAATTAAAGCACTTTAGGCGCCATAATTTTAAAACATTTTTACTGTATCATCCATCTTTCCAGACAACAAAACATTGAGGCACTTTAGGCACCATAGATTTTAAATATTTTAACTGTATCATCCATATTTAAAGACGATTTAACATTGAGGTGCTTTTAGTGAGATGGTTTTTATACATTTTAACTGTATCATCCATCTTTACAGACGGCACAACATTTAGGTGCTTTAGGGGAAAAAGACACAAAATTGAGGCGCAATTTTTAAACATTTTTACTGTATCGTCAATCTTTCCAGACGACACAACATTGATGCACTTTAAGTGGCATAGTTTTTATATATTTTAACTGCATGCATATATATATATACAGTATCGTTCTTCTTTGCAAACGAGACAACATTGAATTAAATTAGGTGACATAGTTTTTTTAACATTTTTCCTGCATCATCCATCTTTCCAGACGACACAACATTTAGGCACTTTAGGTGGCATAGTTTTTAAACATTTTAACTGTATTGTCCATGTTTTCAGACAACACAATATTGAGGTGCTTTAGTTTTTAACAGTTTCACAGTATCTATCCTTCTGTAAAGACTACAGCAAATTGAGCCAGGCCCCTTTTGTGTCATCGCCCTTATAGTCCTATGATAAAGAGGAAATACAATAAGCGCATGACATTTTTCTCTTTTTTTTCTGTATCCATCCATCTTTGCAGAGAACAAAACATTAAGGCGCATTAGGCGACCAGCTACTTAGTTTTTATTTTGTTTTTACTGTATTTGCTCTTTTTTGCAGAGGACACAGCATTGAAGCGCTTTAGGCAACCAGTTACTTAGTTTTTAAACATTTTTTAAGGCCACTTTTGTGCTATTGCGCAAATTATAGTCCTTCGATAATGAGGAAATACAATTAGCGCATAACATTTTTAAACATTTTTACTGCAACTGTCCGTCTTAGAAAATGACACAACATTGTGGCGCTTTAGGCGACATAATTTTAAAACATTTTTACTGTATACATCCAACTTTTCAGACAATACAACATTGAGACTCTTTAAGCGGCATAGTTTTTAAACATTTTAACTGTATCTTCCATCTTTGCTAACGAGACAACATTGAAGTACTTTAGGTGACAGTTTTTTTAACATTTTTACTGTATTGTACATCTTTGCAAACGAGACAACATTGAGGTACTTTAGGCGACATAGCTTTTAAACATAAAACGTCCATCTTTTTAGACGACACAACATTGAGACTCTTTAAGCGGCATAGTTTTTAAACATTTTAACTGTATCTTCCATCTTTGACAACGAGACAACATTGAAGTACTTTAGGTGACAGTTTTTTTAACATTTTTACTGTATTGTACATCTTTGAAAACGAGACAACATTGAGGTACTTTAGGCGACATAGCTTTTAAACATAAACGTCCATCTTTTTAGACGACACAACATTTAGGCACTTAAGGTGCCAGTTTTTAAACATTTTTACTATCTTTGCAGAAGACACAACATTGAAGTTCTTTAGATGACATAAATTTTGATTGTACCATCCATCTTTGCAGACCACACAATATTGAGGTGCTTTAGAAGACATAGTTTTTAAGCATTTTTACAGGGCTCTAGCTAGGGGTGACTTGAGCGAAGTAGTCGCCTTATATTGTCAAGACTTTGCCCATTCACTCAATCAAAGCAAAGTTGACTTCGCCGACAATTATGCCCTAAGTTATCGGATGCTGTAAATCATCACAGTCACATGCCATGTCGCTTAATTAGGTTCTCGGTAAACAGTTATGTAATCAGGAATTGACAACTGATAATGTATACTCATTAAAACCAGACGTGTCTAAATCACTTAAAACACACCATGATGTAGAACCGATTTTCAAATCAACCAATCAAAAGAAAAAATAGTTATGCAGCCACGTTCCCAAAGGGGACCAGCACGTATTAATAGCTGTATATAACATTTTTACTATATTGACCATCTTTGCAGACAACACAACATTGAGGTGCTTTAGGCGACATAGTTTTTAAATAGTTTTACTATATCGTCCATCTTTGCAGACAACATAATATTGAGAAGCTTAAGGTGACGAGTTTCATTGATTTTAAACAGTATTATTGTATCCGTCTTCCATTGCAGATGACAACATTAATCAAGTCATTTTGTGTTACGCCATTATAGTCCTTCGATAACGAGGAAATACAATTAGCGCATAACATTTTTAAACATGTTTACTACTACTGTCCATCTTTGCAGACAACACAATATTGAGTGGCTTAAGGCAATGAGTTTCATAGATTTTTAACAGTTTTACAGTATCTATCCATTGCAATTGAAAACAAAATGAGTCGGGCCCCTTTTGTGATATCGCCGTTATCCTTCGATAATAAAGAAATACAATGTTTACTACTACTGTCCATCTTTGCAGACAACAAATTATTGAGGAGCCTTAAGCAACCAGTAACCTAGATTTTGAACAATTTTACTATATCGACCATCTTTGCAGACAACACAACATTGAGGTGCTTTAGGCGACATAGTTTTTAAACATGTTTACTACTACTGTCCATCTTTGCAGACAAAAAATTGAGGCGCTTTAGGCAACATAGTTTTTAAACAGTTTTACTATATCATCCATCTTTGCAGTCAACACAATATTGAGAAGCTTAAGGTGACGAGTTTCATCATTTTTAAACAGTATTATTGTTTCTGTCTTCCTTTGCAGATGACAACAAATCAAGTCAGGTCCCTTTTACGTTACGCTATTATAGTCCTTTGATAACGAGGAAATACAATTTGGCATAACGTTTTTAAACATGTTTACTTCTACTGTCCATCTTTGCAGACAACACAATATTGAGGGGCTTAAGGCATCGAGTTTCATATATTGTTAACAGTTTTACAATATCTATCCTTTGCAGATGACAACAAATTGAGTAAGGCCCCTTTTGTGATATCGCCGTTGTCATTCGATAATAAGGAAATGCAATTAGCGCATAACATTTTAAAACATGTTTACTACTACTGTCCATCTTTGCAGATAAAAAATTGAGGCGCTTTAGGCAACATAGTTTTTAAACAGTTTTAATATATCGTCCATCTTTGCAGACAACACAACATTGAGGTGCTTTAGGCGACATAGTTTTTAAACAGTTTTACTTTATCGTCCATATTTGCAGACAACACAATATTGAGAGCTACAATCTACGACCAAGATCAACCAATTTTCTATGTTTGATCAGTGGCTTAGCTAAGAACCAGATCAACCAATTTGCAATGTTTTTTAGTGGCTGAACTATGATCTAAAACTCAGATCAACCAATTTCCAATGTTTTTTCAGTGTCTGAGCTATGATTTACGACCCTGATCAACTAATATGCTATGCTTTGTCAGTGGCTGAGCTACGATCGATCTATGACTAGGATCAATCAATCCCTTATGTTTTTTTCAGTGACTGAGCTAAGACATATGACCTAGATCATCCCATTTTCTATGTTTTGTCAGTAGCTGAGCTACGATATACAACCCAGAATAACCAATTCGCATTGTTTTTAAAGTGGCTGAACAACGATCTACAACCAAGATCAACCAATTCACAATATGTTTGCTTTGGCTGAGCTACGACCAATATCAACCAATTTTCTGTGTTTTGTCAGTGGCTGAGCTACGATTACGACACAGACAAACCAATACGCCATGTTTTTTCAGTGGCTGAACTACGATCTACAGTCCAGATCAACCAATTTGCAATGTTTTTCAGTGACTGAGCTATGATCTGCGACCCATATCAACCAATTGGCAATGTTTTTTAATGGCTGAGCTACAATGTAAGTCCCAGATCATCTTATTCGCAATGTTTTTCAGTGACTGAGCTATGATCTACTATGTAAGTCCCAGATCATCTTATTCGCAATGTTTTATCAGTGGAAGAGCTACAATCTACGACCCAGATCAACCCATTTTCTATGTGTTGCCAGTGGCTGAGCTACGACCCAGATCAACTAATTAGCTTTGTGTTTTGAGAGGTTGAGCTACGATCTACTACCCAGATCAACAAACTCCCAATGTTTTTAAATTGGCCGAGCTACGATCTACAACCCAGATCAACCAATTCGCAATGTTTTTTTCAGTGTCCGATCTACGATCTAAAACCCTGATCAACCAATTCGCAATGTTTTTTTCAGTGGCTGCTGACCTACAATCTACGACCCTGATCAACCAATTTTTTATGCTTTGTCAGTGGCTGAGCTACGATGTATGACCAAGATCAACCAATTTGTTATGTTTTTCAGTGATTGAGCCAAGATATACGACCTAGATCAGCCAATTTGTTTTGTTTGTTTAGTGGCTGAACTACGATATACGACCCAGCCCAGCCAATTCCGAATGTCTTTTTCTGTGGCTGAGCTACGACCCAGATCAACCAATAAGCTATGTTTTTCAGTGGCTGAGCTACGATCTACGACCCAGTTCAGCCATTTACATTTTATGACTGATCTACGATCTGCGCGCCAACTTCACACACCTTCTTGGATCTACAGTTGTCGATCACGATTTCTAAAGGATTACAAGAAAATTCAAAACCCTTTCAAAGAAGGTAGACGCATTTTGACATTTGAAGCGGATGACTTTTTAAATAACATGTATAAGAAGTAGACGACTGTTGAAAACATTCTGACAAAAGGAGAAAAAAACAATTCTTAACCATTTCCCACATATAAAAACATTTTGACGCATATGAAGCAGACACATCTTGAAAACATTGTGATAAAAGAGAAACTTAAGAGAAACTTTTCAAAACAAATAAGTTCTCCTTTTGTCTAAATGTTTTTTACTTCATTCATTAATTATACTTTCATTAATAGATATTTTCCATACTTTTGCCTTGATGTTTTCAAAGTCGTCTGTTTCAAATGTGTAGACACATTTTGGTGAATATGACTTTTGAAAACATTGTGATAAACGGAGAAATGGTTCAAAACAAGCACTTCTTCCTAAGAAAATATTTAGCCTTTCAGCTAATGTAGATGCATTTTGAAGTAATTTTGAAAACTTTGTGACAAAAGGAGAAATTTTTCAAAAATGTTTAAATCAGTAATTCCACTTTCAATAATAGAAACTTTCCATACTTTTGCCTAGATGTTTTCAAAGTCGTCCGATGCAGATTGATATGTATTTGAAAAAGAGAGTTAACGTATGTATTCTTGAGGAGCTAAAACTAAAAACTAAATACAAGATGTGTCCCTTTTGTACCAAAACATATATGTCCAGAGACATTATCTAAAAGTTTTCAGAAAAATATTTGTTCGTCAATTCGTCGTTCGTGAAGCTAACTGCATAGCAGTACGTCACTCAACAACCTAACTTCACAAAGAATTTGAAGTTCGTCACTTGTAAATTCATTACCCGTCAACCTAACTTCACGGACCTGACCAGTCTCATAGATTTTAAACAGATTTACTGTATTTGACCATCTTTGAAAACGTCAACAAATTGTGGCATTTTAGGCAACAGGTTTCATAGTTTTGAAACAGTTTTACTGTATCTATCAATCTTTGAAGAGGACAAACATTGAGTCGGGCCCCTGTTGTGCTAGTGCGCATCTTATAGTCCTTCGATAACAAGGAAATAAAATGAACGCATTACATATTATGAGAAATTTGGATTGCATCATACATTTAGGCTTTACTATGTCATGGTCAAACGCCTAGATTTAGGCATTTAACAGGGGCATTTTAGGTGACAAGGTCCTTAGTTTTGAAAAAGTTTCTGTATGTGTCCATCTTTGCAGACGACACAAAATTGGGGCATTTTATGCGACCAGTTTTATAGTTTTAAACCAATAGATTTACTGTATCTATCCATCTTTGAAGAAGACCAAAAATTGAGGCATTTTGGGCGACCAGTTTCATAGTTTAAACCAGTTTTACTGTATGTGTCCATCTTTGCAGACCACAACAATTTGAGGCATTGAAGGCGATGGGTTTCATAGATTTTAAACAGATTTACTGTGTTTGTCGATCTTTGCAGACGACACAGAATTGAGTTAGGCCCCTTTTGTGCTACCGAGCATCTTATAGTCCTTGTTAACAAGGAAATAATATGAACGCATTACATATTATAAGAAATTTGGATCGCACCACACATTTGTATGTCAAGTGTTTATATGAATGGTAAAATTGCTAGGTTTAGGTGACCAGTTTCATAGTTTTGAAACAGTTTTACTGTATGTGTCCATCTCTGCAGACAACACAAAATTCAGGCATTTCAGGCGACCAGTTTCATAGATTTTTAACAGTTTTACAGTATCTATCAATTGGCCCCTTTTGTGATATTGCTATTATAGTCCTTCAATAATAAGGAAATACAATTAGCGCATAACATTTTAAAACATGTTTACTACTACTGTCCATCTTTGCAGACAACAAATTATTGAGGGGCCAGTAACCAGTAACCTAGGTTTTGAAGAATTTTACTATATCAACCATCTTTGCAGACAACACAATATTGAGAATTTAAGCTTAAGGCAATGAGTTTTATCGTTTTTAAACAGTATTATTGTATCTGTCTTCCTTTGCAGAGGACAACACATCAAGTAAGGCCCCTTTTGTGTTACGCCGTTATAGTCCTTCGATAACAAGGAAATACAATTAGCGCATAACATTTTTAAACATGTTTACTACTACTGTCCATCTTTGCAGAAAACACAATATTAAGGCAACGAGTTTCATAGATTTTTAACAGTTTTATCTATCCTTTGCAGACGACAACAAATTGAGTCAGGCCCCTTTTGTGATATTGCCGTTGTCCTTCGATAATAAGGAAATACAATTAGCGCATAACATTTAAAAACATGTTTACTACTACTGTCCATCTTTGCATACAACAAATAATTGAGGCGCCTTAGGCAACCAGTAACCTAGGTTTTGAACATTTTTTACTGTATCGCCCATCTTTCCAGACGGCACAACATTTAGGCGCTTTAGGAGCCATAGTTTTTAAACATTTCTTACTGTATCGACCATCTTTCCAAACAACACAACATTGAGGCACTTTAGGCACCATAGTTTTTAAACATTTTAACTGTTTTGTCCATATTTGCAGACGATTTAACATTGAGGTGCTTTAGGTGAGATGGTTTTTAATAATTTTTACTGTATAGTCCATCTTGCAGACGGCACAACATTGAGGCGCTTTAAGTGACATAGTTTTTAAATATTTTTACTGTATTCATCCATCTTTCTAGCGACACAACATTAAGGTACTTTAGGTGACATACATTTTAACTGTATTGTCCATATTACAGACAACACAAAGTTGAGGTGCTTTAAGCTTCATAGTTTTTAAAGATTTTTCTGTATCGTCCATCTTTGCAAACGAGACAATATTGAAGTAAATTAGGTGACATAGTTTTTTTAACATTTTTTACTGTATAATCGATCTTTCCAGACGACACAACATTTAGGCGCTTTAGGCGCCAGTTTTAAACTTTGTTACTGTATCGTCCATATTTGCAGATGACACAACATTGAAGCACTATAGTCAACATAATTTTAAACATTTTTTATATATTGTCCATCTTTGCAGACAACACAAAATTGAGGCACTTTAAGCTATATAGTTTTTAAACACTTTTTACTGTATCGTCCATCTTTCCAGACGACAAAACATTTAGGAGCTTTAGGCGCCATAGCTTTTAAACATATTTACTGTATCATCCATCTTTCCAGACAACAAAACATTGAGGCACTTTAGGCACCATAGATTTTAAACATTTTAACTGTATCGTCCATATTTAAAGACGTTTTAACATTGAGGTGCTTTAGGTGAGATGGTTTTTATACATTTTTACTGTATCATCCATCTTTACAGACGGCATAACATTTAGGTGCTTTAGGGGCAAAAGACATAAAATTGAGGCGCAATTTTTAAACATTTTTACTGTATTGTCAATCTTTCCAGACGACACAACATTGAGGCACACTATTGAGAAGTTTAAGGCAACGAGTTTTATTGTTTTTAAATAGTATTATTGTATCTGTCTTCCTTTGCAGATGACAACAAATCAAGTCAGGCCCCTTTTGTGTTACGCCGTTATAGTCCTTCGATAACAAGGAAATACAATTAGCGCATAACATTTTAAAACATGTTTACTACTACTGTCCATCTTTGCAGACAACACAATATTGAGGGGCTTAAGGCAACGAGTTTCATAAATTTTTAACAGTTTTACAGTATCTATCCTTTGCAGATGAAAACAAATTGAGTCAGGCCCCTTTTGTGATATCGCCAAACAAATTATTGAGTAGCCTTAGGCAACCAGTAACCTAGATTTTGAACAATTTTACTATATCTTTGCAGACAACACAACATTCAGGTGCTTTAGGCGACATAGTTTTTAAACAGTTTTACTATATCGTCCATCTTTGCAGACAACACAATATTGAGAGCTATGCTCTACAACCCAGATCAACCAATTGTCTATGTTTGGTCAGTGGCTGAGCTACGACCCAGATCAACCGATTCGCTATGCATTTTGAGTGGCCTGATCAACCAATTTGATAAGTGCTTTGTAAGTGGCTGAACTACGACCTAGATCAGCCAATTTGCTATGTTTGTTCAGTGGCTGAACTACGATCTACGACCCAGACAAACCAATTCACTATGTTTTGTCAGTGGCTGAGCTACAATCTACAAACCAGATCAACCAATTTGCATGTTTTTTTCAGTGGCTGAGCTACGACCTAGATCAACCAATTTGCAATGTTTTTTTCAGTGGCTGAGCTACAATCTCAAACTCAGATCAACGAATTTGCAATGTTTTTTAGTGGCTGGGCTACGACCGACATACGACTACGATCATTGGCTGAGCTACGATATACGACTCAGATGAACCAATTTGCAATGTGTTTTAGTGGCCGAGCTACGATGTACGACTAAGATCAACCAATTCGCAATGTTTTTTTCAGTGGCTGAGCTATGATTTACGACCCAGATCAACCAATTTGCAACGTTTTTTAGTGGCTGAACTACGATCTAAAACTCAGATCAACCAATTCGCAATGTTTTGTCAGTGGCTGAGCTACAGTCGATCTATGACCAGGATCAATCAATCCCTTATGTTTTTTTCAGTGACTGAGCTAAGATATACGACCTAGATCATCCCATTTTCTATGTTTTGTCAGTGGCTGAGCTACGATCTACGACCCAGATCAACCAATTCGCAATGTTTTTGCAGTGGCTGAGCTACGATCTACGACCCAGATCAACCAATTTTCTATGTTTCGTCAGTGGCTGAGCTACAATCTACAACCTATATTAACCAATTAGCTATATGTTTTGAGTGGCTGAGCTACGACCCAGATCAACCAATTCACTATGCATAATGAGTGGCTGAGCTACGACCCAGATCAACCAATTCGCTATGCATAATGAGTGGCTGAGCTACGACCCAGATCAACCAATTTGATATGTTTTAATTGGTTGGACTACGATCTACGACCCAGATCAACCAATACGCCATGTTTTTTCAATGGCTGGGCTACGTTTTACGACCCAGATCAACCAATTCGCGATATATATTCATTGACTAAGCTACAATCTACAACCCAGATCAACCAATTTGCAATGTTTTTTAGTCGCTGTTCTACGATGTATGACCAAGATCAACCAATTCGCTATGGTCTTTCAGTGGCTGAGCTACAATCTATGACCCAGATCAACCAATTCGCAATGTTTTTTACAATGGCTGAGCTACAATCTACGACCCATATCAACCATTTCGCAATGTTTTTTCAGTGGCTGAGCTACGATCTACGACCCAAGTCAGCCAAATTACATTTTATGGCTGATCTACGATCTACGTGCCAACTTCACACACACCTTCTTGGATCTACAGTTGTCGATCACGATTCATAAAGGATTACAAGAAAATTCAAAACCCTTTCAAAGAAGGTAGACGCATTTTGACATTTGAGGGGATGACTTTTTAAAAAACATGTATAAGAAGTAGACGACTATTGAAAACATTCTGACAAAAAGAGAAAAAAACACTTCTTAACCATTTCCCACATATAGAAACATTTTGACGCAAATGAAGCAGACACATCTTGAAAACATTGTGATAAAAGAGAAACGAATAAGTTCTCCTTTTGTCTAAATGTTTTTTTACTCCGTTCATTTATTATACTTTCATTAATAGAGATTGTCCAAACTTTTGCCTAGATGTTTTCAAATTTGTCTGGACAAAGCTTAAGTATACTGGAGTTGCGATCCATGACATTTTCATTCTGTATACAGTTTTGAAGCCAATTAAACCTGCACGCTAAGAATGTGCGACCAGTGTAGACGGAAAATCAATGTGAAAATTTGCATATATCTGTATCTGGATCTATACTGGTCGATCGGTTCTAAGAAACTTTTATCTAGATGCAGTTTATGTAGACGCAGTTTGATGTATTTGAAGCAGTCGACTTTTGAAAACATTGTGGCAAATGTAGAAATTGTTCAAACCTAGCAATTTGTCCTTATGTCAACTTTTTGACACGGAGCAGGTTGCGACCAGTGTAGTCTCAGATCAATGCAAGAATCCGTAAATATCTGTATCTGGATCTACACATACGTTCTAAGAAACGTTTTAACCCTTTCCCATATGTAGACGCATTTTCGCAAAAGTAGAAATTGTTCAAAACAAGCAACTTGTCCTTTTGTCTTAAGACAGCTAGGATTCCAACAAAAACTTCCGAAAGTTTATCCTTTGACCACATGTAGACATATATGATGCGACTTTTGAAAACATTGTGACAGAGAAATTGTTCAAAACAAGCAATTCTTCCTTATGCCAGAATGGTGACAAATCACGGAGGGATCTAAAAAAAATATTAGCCTTTGAGCAAATGAGGATGCATTTTGGCTTAGTTTTGAAAACTTTGTGACGAAAGGAAAAATTGTTCAAAATAAACTTTCAATGCTTTTGCCTAGATGTTTTGTAAGTCGTCTGATGTAGATTGATATGTATTTGAAAACGCATTTAACCGGTGCATTTTAATTGACCAGTTACATTGTTTTGAAACAGTTTTACTGTATGTGTCCATCTTTGCAGACAACATAAAATTGAGGCGTTTTAGGCAACGAGTTTTATAGATTTTAAACAGATAGATTTACTGTATCTATCCATCTTTGAAGAAGACAAAAAATTGAGGCATTTTGGGCGACCAGTTTCATAGTTTTCAAACAGTTTTACTATAGCCATATAAGGCAAAATAGCCCCGCACCCTGGCGGCCATGTTTTTCGACCAATCAACATGGCTTGAAGGAATCAGATTGAGAGTCACCCAAGGAACATTTCTACAAAATTATTTGAAAATCTGCCAACCAGTTTGGGAGAAGAAGACTTTTAATGTTTTTTTCGTTTCGTTGCCATGGATTCCAAAAATTTAGGAAAGTTTGGCAAAATTGGGTTGTATGGCATCTCCATTTCACATCACTTTTTCCCTTCCCAACATATCGAACCATTTTATTAAAACATATCAGCAGCGGACCACTTTTGAAAGAATTGTGGCAAAATGAGTAATTTCTCCTTTTTCTTCGTTGATTTTACCAAAATGATTTTAACATTATTCAAATAGTATATATTCTAGGCGAAAACTTTGTAGTAAAAGCCAATTGGCTAAGTAAGCATATAATGAATCTGTTTCTTGGAAATTGTAAAATGCTGCAGCCGCAGAATGGGCCAGCCAGCACTCAATGCAGTGTATTCACATTTTACTTTATTTCTTTTCTAAGAGCTATGATATAGCAAAACAAGAGCACCACATACGGCACAGACGGTCGCTGATAGGGAGAAAACAGAAAAAAAAAGAAGCTAAGCTGAACAAAAAACCTAAACCGGACGACCACACCGCCATCAAAAACCCTTAACCGGCCGCCACCGACGACGACGCCAGGGTCATGACAATAGCTCTCGTTTTTTCAAAAGTCGAGCTAATAATAAAATGAACCAAATTGACATTTTGAAATTAATCCTTTTACACATACCAACATATTTGCAACAGACAATATTGAAGAATACCCCTTTGGCCACAATGTTTCAAAAGCCGTCTGCTGCAGAGATGTCAGAAAGCGCCTGTTTTTGGGAAAGGGTTAATGACATTTATGATCAAATTGAATACTTGAACAGACAAGCTTTGATCACAATTATTGGTTACAAAGTCCATAAAGTGAAGTTTAAAAACCCTTTCCAACATATGACAAATCTGCAGAAAACGACATTAAAAGACCAAAAAATGGAAAATCAATTTAAATAAAAGAATCATTATTGAATATAGCTGTGTGGAAAGAGGAGAAACTTTCTGCAGCAGAGGCCTCAAACCCCGTCTGTATGTTAGAAGATACATGACACCCACACTTACTTGTAGCAATGTAGTTGGGTTATAAGTTCCAGCCGTACACGGTGAGTAGTCCAGGCCATTGTTCCCTGGACAGTAGGAACCAGCGGGATAGGGATCAGCTTGGTCCTGATTGGTGCAGTAGTATCATGGTGGACAAGCATCATACACCGTTGCTCCTGTGCTGATCATGTATGTACCTGGAACACACAAACAAGAGGGCCATGAGGCCCTGGAATTGCTCACCTGAGAATGGGCTATTTAAGACTTTACTTTCAGCGCCAATGGCAATATCATCAAGACAAACTTTCTAACAAAATTTCAAGCTGCTCAAGTCAAAAATGCAATCTCTATAGAGTTAACTCGATTGTTCTACAATTTAGCCTAATGACCTAGTTGTTGACCTGACCTGACCCATATTACTTGACCTAGATATCACTAAGACAAACATTCTGACAGTTTCAACATGCTCAAGGCAAAAATGTGGCTTCAAGAGTGTTAACAAGATTTTCCTTACATTTGGCCTAGTGACCTAGTTTTTGACCAGACATGACCAATATTCCAACTTCGCCTAGATATCATCAATACAAACTTTCTGACAAAGTTTCAACATGCTCAAGTTAAAAATGTGGTTTCCAGAGTGTTAACAAGCTTTTCCCTCAATTTGGCCTAGTGACCTAGTTGTTGACCGGACATGACCTATATTTGAACTTGGCCTAGATATCACTAAGACAAACATTCTGACAAAGTTTCAAGATGTTAAAGCCAAACATGTGGCTTCCAGAATGTTTCGATTAAATTTAGCCTTGTGACCTATTTTTTGACAGGACATGACCCATATTCGAACTTGGCCTAGATATCATCAGGACAAACTTTTTCTTAACATTTCAAGATACTCAAGTTTAAAATGCGGATTCAAGAGTGTTGACAAGATTTTCTTCAATTTGGCCTAGTGACCTAGTTTTTGACCTGACATGACCCATATTCAAACTTGGCCTAGATATCACGTAGACAAACATTCTGAAAAAGTTTCAACATGCTCAAGCCAAAAATGTGACTTCCAGAGTGCTAATAAGATTTTCCCTAAATTTTGCCTTGTGACCTAGTATTTAACCAGACACGACCCATATTCGAACTTGACCTAGATATCACTTAGACATAGTTTCAACATGCTCAAGCCAAAAATGCAGCTTCCAGAGTGTTAACAAGATTTTCATTAAATTTGGCCTAGTGACCTAGTTTTTGACCCGACATGACCCACTTTCGAACTTTGCCTAGATATCATCAAGAAAAACTTTTTGACAAAGTTTCAACATGCTCAAGTTTAAAATATGGCTTCCAGAGTGTTTACAAGATTTTCCTTCAATTTGGCCTAGGGACCTAGTTTTTGACCCGACATGATCTATATTCGAACTTAGCCTAGATTTGATGGAGATGTATGTTCTGATAAACTTTCATGAAGATTGGAGGCAAAATGTTGCCCCTAGAGTGTTTGATTGATTGATTGGGGTTTATCGTCGTTTTTAACAATTTCTCAGTTATATCACGGCGGCCAGTTCACCTACTCATGCATTTCCTGGTTTTCTCACACCAGTACTCCACACAACAATCTTCCCAAGCAACTGGCTGCTTTTCCACATAGACTTATCCCATTGGTGGAAGACGAATGACGCATGGCGCATCGACTTTTGTCAGTCATTAGAAAGAAAGTTGGCCGAGCCGGGATTCGAACTCACAAGCCCTGAATTGACAGCTGCATCGCTACCGACTGAGTGTTAACAAGCAAATGTTGACGACGGACGACGGACAAAAAGCGATCACAAAAACTCACCTTGAGCACTTTGTGCACTGGTGAGCTAAAAACACACACACTTTAAATTTTGTTGCAATTAGTTGTCACACACTAATAGGATTTTAACTCTTTCCCTCATACAACAAATCTGCAGCAGACGATTTTGAAAACTTATCCGAAAAAAATTGAAAACTCCCTTTAAATGAAAGTACAAAAATTGAATAGAGTTGAAAACATGGTGACAAAAGGAAAACAAGAGGGCAATGATGGCCTTGGATCGCTCACCTGATTTATTTTTTGTGATTGGTTATGTCAAGCACAATAACACATTTGAGACAAAAATAGAGGCTCAGCAATTGCTATCAGTTGGGAAAAGCGTTATGAAAAGTGTTATAAACTTCTAAGTAATGAAGACTTTATTATCTCCTGAATTTCTATTTGGAAATATTTGAACAATCTTGGTGGAGGGTGCCCCAAGGAATATTTGTGCAAAATAATTTTCAAATCGGCCAAATTTTGGACAAGAAGATTTTTAAAGTTTTAACAATGCACATATAAGGAAAACAAGCTCCCCTCCCTGGCAGCCATGTTTTCAATGGATCAGAAATATTTGAACAATCTTGGTAAAGGGTGCCCCAAGGAACATTTGTGCAAAATAATTTTCAAATCAGGCCAGTACTTTTGGACAAGAAGATTTTTTAAGATTTGGCAATTTTCCCCTTTTCTGATGCCGCAGCAACCAAAGTTCTACTTGGAATTAAATTCTTTGAACAACTTTGAAAGTGGACCACCTAAGGACCATTCCTGTGAAGTTATTTTGAAATCTGTTCATTGGTTTAGTAGAAGTCATTTGTAGGAAATATTTAACAGACGACGACGACGGAAGGTGAGTGATCACAAAAGCTCACCTAGCTTGCACTTCGTGCTTAGGTGAGCTAAAAATGCTTGTTTTATGCAATTTCTTCTTTTGTAGCCATGTTTTCAAAAAGCTGTCTGCTACAGAGGCGTCAGAAAGCGTCTATATGAGGGAAAGGATTAAACCAACTTCCTTGTTTAACCCCTCTTTCCCTCATACAGACACATTTTTATGCCTCTGCAGCAGCAACATTTAAAAATATTGTTTGGCCAAGATATTTTCAGTCGTCTGCTGCAGATTTGCAGTATGTGGCAGGGCTCCGGAAATTTTGAAATCTCAATCGGTCCAGAATATTTTTCACCCCCCCCTCCGTTATTTTTTTTTTTTACATTAAAACTCTTTTAAAAACAAATATACACGAATTTCATGTTTATTGCAGATTACCTTGCATAGATGGTTGCATAACAGTGTCATCGCTTGTTACTGTCAATGTAGAAGTACTTTACAAATCATAATTTTCCAAAATTTGCAGACGAACATAACCGCGCATGTTTGTTTACAATGTGTGTTTACATTGCTCATTCGTACTTAAGATTGTTTGACCCATATGTACTAGAAAATTATTGGTTTTGCAAAGAAGATACATTTCTCTTATCTGTACGGTTAACTTTGTTTTGTCTACATAAAAATAAAAAAAATACTACAAAAAAGGTCTTTGTTGTTTTGGAATTACCATGACTGAAATAATTAGAGAAAGACATTTCTTAGGTAAGTACATTTACCCAGCTGAGTAATCATAAACCGGTTTGACCCGGTTCTCTTTGTCAACATAATTAGCGTTGCCAAGCAGGTCATTTGACTTTTTGAACATCGCAAGTAAATTTCGTTGAGCCCTTTCACTAATGTATCGAAGGACAAATTAAATGAAATGAAGTTAAAACTTCTGCCTTATAAAATATACAGTGACAAATTTATTTTTACGAAACGTTTCGTAAATATCTCTTTTTCCATGCCATCTTGAAAGGGGGATTACAAAGGTCACGTGACCTATGGAAATTCCCTAATAACCCCAACAGCCAATCAGATGCATGAAATTATTACCACATGCATTCAATGGGATTTTGCATTCGTACTTGCATTGTCTGAACAGAAGTAACCAGCCTGGTAATCACCTTTAAGATACAAGGAAACCTTTTCAATCTACATGGCATGTAAACTGTACAACATAACAAGAGCACCGCGTACGGCACAGACACTCGACTGATAGGGAGAAAACAGAAAAGAAAAACAAGAGTGCCAAGATGGCCCTAAATCAATCACCTGAATGATAGTTAATTAGAAGCAAATATTAAACTGCAAATATCTGTGAAAATTTGATCAGGAGTTCAAATGAAACTGCAAGGAGTGGACACTCAGTTAAAGAAATAGTTTATCAGTAAAAGCCATTTTTATCTTAAAATCTAACAAGAGCTTTCTCAATTTCTGATGCTGCAGCAACAAAGAATCTACACAGAATGAAAGTCTTTGGACAATTTTGAAAGAGTACCATCAAAGGAACATTCCTATGAAGTAACGTTGAAATTGGTCAAGTGGAATGGTAGGAGTTGTCATTTGTAGCTAAAAATTCAATTTACCCCTTTTGTGATGACACGAGGTTGCTATGATTTTGTAACCAATCAAAACGGCTTGAACAAATTAAGTAGAGGATCACTGAAGTAGGATTTATATTCAATTTCCTTTAATATCAGACAAGAACTTAAAACAAGAGGACCATGATGGTCCTATATCGCTCACCTGATTTAATCAAACATAAAAAGTTTTCAGTGTTCTTTCCCCTATATGAGTCTATGAATAAGAGGGCCATGATGGCCCTTGAATCGCTCACCTGATTTGTTTTTTTTTCACTTTAGCTATATAAGCCCCGCCCCCTAGCAGCCATAGTTTCCAACCAATCAACTTGGCTTGAAGGAATCTGATAGAGGGTCACCCTAGGAACATTTCTAGAAAATTATTTGTAAATCGGCCAGATACTTTTGGAGGAGAAGATTTTTTAAGTTTTCACTATAGCCATATAATGCAAAATAGCCCAGCCCACTGGCAGCCATGTTTTTTGACCAATCAACATGGCTTGAAGGAATCTGAAAGTGGGTCATCCAAGGAACATTTCTACAAAATTATTTGAAAATCGGGCTGACACTTTTGAAGGAGAAGATTTTTTAAGTTTGCACTATAGCCATATAAGGCAAAATAGATCCGCCCCCCCTGGCGGCCGTGTTTTTCGACCAATCAACATGGCTTGAAGGAATCTGGTAGAGGGTCATCCAAGGAACATTTCTACAAAATTATTTGAAAATCTGCCAAACAGTTTGGGATATGAAGAATTTTGAAGTTTTTTTCGTTTCGTTGCCATGGAAACCAGAATTCTGCATGGATCCCACAAATTTGAAGGAATTCTGGTGAGGTCATTGAGAGGATGCTTTCTGTGAAGTTTCATCCTAATTGACCCACTGGTTACTGAGGAGAAGATGTTGAAGATTTTTTAAGTTTTCACTTTGGCCATATAAGGCAAAATAGCCCCCCGCCCCCTGGCGGCCATGTTTTTTGACCAATCAACATTGCTTGAAGGAATCTGATAGAGGGTCACCCAAGGAACATTTCGACAAAATTATTTGAAAATCGGCCTGACACTTATGGAGGAGAAGATTTTTTAAGTTTTCACTATAGCCATAAAAGGCAAAATAGCCCCGCCCCCTGGCGGCCATGTTTTTTGACCAATCAACATGGCTTGAAGGAATCTGATAGAATGAATGTATATTGTTTTATGGCGCATCGACAGCTAAGGTCATTTAGCGCGCAATTAAATTTAATTATTCATGATCCCTGGGTAAACAAACCAGTACTAGGCTAGAAAATGTGCCTTGCCCAAGGGCACTCCACCATGACCGTAGTGCCGCGACTGGGGATCGAACCCGGGACACCCGGTTTCGAAATCCCCGACGCTAACCACTCGACCACAGCGGATTCCAGAAAAGGAATCTGATATAGGATCACCCAAGGAACATTTCTACAAAATTATTTGAAAATCGGCCTCACACTTCTGGTGGAGAAGATTTTTTAAGTTTGCACTATAGCCATATAAGGCAAAACAGCCCGCTCCCCCTGGCGGCCATGTTTTTCGACCAATCAACATGGCATGAAGGAATCTGATAGAGGGTCACCCAAGGAACATTTCTACAAAATTATTTGAAAATCATCCTTACACTTTCGGAGGAGAAGATTTTTTAAGTTTTCACTATAGCCATATAAGGCAAAATAGCCCCGCCCCCCCCCCTGGCGGCCATGTTTTTCGTCCAATCAACACGGCTTGAAGGAATCTGATAGAGGGTCATCCAAGGAACATTTCTACAAAACTATTAGAAAATCGGCCAGACACTCTCGGAGGAGAAGATTTTTTAAGTTTTCACTATAGCCATATAAGGTAAAATAGCCCCGCCCCCACTTGGCGGCCATGTTTTTTGACAAATCAACATGGCTTGATGGAATCTGATAGAGGGTCATCCAAGGAACAAATCTACAAAATTATTTAAAAATCTGCCAACCAGTTTGGGAGAAGAAGAATTTAAAGTTTTTTTCATTTCGTTGCCATGGAAACCAGAATTCTGCATGGATCCCAAAAAATTATAGAAAATCCGGTGTGGTCATTGAGAGGATGCTTTCTGTGAAGTTTTATCCCAATTGACCCACTGGTTACTGAGAAGAAGAAGTTGACGGACGACGGACGACGGACGCCGGACAAAAGGCGATTACAATAACTCACCTTGAGCAAAGCTCAGGTGAGCTAAAAAGGCATATACTTTCATATTTCAACTATTCATGTGATGAAAATGTTGTTCTTAATACCAACATATATTAATACTTAATATGTGAATGTAAATATGCCAAAAGACCCCAAAATCCTCAGATATGGTTCAAATTTGTTTGATATAAAGTTGAAAGCTGACTTTCATGTTATCCAATAAGACTATTTGAGACAAAAAGTGCACAATATTTAACCCTTTCCCACCTGCAGACGCATTTTGACTCAATAGCAGCAGACTACTTTTGAAAACATTGTGGCCATAAATAAAATTGCTGATGATGAACAATTTCTCCTTTGGCCACAATGTTTTCGACTTTATTTATTTAACAATTAAACTATCTTTTATGGAGATTTTTCAGGTTTTTGAAACTGTTTTCAAAGTAGTCTGCTGCAGATTTGTTGTATGGGGGAAAGGTTTAAAAGAATCATATTGATACAAAAGTGTAGATTTTACAAGATTGAGACAAGTTGTGATTGGGATGGGATACATCAGAAGGAAATTGGCTAGAGTACTGGACATAAAATTTAGTTAAAATATTCAACAAAATACGCCCGTCCTGTTTTTTTGAGACCAATTAAGTATAGTGATAATTGGTTGTACATCAGGCAAATTTAGAGAGCAGACACTGTTAGTACAATTTTGGCCATTTCGAGGGACATAAGTGTGTAGTGACTAAGATAACTTGGTAAGTTATCAAACTTGTCCAAGATATTAAGCCAACACACATTCTGACCAAATTTGGTGATGATTGGACAAAGGCTTCTTAAGTTATTGAGCTGACAAGACCAATTTTAGGTAATATCTATAATTAAAGGGTGATAACTCTTGATTGACCAAAGCAATATGGCTAGTTATCGAACTTGTCCGAGATATTATGCCAATACACATTCTGACCAAATTTGGGGATGATTGGACAAAGGCTTCTAAAGTTATTGAGCTGACAATCCCAATTTTAGGTAATTTCTTTAATAAAAGGGCAATAACTCTTGATTGACTAAAGCGATATGGCTAGTTATCGACCCTGTCCGAGATATTATGCCAATACACATTCTGACTGAATTTGGTGATGATTGGAGAAGGGCTTCTAAAGGTATTGAGCTGACTAATTTTAGGTAATTTCTATAATTAAAGGGCAATAACTCTTGATTGACTAAAGCGATATGGCTAGTTATCAAACTTGTTCGATATTTTATGCCAATACAAATTCTGCCTACATTTGGTGATGATTGGACAAAGGCTTCTAAAGTTATTGAGCTGACAAGACCAATTTTAGGTAATTTCTTTAATAAAAGGGCGATAACTCTTGATTGACTAAAGTGATATGGCTAGTTATTGCACTTGTCCGAGATAATATCCCAATACACATTCTGACCAAATTTGGTGATGATTAGACAAAGGCTTCAAAAGTTATTGAGTTGACAACATACTGGACGCCGCCAGCAGGTAAAACTATAATACGCTCCGTTTTTTTCAAAACGGGCGTTTAATAAACCCTCTACCTCATAACCATATCGACTTTTATCACGCTGAAATGCATCAGCCAGAATCAACACTCCTGATTTTTGACAAGTTTTAACATAGAGGATAATTCATGAGTATTTATTTATTAACACTTTTAATAAACAAGCTTACTAATATGATATGCCATGAACTTTGGCGAGCGTCATATTCAGCTTAAGTAACAAGTTTATTAAAAGTGATAATAAATAAAATATTCTTTTTATCATATAAAGTGATTTATGATGCCTATTTCAAAAAGATGTACATGAAATTTGCCAGTTTTTGCGCTAAAGTGACTTAGGTAATATAACCTCAAACCTCTGACGTGATGCCACTTTCATAGTTTCGTTTCCGGAATGTAACAAAGTCTTGAGAGTAAGACTGGAAACCAAACTAGTAGTGTCATAAGATATTTAAGTAATGGGATTTTTAAACTCCCAGAGAGGGCTTTATGTAATAAATATTATTATGGGCTTGTTTAGACAAACAATTGATAAATGAGTATCACACAATGTATACCAAGATAGGACAACACAAATGTGCAGGCTGAACTTAGTCTAGCTTGCCATTGTAGAAACTCATGCCTAACTAGTCACTCTTATGTTATTTAATTCACCTACAGGGTGATAGGATTAAGTTCTGTAACATAATAATTAATATTAGTAGACAAAATAACATTGTCAAATAAAATTTGCTCGTTTTGTAAAAACCTCTTTTTTCCATAATATTTTCAAATATAATCAGGGAGGTGAGATAAAAGTCAGTTCAATGAGGTAGAAGATTTCATGTTACAAAAAGTAATACAAAAATATTGCTCTACAATATTAACCCTTTCCCCATATAACAAATCTGCAGCAGACGACTTTGAAAACATGTAGGCAAAAACATGGACATAAATGAAGGTATCATTATTGAAAAAGTTGAAAACATTGTGGCAAAAGGAGAAATTGCTTGTTTTGAGCAATTTCTTCTTTTGTCACAATGTTTTTAAAAATGTATCTACTGCCAAGGCTTCAGAAAGTGTGTATACATGGGAAAGGCTTCTAAAGTTATTGAGCTGACAAGACCAATTTTGGGTAATTTCTATAATTAAAGGGCGATAACTCTTGATTGACTAAAGCGATATGGCTAGTTATCGAACTTGTCCGAGATATTATCCCAATACACATTCTGACTAAATTTGGTGATGATTGGACATAGGCTTCTAAAGTTATTGAGCTGACAACATACTGGACGCCACCCGTACGCCGCAGGTAAAACTATAATACGATCCGTTTTTTCAAAACGGGCGTATAAAAAGGACATATTTCCTTTCATGACTACCGACATATAGGATAAATAAAATGAAAAAGCACGTATTTCCTTCCATGTCTACCGAATAAAGAGAAAAATAAATTCTTGATTTTGAACAAATAAATTATTTGTTTTCACACAGTGTTCGTTATGTTTGTTTACTCAGATCAAGAGATATAAATATGTGTCTATGAAGTTAAGTCAATACTCTCCCGGAAGCAGGTTTATCTTGCCAACATTGCCGTAGATGGAATTTCTCCTGGTCCCACACTGTTTTCAAAAGTTGTCCACCGCAAAAGCCTACCAATTTTAAATCTATATGAAGTAAAAGGTTAACCTGTACCTGTGGATCCACCAGAGCTGGCTTAACTCTTAACGAGGAGACATGTCTGGTCATAAAATGTTCCGACTGGACGTGGATAGACATTAGCTGCTGTGTTTTCTAAACAGTAATGGCCGGTAGGACAGCTTGTAGGGGTGATAACTCCTGTAGACGCATTTAATGTGGCTGTAGCCTCTACAGGGTCACAGTATCTGGGGAGGAAGATGGATTGATTGGTTTTAACCTCTTCTATTACAGTATAACAGTTATCCATATCCCATATGTAGATGCTTTGTAGACACCTATGCAGCCGACACCTTTAGAAAACATTGTGGCAAAATGAGAAATTATTACTCATAATGAGCATTTTCTCCTTTTGCCACATTGTTTTCAACTCTATTGAAGATTTGTTGTAAGTGGGAAAGGGTTATATCACATTGACCTGTTCATCTTCTCATGCGTTTCTTGTCACCAGTATTCCACACAACATTCTTCCAGGGCATCTCAGGAAAGTAAGATAGCTTTTCACCAGAATATCACTTCTTTCATGGCAAACAGTTAGTATACCGTTTTCTGGTTTTCTCAAACAACTATTCCATAAAAAAAAATCCGTGGCAACCAGGAAAGGAAGATGACTTCAATGACATTTTCGACAATACATCATGTTCATCAGTACTGTCAGTTCACCAACCCATGTGTTTTCTGGCATTCTCTCAATAACTCAACAAAACATTCTTCCTGGGGTAAAGGGGAAATGTCGATGGAAAGACTATGAGCTTAAATCCAACAATCTAACCATTAGAATATATTAACAAGTACAGACAAGCATTGCTCTTACATGTGACAATAGTTTGAAGAATTTTTCAGAGTCATGGTGCTTAAAACAGCAAGAAGCCTTAATTTTTCTAATTTATAACTGTTTAACTGAAACAATATTTTAAACTTTGTCTAAGTGGGAATTCTAATGTCTTGAAAATTGGGAAACTTTCTACAGTTTTGAAAATAACGTTGGATAACAAATTGCCTACTGGAAAGATGTAAAAAATAGTTTTTTCTAAAGACAATGCAACTCAATTACTTACCCTTTACTTAATACAGACAGTATTCGATGTATTTGCAGAAGGAGACATTTTAAACATTGAGTGAAAAGGAGAAGTTGCTCATAATGAACATTTTTCCCACAATTTTTTCGACTCTGTATATGAATTGTATTTCCAATTATCACGATTTTACAGTTTTTATCTTCCGATTCTTTCAAAGCAGAGGACTTTAACTCTTTCCCAAATATAGATGCTTGCTGACACCTCTGCAGCAGATGAATTATTATGGCAAAAGGAAAAATTACTCATAATAAGAGATTAATGATCATACTTCCAATTATTCAGATTTTCCATGTCTTTGCCCAAATGTTTTCAAAGTCATCTGCTGCAGATTTATTGCATGTGGGAAAGGTTTAAAGATAACCAATCAAGTAAACTACTGTTAATCCATATTCTCCTTACTTTCCAGCAGGACAAACCAAGCAGTCTGTTTTTCCCTGTGTTGTCTTTATAGACCCCAGCTGGACACTGTGACAGTGTTCCAGTACCTCTAGGACAGGAATGACAGGCTGGACACAAGTAGTTGGCCGGAGCCGAGGAGCTTGGATCCGCAGGACAGTAATATTCTGCAGAACAAGGTCCGGTGATTCTGCCAAAACTTGAACAATAGTACAGAGCTGTACAGGTCAGTTTGTGGGGTCAATGTTTCCCGTGTTCAATGAGAAGGAGCCTGCAGGGCAAGGTGTCGATGGTTGTGGTGGCACCACCTTGGCAGTAATAACCTATAATAATTAAACACATTGTAACAGTCCTTAAAGATCTGACCTTATGACCTTTTGATCCGATGACGCGTGCTCTACCACGTCGCTATAAAAGCTAGCTATATAGCAAGGCAGCATAAGTGTCTCCATATACATATCCATTGTCTACATATACACCTCCAAATTTGAAATTCGTCTTCAAATTTCTTGAATCTAAGAATGTTGTGAAACGTTCTCGAGGCTTTTCCTTATGTATACATATACCTCTCATTTCACACATACAAATAATAAGCAGCAGATATCTTTGAAGTTCTATAAATCAAAGTATAACTATTGAATATAGTTGAAAACAATGTTGCAAAAGGAGAAATAACTCATTGTTTTTTTGTAAGAGGAATTTTCATGTAAAGTTAAGAATTGAAAAGATTTTGGGAAAAGGAGTAAAAGGGTATTTTGAGCAATTCCTCTTTTTCCAAAAATGTTTAGAAAAGTAGTCTGCTGCTAAGGCAACAAATGGGGAAAGTTAAATGTGTTTCTTATAGTCACTATCCTACTTAATTTTTGAACTTCTGTTATATGTCATTGATGAGTTTTGATGAATAAATTTTGATGACCCATTCCATCATACGACAAATCTGCAAGAGACGATATTAAATGTATATGGGCAAAATTATAGAATATCTCTAGAAATAATAGAATATCTCTAGAAACAATAGTTCAATTATTGTACAGAATTGGAAACATTGTGGCCACATTGTTTCCAATAGTCATCTGCTGCAGAGGCGTCAGAGAAAACTGTTTGTAATGAAGGGTTAATGTCTTTAACCCTTTCCCTCATATAGACGCTTTCTGACGCCTCTGCAGCACACAGCTTTTTGAAAACATAGTGAAACAAGAGCGCCAAATGTCACAAAATACGCCCGTCCTGTTTTTTTGAGACCAAGTATAGTGGTAATTGGTTGTACGTCAGCCAAACTTGGAGAGCGGACACTGTTAGTACAGTTTTGGCCATTTCGAGGGACATAATTGTGTAGTGACTAAGATAACGTTGTAAGTTATCAAACGTAACCAAGATATTCTGCCCATAAACATATTGTCTAAATTTGGTGATGATCGGATAAAGGCTTTACAAGTTATTTAGCTGACAAGATCAATTTTAGGTAATTTCTATTAAAGGGCAATAACTCTCTATCAACTGGAGCAATATGGCTAGTTATCGAACTTGTCCAAGATATTACGCCAATACACATTCTGACTCAATTTGGTGATGATTGGACAAAAGCTCCCAAAGTTATTGAGCTGACAAGACCAATTTTAGGTAATTTCTATAATTAAAGAGGGATAACTCTCGATTGATTAAAGCGATATGGCTAGTTATCAAAATTATCCGAGATATTATACCAATACACATTCTGACCAAATTTAGGAATGATTGGATAAAGGCTTCTAAAGTTATTGAGCTGACAAGACCAATTTTAGGTAATTTCTATAATTAAAGGGCGATAACTCTCAATTGACTTAAGCGATATGGCTAGTTATCGAACTTGTCCGAGATATTATGCCAATACACATTCTGACCCAATTTGGTGATTGGACAAAGGCTCCTAAAGAAATTGAGCTGACAAGACCAATTTTAGGTAATTTCTATAATTGAAGGGCGATAACTCTTGATTGACTAAAGCAATATGGCTAGTTATCAAACTTGTCCGAGATATTATCCCAATACACATTCTGACTAAATTTGGTGATGATTGGACAAAGGCTTCTTAAGTTATTCGGGATTACGGCTATGGCCATAATCCCATTTGTTTTGGGGCTGACAGATAGGTATGATCCGGCATGAATTAAATGCATGCCGGGGGCTATTTGCTTAGCTCATGTTATACCGTTTATGTAGTTGGTTGTTTACATCCGCATCTTGTTTTTTAGATGCTTGTTGCTATTCTCACTGAATGAGCGCCTTATCACCGAGATGAGGTTGGCATTTGGATTACTCTGACTTAATCAGTCACCGCAACTTTTCGGCCTTCTTCTTCCGCTATTTATCGAAGCAAGACCGTTAACGGAATTAAAAAATTATATCTTTAATTATCGACGTAAATTTCTGTCATCGTTTGAAGACAATGCCAAATACCAAAAGAGCAAGCACTCAACAGGCTACGAAGCCTACCAAGAGGCCACGAACCAGGCAGAATGATCCGGTATCGGTGGAAACCGCAACGCTTGCAAGCCACGATGCTTCAGCATCAGGTGAGGTTCCCTTGATAAGTAATACTAATTTCGTTGATTTTGAGTCAGTATTTAGACAAACTTTAGGAACTGATAGCCATGCCTTTCGGCTGTAGCCTAGCATGTCAAACATGGGAGCTCTTTGCCTCTTTTCTTGAGTTTTGCGTGGCAAGGCACGCAACGGATGGTAGTCTTTTACATTACCTTGATGATTTTTTGTTTGGTGGAAGGAAAGGCACCAATCATTGTGCAGCAATAATGTCTGTCTTTCACGAAAGAATGGAATCCCTGGGTGTACCAGTCGCTCAGGAAAAGACAGAGGGTCCTACAACACATTTGTGTTTTCTTGGTCTTGATATAGATACCATTGATATGGTGATACGCATCCCACTTGCCAAGATTGCTGATATAGTTTTTAAAATTGAGGCCATCATAGCATGCGAAAAATGCACCTTGAAACAAATGCAGTCACTTATTGGTTCATTAAACTTTGCCTGCCGTGCAATCCTCCCAGGGCGCCCTTTCTGCAGGAGGTTAATTGATTCTATCTGTGGTCTTACCAAAGCCCACCATCATCTCCGTATTACTGCCGACATGAGAGAAGATCTTCAACCGTGGCTGCAGTTCTTTAAAACCTTTAACGGGGTATCTGTACTCTATGAAAGGTACTGGGTGTCTAATGAAGATATCCAGCTTTTCACAGACAGTGCGGGGGCTGCACTCTGGGTTTCGGGGCGTATTTTGGCGGTAAGTGGGCATTTGGACAGTGGCCTCAGGCCTGGGTTGAAACAGGAATTACAGATGACATTACTGTTTTAGAATTCTTCCCAATCTTGGTGTCCTTGCATATCTGGGGTGAACATCTTTGTAACAAAAAAATAAATTTCAGATGTGATAACATGGCAGTCGTTCACATTGTTAATTCAATGACATCAAAATCTAAACGGGTTATGACTCTTTTAAGGGTTTTCACCCTATTGTGCCTAAACATGAATATTGTATTTAGCGCGGTACATGTAAGTGGTGCATCTAATAAAATCGCTGATGCACTGAGCCGTTTTCAATTTCAGAAATTCCGCCAGCTTGCCCTCGAAGCCGATTTAGATTCGACGCCTGTCCCTGTCCACCTGTGGAACATCTTGTAAGAGCATCGCAAAACCTGGTATCAATGAGTATTGCACCAAACTCCCAAAATGCCTACAAGAATGCATTGGCGGCTTTCACATCTTTCCGCAATCAATACAGTCTTCCAAACCTTTACCCAGTCCCTATAGGTCATATTACATTATTTATTTCCTGCTGTTTTCAGCTTGGTTACTCCCCATCCACCATTTCTACATATGTATCAGGTATAAGTTTTTACCACAAAATCAGGAACCAGCCAGATCCTACATCGGTTTTTATAGTCAAGAAAATGATAGAGGGATCTAAAAGAGCCAGAAAAACTTCCGATGTAAGGTCCCCTATTACGGACTCCATCCTTCGGAAGATAATCAACATACTCCTGAACATATGTTATTCCATGCATGAAACCCGCCTTTTTAACGCAGCCTACTTGACTGCTTATTTTGGTTTATTAAGGGTAAGTGAGCTAACATACACCAGTCCGCTACAAGCTCATAGGCCTCTCGCATTTTCTGACATTCATATTGAGAGTGGCTCAACATCTCTACTAATTACTATTCGGTATTCTAAAACATGTCAACGTGGTACACCCACCACTCTAAGAATACCTGCTACTAATGACCCAACTTTTTGCTGTGTCTCAGCCATGAAGAAGTATTTAAATAGCCGTCCTGTTTGTTCAAGCATTCTTTTTTGTCATGAAAATGGCTCACCTTTAACATGCTCGCAATTCAGCGGCGTGCTAGCCAAAGCAATCCACTTATTGGGTTTGCCCACTTTTAAATATACATCACACTCTTTCCGCATTGGTAGGGCGTCAGTACTTGCAGCCCAGGGTGTTCCGAATGAGGCGATTAAGAGAATGGGTAGGTGGCAATCCAATGCCTTTGAAAGGTACATCCGCCTTATTTAGACTTTGATTGCCTCATTCTGTTCACTGGGCTGTTTGCTGAGACTGCGCTTAAGTCTACTTGCAGGTGTGTGGATAATTGGGGATTCCCTGATTGCTAGGGTAGCTGACAGGGCAGTGTTTCGGAAGACCCAGAACCTGGGAATCGATAGCGGGAACGTGCACTGGCTGGGAAAAGGGGGAATGAAGTGGGATAAACTGCATGGTCAAGTGCAACTAACAATGCTATTTAATCCACCGCCAGCTATGATTGTTATTCACCTTGGTGGGAACGATTTAGTTTCAGTGAAGCAAGGAAAACTTATTAAAGTTATTAAACGTGATTTTTGCTACATTTCATCCGTTTTTCCATCTGCCCTGATTGTCTGGTCCGATATCTTGCCCAGGTTGTCATGGAGGGGAATAGAATCCACACAGGATAACCTGGCGAAGATAAATGGCAAAAGGAAGCGCATTAACAGGGCAGGGCGCCAAGTGGCCCGTGAGCTTAAAAAAGGTCGGGCAATTATTCATGAAATGGACACTACAACAAAAGGGTTGTTTTCCAATGACGGGGTGCATCTTTCCCCTGTAGGCAACGACCTTTTTCTCAATACATTGTCGGAATCCATAAAAACATTTCTGGAAAATCCTAACAAACTATCATATGATGCAAACCAGTAGGCCTCAGAATGGCGGTATTCTTGCAGCCAGTGAGTGGACGGCGTGGTGATCCAAGATTTTTGGGATATTTAAACTTAAAATTGTTTACTTTTCTTCGGCACTCCTCCATCCGACCTCGGTGCCTGGACTCTGCATTAAACAGGAACGGGGCCTCGGGTGTCGATGGGGGAAGCTTTGAATTGGTGGGGGCTGCCTTGCATGGCATGTCAACAATGACGGAAACCTTGTGAGGTGGCCTCCCCCTGTTATCAAGCATATGCCATTCCAAATTTATGTCATTAGATTTTAGGGGAGAGGGTTGTCCAGAACAAGCAATGGATGTCTTGTAGTAGCGCATCTCACGTGGACCCCGCTTTTAGGCCCTTTGGATTTTAAAAGTAAACTAAGGATGGATTGGAGGTTAATATTGTAATTATCGGAATGGACCCGATATGGATTGGAGGTTAATATTGTAATTATCGGAATGGACCCGATCAGAATTGTAGTACTCAGTGTGTTGTCCACCACGCCGTCCACAGTTATTGCTATACCCCAAAGGCCAATCTTATTCCACTATTAATAAATCGGTTAACAGTAAATCTATTTTTGTTTTACACACTCGCCCTAGCACAGAGTGTAAGGGTCGAGTTTTATTGCGTTCACCTTGTCCAGTCCCAATTGTTGTAAAATGTCAACCTTCCCCCTTAAGCACATTGTTAAGTCTGCATCCTAAAATAATCGGGATTACAGCTATGGCCATAATCCCATTTGTTTTGGGGCTGACAGATAGGTATGATCCGGCATGAATTAAATGCAATCCGGGGGCTATTTGCTTAGCTCATGTTATACCGTTTATGTAGTTGGTTGTTTACATCCGCATCTTGTTTTCTAGATGCTTGTTGCTATTCTCACTGAATGAGCGCCTTATCACCGAGATGAGGTTGGCATTTGGATTACTCTGACTTAATCAGTCACCGCAACTTTTCGGCCTTCTTCTTCCGCTATTTATCGAAGCAAGACCGTTAACGGAATTAAAAAATTACCCACCCAACCCGACCCAATTTTTGATTATTCTGAACTACTGATCCTGCTCTAGATTTCTACTTACAGCTCCTGGGGAATAATGCCATTGGTATTTGAGAATAGCACCAAACAAAGTCAATGATGTAGTGAACGAGCTTGGTTAACAGCTTCGAATAAGAGAAGACAGACCCATCACAGCCTTGGAAGTACCCTGAACAAGCTGTTTATCAACGTGTGTGTGTGTGTGTAAGAAGTATTCAGAGTGAACCTTCAAATTGATTGACTACAGAAACTTTCATCATATTTTGTTATTGAATTATTTTATTATTTTACTATTTTTTATTTTATCGTCGTTGGCGGTATTCTTGCAGCCAGTGAGTGGACGGCGTGGTGATCCAAGATTTTTTGGGTTATTTAAACTTAAAATTGTTTACTTTTCTTCGGCACTCCTCCATCCGACCTCGTTACCTGGACTCTGCATTAAACAGGAACGGGGCCTCGGGTGTCGATGGGGGAAGCTTTGAATTGGTGGGGGCTGCCTTGCATGGCATGTCAACAATGACGGAAACCTTGTGAGGTGGCCTCCCCCTGTTATCAAGCATATGCCATTCCAAATTTATGTCATTAGATTTTAGGGGAGAGGGTTGTCCAGAACAAGCAATGGATGTCTTGTAGTAGCGCATCTCTCGTGGACCCCGCTTTTAGGCCCTTTGGATTTTAAAAGTAATCTAAGGATGGATTGGAGGTTAATATTGTAATTATCGGAATGGACCCGATATGGATTGGAGGTTAATATTGTAATTATCGGAATGGACCCGATCAGAATTGTAGTACTCAGTGTGTTGTCCACCACGCCGTCCACAGTTATTGCTATACCCCAACGGCCAATCTTATTCCACTATTAATAAATCGGTTAACAGTAAATCTATCTTTGTTTTACACACTCGCCCTAGCACAGAGTGTAAGGGTCGAGTTTTATTGCGTTCACCTTGTCCAGTCCCAATTGTTGTAAAATGTCAACCTTCCCCCTTAAGCACATTGTTAAGTCGGCATCCTAAAATAATGAGCTGACAAAACCAATTTTGGGTAATTTCTATAATAAAAGGGCAATTACTCTTGATTGACTAATCTATGATATGGCTAGTTATCAAACTTGTCCGAGATATTAGCCCAATACACATTCTGACAAAATTTGGTGATCATTTGACAAAGACTTCTTAAGTTATTGAGCTGACAAGACCAATTTTGGGTAATTTCTATATATGAGGGAAAGGATCAAAACATCTTGTAAACAAGAGGGCCATGATGGCCCTGGATCGCTCACCTTAATTATCCAATGTACTACAATGCAAAATACATCAGGACAATTATTCTGAATGCAACCTCCACAGTGTTAACAAGATTTTCCTTCATTTGGCCTAGTGATCTATATTTTTTTACCTGACATGACCCATATTCCAACATGGACTAGATATTATCAAGACAACATTCTGACAAATTTTCAACTTGCTCAAAGTAAAAATGCGGCCTCCGGAGTTTGAACAATATTTTCCTTTATTGACCTTGTTTCTGACCCTACATGATCCATATTCGATCTTCGCTTAGATATCATTTAGATAAACATTCTCATAAAATGTCAAGCTGCTGTAGCAAAAAATGTGTCTTCTACAGAGTTAACAAGATGTTCCTTCAATTTGGCCTAGTGACCTAGTTTCTGACCCAATATGACCCATATTCGAACTTGACCTAGATATAATTCAGACAAACATTCTGACCAAATTTCAAACTGCTGAAGCAAATATTGAAATATTTCCTTCAATTTGACCTAGTGACCTATTTTTTGACCCAACATGACCCTTGATCGAACTTGCCTTACATATCATCAAGAAAAACATTCTGATAAAGTTTCATCATGCTAAAGTTAAAAATGCAGTATCCAGAGTGTTAACAAGATTACCCTTCAATTTGGCCTAGTGACCTAGTTTTTAACCCGGCATATTCGAACTTGGCCTAGATATCATTTAGACAAACAGTCTGACCAAATTTCAAGCTGCTTAAGCAAAAAATGCGGCATCCAAAGTGTTAACAAGATTTTCCTTCAATTCGGCCTAGTGACCTAGTTTTTGACCCTGCATGACCCATATTCGAACTTGACCTAGATATCATTTAGCTCAACATTCTGACAATATTTCAACATGCTCAAGTTGAAAATGTGGCCTCTACAGTGTTAACAAGATTACCCTTCAATTTGGCCTAGTGACCTAGTTTCTGACCCGATATGACCCATATTCGAACTTGACCTAGATATTTTTAAGACAAACATTCTGACAAAATTTCAAACTGCTGAAGCAAAAATTGCGGCCTCTAGAGTGTTAACAAGATTTTCCTTCAATTTGACCTAGTGACCTATTTTTTGACCCGACATGACCCATGTTCGAACTTGACCTACATATCATCAAGACAAACATTCTGATAAAGTTTCAACAGTTGAAAATGTGGCCTCCAGAGTGTTAACAAGATTTCGCTTCAATTTGACCTAGTGACCTCGTTTTTGACCTCATATGGCCCAGTTTCGAATTTGTCCAAGATTTGATGGAGATGAATGTTCTGATACACTTTCATGAAGATTGGATGCAAAATGTAGCCTGTAGAGTGTTAACAAGCTGAAATGTTGACGACGCACGACGGACGACGCACGACGGACGGACGCCGGACAAAATGTGATCACAATAGCTCACCTTGCACTTCGTGCATAGGTGAGCTAAAAATCATTTGCTTTGTCAAGATAGTTCATTCTTTTCCTCCGATGCATTCAGTCTGATAGAACTTTTCAATAGTACATAGGCTAGTTTAAACATTTCTCAAAAGCAGAAGAATTTTGAGAACATTTTGGATAAAAAATGTGATTGCTCACACTACAGTTCCATGTTGGGGTTGTCAGGCCGTCACCTGGGGAAAATATGTCATAAATGAATCATGTTACATGAATGACCTTTAGACGTCTTGAAATTAAAATGTTCATACATGCAGAATTTTCTTAAAACATCTGCAGCAGAAAACTTTTGAAAAAAGGTGGCAAAAGGGAAATATCTGTTTGCTACAATATTTTATATTCTTTTGAAGTCATCTGGTGATGATTCTTTGAATGTAAGATTGAGCAAATAACAACATCAATGATATTGCATAACTATGTAGAAAATATATGTAGGCCCTCCTAGGAAAACTGGTAGTTGACTGTCAGCTGACTAAAAAGGTCAATTGTAATAGACTTGCAACACTCTTAAATAAATAAATGATCTCCCACAATGGTGCTTGTATCCTGAATGTATAAGTTATATTCTACATATGTATTATACTGTATATACGTAAATATTTGTAAATGATTATTAAATACCTGTGAGGCCAGGTCTTCCTGTATGGTTGGTCAGGTAAGTTGGACATAAAACTTTGATTTTACAAAGGTAATAGTGGAGTTGACATAGGGCGTTGGCGTGTCACTTTAAGCCCCTCCTGCCAACAGTACCATCCTCCTGTACAATCTTGCATTGGCTCTGATAGACCATCGCTTCCACAGTATTTACCAGCTGAAATGTCAATGAGAGAAAATCACAATATGGAACCTCCCAAAATGTTGCCACATGCCAACAACATAGGAAAGTTAAATTAATTTAATCGCAAAGAAGAAATAGTTCATTATGAAACGTTGTGGGTTGTAAAGGGGTCAAACTGCGTCTATTTGTGGGAAAGGGCTAAAGGTTAATTCCATTAAATAATATATATACCAGGCGAAAACTTTGTAGTTAAAACCAATTGGCTAAGTAAGCATCTAATGGATCTGTTTTATGGTAATTGTAAAATGCTGCAGCCGCGTAATGGGCCAGCATTTAATGCTGCGTTTTCTCTTTTTTCTTTATTTCTTTTTTAACAGCTATGATATAGCAAAATAGTAAAATGAACCAAATTACACATAAAAACAGCCTTTCTCATTTTGAAATTAATCCTTTTCCACATACCAATATATTTGCAACAGACAATATTGAAGATTACTCCTTTCGCCACAATGTTTCAAAAGCTGTCTGCTGCAGAGATGTCAGAAAGCACCTGTTTGTGGGAAAGGGTTAATGCCATTTATGATCAAATTGAACTTGAACAGACAAGCTTTGATCACAATTATTGGTTACAAAGTCCATAAACTGAAGTTTTAACCCTTTCCAACATTATGACAAATCTGCAGAAAACGACTGTCTAGACAGAAATATGGAAAATCAATTTAAACAAGGGCACCGCAAAGCTAATGACCTGGATATTAATGTTATGTACCAGAAAACTAATGTTATTTGTCCTTGCCTTTATTAAATTGTTATTAATATTATAATTATTACACATATAAAGTATATTACAGTATATATTTGTGATGTCACTTAAAATAAGGAACAAGAGCGCCGCAAGCAAATGCCAACACTCGTCTGCTTTTTTCTAAGTTGAAAAAGGGGCATTACTGAATAATTATTAAAGCCAGAGTTATGTGACTTAGTATAGACATGCGTATTGTTCCAAAGAACAGGTGTATCAAGTTTCATTTGAAAATATTGAATGTTTTTTTTAGTTATGTGGTAAGTTTAAAGTTTTGTGACAACGCAGTCGACGCCAAGGGTATCACAATACCTGACAATTTTCCCCCGAAAAACACATGAGATAAAAATGATATTTTAATATCAAATCTGTATATTTGTCTCTATTTTCACTCTAAGAAGTCGGTCTTGGGTATATGATAAATGTAAAATTACATTGTAGTAGCAATTCCTTTGACTGTATGGTATGACTCGGAGAGTGGGAAGTTCTATATCTGACTCGATTTATGTGGACAAGCAGCCAGTTGTTTAATACTATTATGTTGAGTACTGGCGTCAGGCAACACATGGGCTTGTGAAATGGTCGTCGATGTATGACTGATTATTGTTGTTGAAAATGGCTTTTAACCCCAACCAATCCAACTTGTCAACACACTGGACTGTCAATCCAGGTCCGGGTCCTAGACATATAAGGGGTGCTTTTAAGCATAACCCACTCAACTAGAAGTCAAGTACTGATCATTTTCAGGGGAAAAAACTTGTCTTTTTGGAAAGAGCTAGGGTATCAAACTCCCTTGTATCTAAATTTGTCTGCTTGCTAAATAGTTAATTCTACACGGTGACGGTTTATGCATTTTTTACACATTTATGCAAGTTATTTGAAATATGTGATCTCTCATAATTTTAACATCTTTCCACTTTTGAAGCATTTACAGCAGACGATTTTTATTAATATTGAAGCAAGAAGGGAAATTGCTCATAATAAGCAATTAGTAAATTTTGCCAGAATTCTTTTTAACTCCATTTAATAATTATTCTGACAATATGAAAACATCACTATACAAGCCTGTTTCAATCAAATAGCTCCATTTTTTGTTCCATGACAAAAGTGTGTGTATGTGCGTTTATTTCTGTCATTTACTTTACCTGGTGTAGAATTTCCAACAATCAACCATTAAATTAAAATGGTCCTCTGGATAAGAAATGGGCTTGTGTGAATGCTAACGAGATTTTTAATATTTTGTAATATTTGAATTTATAGGAAAATATACTTCAATTTGAGTCATTTACATCGTTGTTTAATAACATGTGTGCACGAAGTTTACAGCATGAAATATATTAAAGGTCCTTATACTGGATTTAAAACATAAATATATGGTAACCTTCTTCGGTATTATTTTTTCGCTATGTCTGGTTATAAAGATGTGATATTTGATGTAACTGTTTTTATTCTTACACACTACTTAGTAAGTTATTATAACTTACAAAATATATTGATTATACTATAAGCAACCGGGTCTGTATCAATATTCTGATTCATATAGGGTCTATCATAGACGCTGATAAATACAACATTCACAGATAAATACGGAGCAAACGCAAAAAAAAGTATTAATAAAATCTAGGTTTTACAAAACTAATTAACCAAAAATTATGCTGGTGTTGTCATTTATAATGTATTACACGTTTAAAATCTCTTCAATTTCTATGAAGACAAGTGTAATCTAGAAAGGAACGATTTGGCGTGACGTCGCACCAGAATTTGTCGAGGATGCCTTGCTGCTGAGGTAAGTTTAAAGCCTTCTAAAAGCATAACAAAAAATGGAATTACTCTATGCTTAATTTCTAATTCGTGCACTATTTATGACATGTTGAAACGGTTTCATGTCACCTTTAACATAATATTCCCTATAAACTTACTATCAATGTGTGCATTGTGTAAATTATAGCCGCAGATGAACAGGCCGTCAAACATGCAAGGAACACTGTGATCTGAAGATAAAAAAATAAATTCATACATTTTCAATATGTTCAAAGAAAAGAATGAATGTATATTGTTTTATGGCGCATCGACAGCTAAGGTCATTTAGCGCGCAATTAAATTTTTAATTATTCATGATCCCTGGGTAAACAAACCAGTACTAGGCTAGAAAATGTGCCTTGCCCAAGGGCACTCAACCATGACCGTGAAACTGCTCATAATGCTTGCCAATTTTTAACATAATCTGTGTTATATTTTTAACATAATCAGTTTTATATTTGTCAAGAATTCCAATGATGGTTTCCTCAGATGAAGGCAAAAGATCTTCACAGTTATTTAGGGCCTTTCTGACAAATTAAGTAATCCTCTATAAATGAAATTATATTTATTAAATAAAGTTGAAAACGTTATGGCAAAAGGAGATATTGCTCATTTTGAGCAATTTCTCCTTTTGCCACAATGTTTTCAAAAGTCATCTGCTACAGATGCGTCAAAATGCATCGGCAGGTGGGAAAGTTCTTAAACACTTATATCAGATCAACAGTTATGAAATCTGTAATTTTTGTTTTAACAATTATCTTCATATGGACTCCATTTCTCATTATAACCACAAAGTATTACAGTAGTTCTTTACCCCCAAAATCATCCTATAATCTAAACCATTTTTGAAAAATGTACAAAAATTAAATACCACATGACATTTCAGCTGATCCATCCATACAATGTAGAATGCTAGAGATGCAGCCCTTCTTTAACAGTTAAACAATGGTGATATGTGATACGCTGAGCAACAGTCTAACAGAAACTTCAGGGCATGTTACAGCTACCATTCTAAATTATATCTAAATCATCAGAGCCTTATACGCTCATCACAGGATTCAAACCTGGGACCTTTGGTACAAGAGGCCAACGCTTAACGACTGCACCACGAAAATCAAAATATTCATGCACACCATGCAAATTATATGAAACACAGTGAGTGATCCTTGACTATTCCTTCCCATTGCTGACAATGTTTCCTACTCGTTCACATAACTTTGTTTGTCTAAAATTTCCTCTATTCTTTCAATATTTTTCAATTGGAAAAACCATTTAAATGTAAAATAAAATCTAGCAATTTGCTCTAAATACTAATGGCATGTTTTTTACTTTTCCATTGTAAAATAGAAACCCTGATCAGGTCTTATTTGCCTATAGGTTTCTTTCTAATTACTCAATTAAACCTTATGTTGCTAGTACTTAAAACACAAGATTACCCTTCAATTTGGCCTAGTGACCTAGTTTTTGACCTGGCATGACCCATATTCGAACTTGGCCTAGATATCATTCACTTCAACATTCTGACCAAATTTGAAGCTGCTGAATGTGGCTTCTACAGTGTTAACAAGATTTCCCTTCAATTTGACCTTATATATAGTTTCTGATCCAATATGACCCATATTCGAACTTGACCTAGACATTTTTAAAACAAATATTCTGACAAAATTTCAAACTGTGAAGCAAGAATTGTGGCCTCTGGAGTGTTAATAAGATTTTCCTTCAATTTGACCAAGTGACCTACTTTTTGACCCGACATGACCTATGTTCGAACTTGACTTACATATCATCAAGACAAACATTCTGAGTTCAACATGCTCAAGTTGAAAATGTGGCCTCCAGAGTGTTAACAAGATTTCCCTTCAATTTGACCTAGTGACCTAGTTTTTGACCTCATATGGCCAAGTTTCAAAGTGTCCAAGATTTAATAGGGATGAATGTTCTGATCAACTTTCATGAAGATTGGATGCAAAATGTAGCCTGTAGTGTGTTAACAAGTGCAAATGTTGACAACGCACAACGGACGTTGGACGCACGGACGCCGGACAAAATGTGATCACAATAGCTCACATAGGTGAGCTAAAACTGGCCTTGTTGAGAAACTTCTATTAACCCTTTCCCTCATATGACAATTCTGCAGCAGACGACTTTGAAGATATTTTGTCAAAAAATGGAAAATCTCCATAATTGAATGGATAACCTATGACTAAAAGTGGAAAACATTGTGGCAAGAGGAGAAATTGCTCATTTTGAGCAATTTCTTCTTTTGTCACTATGTTTTCAAAAAGCCGTCTGCTGCAGAGGCGTCAAAAAACGTCTATATGAGGGAAAGGGTTAAATACGCACAATATAAAACTGGCAAATAAATATAATTTCTTCACCACGTTAAACAAATCTGCAGCGTTCAAATTTTAAAACATGGCAAAATATTGATTGGGATAAATGAAAGCATAATCATTAGGCCATTCCCTCTCACAGACCCATCTTGACCTCTCTGACGCTCATAAAGAGAAATTTCTTCATTTGTCACACTGTTTTCAACTCTTTTCAGTGATTAAAGTTTCACTTACAGAGAATGTTCATATTTTTGCTATGATTTTTTCAAAATCGTCTGCTGCAATTTTCTTGAATGTGAGAAAGGGTTAAAAAGAGTTGAAATTAATATGGCAAAAAGTTGTCAGCTGTAGCTGCATGAAAAGGTTAGTGTCTCACTTACTGCACATTAGTTCATCCTTGCTCTACCCACCACAGACGTTGTGTTTCAACTTACAAGTTCCGTCTCCACATTCCACTTCACTCTCTCTACACGGGAATTCTGAAACACGACAATCCTTTGATTAGATGTATGACTTAACCCTTTCCCATGACGCAAAGGCATTTGCATTTGCAAAGGTTTGCTGCAGACGACTTTTAAAAAACATTGATGCAAATGGAGAAATTGCTCATGAGCAATTTGTCCTTTGGCCACAATATTTCTAAAATCTAATCAATACATCTCACTGTATAGAGGTATTCCATATTTGTGTATGTATGTGTTCAAAGTCGTCTTCTACAGTTTCATTGTACAGTCAAACTTGTCTTAAGCAGCCATCCAGGGAAGAGTCAAAATCTGGCTGCTGAGTTCAGGTGGTTAACTGCTTAATACAAGTCAAATATAGAAGCAAATGTTGTTTTGGTAAATCTTCATGTAGCTGCCTAATACAAATTGGCTGCTTAACAGAGGTGACCGCTAACACATGTTTGACTGTATAAGGGAAAGGGTAAACTTCTTACAATATTTTAAAATTTTAACTCTCTATTTTCCAGGTGTTTTCTAAGCATCCTTTAGTTATTTTCATCAATTGTGAAACAAGCATTAAGCATATATGCATATATTAATCATGCTCAATGTCTGCTTCCTGGAGTCATAACCAGTACTCTCATTGTTTGCCGACGCTGTACCACTGCACCATGGTCTTCCATATCCTTAATAAATGTTGTATCAGACAGACCTCTCCCTAATTGAATGATTGATTGGGGTTTAACGCCGTTTTTAACAATTTCTCAGTCATATCACGGCGGCCAGTTCACCTACTCATGTGTTTCCTGGTTTTCGCACACCATACTCCACACAACAATCTTCCCAAGCAACAGGCTGCTTTTCCACATAGACTTAGCCCATTGGTTGAAGACGAATGACGCATGTCGCAATGACTTTTGTCAAACGTCGGAAAGAAAGTTGGCAGAGCTGGGATTCGAACTCACAGCCCCTGGATTGACAGTGTGCGTCATTAACGACTGAGCTACTGGGACTCGACAGAGCTCTACCTAAATCAGATGATTTGTGATACTTTTCCAATTTCAGAAATATTGCTTTTTAATCTCAAATCCTGTCAAATCGGTGCTTAAGACCACCTTTGTAAAGCAATTCCCTGTCTATAGTAACCACACTTTTAATTTCCAATTACTCATTTTCTGCATAAATGACCTTGCAATTAAAGACCACCTGTGAACAAAGACAAGAAAGAAAAACATAGAAAAACAAATCAACAACCAATAACCAAAGTTTTACCAACATCACTACACTTTCCAGTAAAGATTCGAACATTATATACCGATCAAGGATATGTACCCACATTTATATACCTATTTATATAGTCTGCCCCTTCTATAAACAGGATATATGAATCTCCAACAGAAATTGTAACATCGAGCGATAGAAATATATCACTGCCAACATAATCTACGTAAGTTTTGTTAACAATGGTGCCGCCCATATTGTAAACAATGGCGGTCAGGTTATAGGTGATGTAAGCGGAGTTCTCCAGTGTGTAACAGAGAAGTGGTTTGAAGCACGGACAGACAGACATACAAGTGCACACACTACAGACAATTTGGCATGACATAAGCTTGAATTATTGAATAGAGTTGAAAAGATTGTGATGAAAGGAGAAATTGCTCATCATGAACAATTCCTCCTTTTGCCATAATGATTTCAAAAGTGGTCTACGCAGATGCATTAATTTGTGTCTGCATGTGGGAACTTGTCAAGAGGGACCAAAATGGTATTTTCCCCACATCAACTATTATTACTGAACCCAACATTATAGTATGGGTTCTCGAAACCAACATTGGGTTGTTGAATAAGAATTAAAAACATAAAATATGTAATGTATAGCCGTGTTATAATTTAACCCTTTCCCATAAATGATCAAAAAGAAGCCTTTGAAAATATCTAGATAAAAATATGGAATCTAATTATATGATATAACAATAGTTGCTATAAAAATGCCAGATGAATATCTTCTTCAAAGAAGCCAATGCGACACGTGACATTCGTCTTCCACAAATGGGCTAACCGTCTATTTGGAAAAGCAGCCAGTTGCTTTAACAGACTTGTATGGAGAACTGCTGTGAGAAAGGCAGGCAAAACATAGGTAAGTGAGGTGGTCACTGCTGTGATATGACTGAAAATTTGTTGAAGACGGCATACTTCAATCAACCAATAATGTAAGCCATAGATTTAGTACTTACTTAATTGGTGATGAGCAAGGTTCAGCATAAATATACACTTCATCTATCTCTGCCTCGTCTCCTGTTGCCTCAAAACTTATGTCAACCCTTCCTGACTGGAGTGAGTAACTTTCTAAGGCGTTTATCCTAAAGCAACCCTGTCTCCATAAGTAAGGCTTAAAACTTAAAGGTGTCATTGACTCTAACCTCTAAAGATCCTGAAATAGAATTAGATCCTCTTAAAATGTAATACACCTTTTTATTATGGTCAAGCACAGTTCAAACATGGCGGATTTAAATTCTGTATTTGACTAGGTCAAATACGGTACCAAAGATGATGTTTGTACGTCGATGAAATACGATGTTACATCATTGAAATATGTATTCACGTCATTCTAAATGAGGAAGTGGGGAGTGGTTCACATGCCACTGATAAATTTCATTTCACGTGTAAATTAGTTATTTCCTTATTTCAAAAAAAGAAATTTGCATCTTTTTTTTTTTATTCCGTCTAAAAAAGCTATACAAGGTATATTAGAAAAGGAAAATTATGTTGAAGTAGCGATATTGGGTTTGATATTGTCTACATGGGCGTGGACAATTTTACATTTCTTCAGTCTCAAGAGAAATCAATTGTCCACGCCCCTCGTAGTACAATATCAAACCCAATCACTACTGCAACATAATTTTCCTTTTATTTCGAACCTTGTATTCCCTATTTATATATATATATATATATATATATATATTTATATATGTATAAACTAGAATGGAGTGCTCCCCGGAGCACTTGTGTCACCTTCCGGGGCCTTGTCAGAAAAATTTAATTTTTGACAGAAAAGGGGCAATAACTCTGATATAAAAATATTTGGATTATCCCCCGTTTGTGAACCCATCACAAAGATTGATATAAACATTTGTCAGAAGTTTCAATCCAATCCTTTGAGTTGAAAAAAAGTTATTTGAAAACGTGATGAAAAAGTGTGACGACAGACAGACGGATGGACAGACAGACAGACGCCGGACAAAAAAAAAGAGTAATCCCTAAGTGCCTACCATGCTACGCAGGTGACACAATAAAATACAGATAATTTCAAAAACACAAGAGCTGGGATTGGCCATGAAACCAGATTGTCAACAGTGACTATAACACAGCCGATCTAAAATCTTAGCTACTTATATGTACCTATGAAATTCAGTAAAAACTATTGTCGTTATTGAGAGAACAATGACTGCAATTTTAAAAAGAATCAGATAAATTCCTTGGTTCCATCACATTAACCCTTTCCAACATACAGCCTCTTTCTGACTCCTCTGCAGCACACAACTTTTGAAAACATTATGGCAAAAGAAGAAATTGCTCATTACTCAGTTCCACCAACATTCACTTTGACGCCGTACAAAACTCAATGTGACCAACATCCTTCTTCCACCAATGGGCTTACAGTCAAACAGTTTTCACTTTAAGCATAAAGGCTCTGTCCTATGGTGGCTTTTTTTTTTTTAACCAACTAACATGGCTTGAATGAATCTAGTAAAGGGTCACCATAGGAATATATCTATACAATAATTCAAAAATCAGGCCAATACATTTTCAGTGGCATTTTGTTTTTAAAGTTCAGGCATAAAAGGCAAGACAGTTCCATCCACACACCCTCCCCATCCCTTGAGACCTTATCATTTTGCCAAACAACATTGCTTGAAATAATCTGGTAGAGGACCAAATCAAGATAATTTAAAAATTGAATCAAAATATTCAGAGTAGAAGACTTTTTCATTTTTTCTGTTTAACCACATCAGGCAAAATAACCCCTACTGCTTGGTGGCCATGTTCATTTACCAACCAACAAAACTTGAAGGAATCTTGTAGAGGATTACCCAAGGAACATTTCATCAAGGCCCGACAAAACCAGTATCGATCCGCTATCATCAGGCAAAAACTAACTTTTATTGTCTCAATGGTGGCCATGTTTTTCAACCAATCAACATGGCTTTCAGCCAGTGAAGCTAAATACGGTTTGGGCTACAAAGTTTTGGGAAAGATTCTTAACAAAGTTGTTTACTCTTGGTTGCCATGACAACTATTATATTTCTTTATTGATCCAAAGGTTTTAAAAGGAATTAAAATACATTACTTCACAATTAATCTAGTGGTTACAGAGGAGAAGTCATTTGAAGCAAAATATTTATGCATCGATGTGCCATGACAGAAGCTTGACCAGCTTTCAGCCAGCTAAAAAAGCTGTTATATCCTTCAAACAGTAGAGCTTAAACAATTTTGTAACATATATTTACCATCGTTACAAAATATGCGAATCTCAGAGAACAGACAAACGGAACAACGTCCTGTATGATATCAAAACCAAGCAGTTGTAGAGTGGAAAAAGCGCCATTTGAAACTAATGGATCATCAATGTACATGAACTGACCTGAAATATGAATTGTAATGAATGTTGACCCTTTCACATATATAACAAATCTGCAACAGATGACTTTGAATTCATCTGTAAAAAAATATTGAAAAAGAATTTAGTATTAAATAGCCAGTGGAGCTAAATATCAGTGTTCCCACAGACATTTTATTCTGGGGGTACATGTACCCTCTGGAGTGAATTTTGGGGGTACAACATATCATGATGTTATATTGTAAATAAAACAAAACAATCTGTGTTATTATCCTTTAGTAACAAAAACACCTATTTTAAAGGAAACAAACCACTCAAGGAACATTTCTGTACAGTTTGAGTTATATTGACACAGGAAATGATCAATGGAAGTCAAACGCTTGATTGCATTTAATCATGATCATCCGAACAAGCTTCGGAAGTTTCCTTGGTCATTCGAAACCCGCCTCGGAAAATTCCGTAGAGTACGGATAAAGGCGAAGGATATTAATAGGCGTCTCATGGGATTTCCCGGTCTTCCCCTGTTACTATTTATAAAACTGGTGCATATCAGAAACAAGAGGCCCAAGAGGGCCAGTATCGCTCAACGGCCATAAGGCAAAAATAAAATCTCCAAACAGCCCTGCCCCGTGGTGGCTATTTTTTTTACCAACCACCATGGCTTAAAGGAATCTTGTAGAGTGTCACCAAAGGAATGTTTCTGCAAAATTATTTGAAAATATGCCTGACACTTTCGGAGAAGATTTTTTAAGTTTTCACTATGGTCATATAAGTCAAAATAGCCCCGCCCTCTGGCGGCCATGTTTTTCGACCAATCAACATGGCTTGAAGGAATCTAATTAAGGTTCACACAAGGAACATTTCTACAAAATTATTTGAAAATCGGCCTGACACTTTTGGAGAAGATTTTTTAAGTTTGCTCTTTAGCCATATAGGCAAAATAGCCCCGCCCTGTGACGGCCATGTTTTTTTACCAATCAACATGGCTTGAAGGAATCTGATAGAGGGTCACCCACGGAACATTTCTAAATAATTATTTGAAAATCTGCTGAACACTTTTTGAGAAGAAGATTATTTAAGTTTTCACTATAGCTATATAAGGCAAAAAAGCCCCGCCCCCTGGCGGCCATGTTTTTCGCCCAATCAAAATTTCTTGAAGGAATCTAATAAAGGGTCACCCAAGGAACATTTCGACAAAATTATTTGAAAATCGGCCTGACACTTTCGGAGAAGAAGATTTTTTAAGTTCTCACTATTTTTTTCTTTCGGTTGCCATGGAAACCAGAATTTTGAATGGATCAAAAAAATTTGAAGGAATTTAGTAGAGGACATTGAGAGGATGCTTCCCATGAAGTTTCAACCAAATTGGCCAAGTGGTTAGGGAGAAGAAGTCGTTTAAAGGAAAAAGTTAACGCACGCACGCACGCACGACGGACAATTCGCCATGACATAAGCTCGACTGGCTGCCAGTGGAGCTAAAAAACGGTGCATATCGCAAGATATTTTTTCTAAAAACTTACTTTTTAGCCAATGAAAAAGCGTCTATTTATAGGTTATATAATAATGCTCATTATGAGCAATTTCTGTTTGTGCAACAATGTATACAGAAGTCATCTGCTGCAGATGCTTCAAAATGCTTATCAGTCTGATTGATATTGACATTATGATAGATGTAGACAGCATCAAAGTGACATCTGGAGCTTGCAGGGGTAAAAATGTTAATTGATTGCTACAATGGCTTATGTTATAACACACCCTGAAGTTTTGCAAAAAAACAACAACCATAAATGCAGAAATTTATTGCATTTTATGAAATGTAACCATTGCTTCAGTTTCTTATTATCGATGTTATGGTATTAATTCTTTGAAATTGTTCATTGATTGTTTAATTTTTCTGTATATCCAAACATCTGTTGTATTTATACCCACAACCTTTTGAAGTAAGTGTTGGCCACCCAGGCAGTATAATACCCGATACTACAAAGTCTATCTGGTTCAGAGAGCCCATAAGCCTGACAGTAATATCCTGGTGTGCATGTAATACTGCTAATGTGCTGTTACTCCTTTTGTCACAATGTCTTAAAAATTCCTCTGCTGCAGATGCATCAAAAATGCAACTGCAGTTGGGAAAAGGTTAATAGTTGTCTCTTGCAGATTGTTTGTATAAGGGAAAAGGCTTTCTTAAATATTGATTCATATCTCACCGTTAAAGCTACAGTAGAACCCTGATGTACATGACTGACAGGAACTTCGCATCTGTAATCCCGCACTATTCGAGAATGTTCCTAGAGGACAGGGTGTTTCTATACTTGATCCTTCTACAAAGAAAGAGCCCGCCGGACACACATATCCTGTTGTTCCGTCTGTTGGGGTCGAGGAGTTTGCACCAGTCAAACCAGCGCTACAAACACCAGTCGGGTTGACAGACCTGTAAATCATATAATATAGTTTTACTACTTGACAATATGAACCAGATTCCATACATTTATCATGGGTTGTCATGTTTTGTGAAAGCAGGATAGATGGCACACAGTTTGTATTCAATGAAAAGGCCTGTTTTTCCTTTAATGTCTACCGGCATATAGGGTAAATAGGATGAAAAAGGACTTACTTCCTTTCATGTCTACCGACATATAGGATAAATTAAATGAACTATCACTGAATGTGATTAATACCCCCGAACGCTGGCCTGATAGGAAAGGTAGTGAAATATTAAAGGGACTGAATCCCATATGAGAAAAAAGCGAAAAAAAAAGAAAATTGTTAAAAATTGCTTTTACCTTGATGTTTTTGCATGTAAGGCATTGAGATTTGCTGACTGATGTACTACAATATATGCACACTATTAATATTGCGGAGATTTTTCGTTATTTTGCATTGTAAAATCTACTGGGTTAGTAACCCAGTAAATCTAACAAGAGGGCCATGATGGCCCTGGATCGCTCACCTTAATTATACAATGTACTGTTATGCAAAACACATCAAGACAATTATTCTGAATGCAACCTCCAGTGTTAACAATATTTTCCTTCATTTGGCTTAGTGATCTATAAATTATTTTTCCTGATATGACATGACCCGTATTCGAACTTGGCCTAGATATCATTCAGCTAAACATTCTGACTAAATTTCAAGCTGCTGAAGCAAAAAAATGCAACTTCTACAGTGTTAACAAGATTTTCCTTCAATTTGGCCTAGTGACCTAGTTTCTGACCCAATATGACCCATATTTAAACTTGACCTACATATCATCAAGACAAACATTATGATAAAGTTTCAACATGCTCAAGTTGAAAATGTGGCCTCTAGAGTGTTAACAAGATTAACCTTCAATTTGGCCTAGTGACCTAGTTTTTGACCTGGCATGACCCATATTCGAACTTGACCTAGATATTTTAAACACAAATATTCTGACAAAATTTCAAACTGCTGAAGCAAAAATTGCGGCCTCTGGAGTGTTAACAAGATTTTCCTTCAATTTGACATAGTGACCTACTTTTTGACCTGACATGACCCATGTTCGAACTTGACCTACATATCATCAAGACAAACATTCTGATAAAGTTTCAACATGCTCAAGTTGAAAATGTGGCCTCCAGAGTGTTAACAAGATTTCGCTTCAATTTGACCTAGTGACCTCGTTTTTGACCTCATATGGCCCAGTTTCGAACTTGTCCAAGATTTTATAGAGATGAATGTTCTGATACACTTTCATGAAGATTGTAGAGTGTTAACAAGCTGAAATGTTGACGACGCACGGACGCCGGACAAAATGTGATCACAATAGCTCACCTTGCACTTCGTGCATAGGTGAGCTAAAAATATCGCTGTATATTTATCACGTGATCACTAAAACCGAATTTACAATCTCCTTCGCAGAGTTGTCGTTCCTTACACTCACGCATACATGAATGTAATGAGTAGATAGTGTTAGAGAATGCCGACTTGAATCCACAAATTCAAATGAGCAAGAGGAAATTCCACGGTATTTTTAAACGGGAAAACACGGAGCGGACGTTTTTTTAACTGCTTATTTCCTATGAAATAATGAAAAACAAGACTTGTATGACCTTCTACAACATTCCGTTACATATATATCGACGTATTGTGGATTAATTAGAATAAGTATAAAATATAACGATTTTGGACCATTATGGTGTTCAGTCCCTTTAAGAAACCCAAACCTTCCATGTTGTAGTTTTAAAGTTATTCTCCTGACAAGAAAAAAGTAATGTCAATGTGTTCTATCATCGTATGAAGTTTTGTTAAATTCCATCATGTAGTTTTAAAGATTTTCTCCGGACAAGAAATAAGTCAGAAAGGGTAATGAGTTATTCTACAGACAAGAAAAAGTAACAAAGGGCAATAACTCTAATAAGCTAAAATAGAATTATGGTTCTTGTATACTGCACTTCCTCTCATTGTGCTGTATCATCATATGAAGTTTCATTAAATTCCATCTTGTAGTTTTAAAGTTATTCTCCATACAAGATACTACGGACATGAAAAAGTAACAAAGGGCAATAACTCTGTAATAAGCTAGATTAGAGTTATGGTTCTTGTACACTGCACTTCCTCTCATTATGCTCTACAATGAGCTAAAGTAGAGTTATGGTTCCTGTACACTGCACCTCCTCTCATTGTGCTCTACCATTGTATGAAGTTTTATTAGATTCCGTCTATTAGTTATTAAATTATTCTCCTGACAAGAAAAGATAACAAAGGGCAATAACTCTGTAGTTAGGTAAAGTAGAGGTTTTTTTTAAATTCCATCCAGTAGTTTTAAAGTTATGCTCCGGACAAGGAAAATTGCAACGGACCAACAGACAGGGGTATATACACCACAGGGGTATAAAAAGCACGTATTTCCTTCCATGTCTACCGGATAAATAGAATGGAAAAATAAATTTTTTCCCACAGTGTTCGTTATGTTTGTTTACTCGGATCAAGAAATATAATTATGTGGCTATGAAGTTAAAAGAAAATATTTTGAAAGTCAACAATTTCCCTGAAGCAGGTTTATCTTGCCAACATTACTGTAGATGGAATTTCTCCTGGTCCCACACTGTGTTCAAAAGTTGTCCACCACAAAAGCGTACTAATTTTTAATCTATATGAAGTAAAAGGTTAACCTGTACCTGTAGATCCGCAATAAGAGTTGTCTGAGAAGGGTGTACATTGACTCTCTATGAGGAGACCTGTCTGGTCATAAAATGTTCAGACTGGACACAGATAGACATTGGCTGCGGTAGTGTTTTCTAGACAGTAATGGCCGGTAGGACAGCTTGTAGGGGTGATAACTCCTGTAGATGCATTTAATGTGGCTGTAGCCTCTACAGGGTCACAGTATCTGGGGAGGAAGATGAATTGATTGGATTTAACCTCTCTTTTAACAGTATAACAGTTATCCATCTCCTTTCAGACACCTCTGGAGTCGACGCCTTTTGAAAACATTGTGGGAAAATGAGAAATTATTACTCATAATGAGCAATTTCTCCTTTTTCCACATTGTTTTCAACTCTATTGAATAATAATACATTCTTTTAAAGAGTTTCCATATTTTTGACCAAATGTTTTCAAAGTCGTCTGTTGCAGGGTTATATCACATTGACATGTTCACCTCCTCATGTGTTTCTTGTCACCAGTATTCCACACAACATTCTTCCAGGGCATCTGAGGAAAGTAAGATGGCTTCATTGAGTTTTTTGGGGAAGGCCGATGGAAAGAATATGAACTTAAATCCAATAATCTAACCATTGGACTATTTTAACAAGTACAGACAAACATTTCTCTTACATGTGACAATAGTGGGAAGAATTGTTCAGAGTCATGGTGCTTGAACAGCAAGTAGCCTTAATATTTCTAATTTATTAGTTGCCGGGCAGAAGCCTGCAACTTCTATTTTTAATAGCTTTTCGGAAATGACATGGGAGGAGAAGTTATGACACATCTAAAATGAAATAAATATTCCAATGTTTTAAGTATGTGCACTTTAATAATATGCATTTCCAATCGTCGATCTTTTACAGGGTTATTTCTTTGACAAATCGCGGTGATTACAGTGAATTTTCGAGATTTACCGAGTGGCTGGGAGTATACTTTGAGTTTTGCAATATGAGCGGAAGTTTAGAATCGAAATATGTCTCGTGCACATGCGTATTCAACAAACCCAATATTGATGATGTTTACCGCATACATTTGGGCTTTCGGAAGTCTAAAATAAGTTTTAATTTACATATCGCAAATACAATTAGCTGGAATGGTCACATGTCTATTTTGGGTTTCCCCAAGTTGTATTCACTACGGAGATAGAAGAAATGTTTTAGCACTTAAAGCACACCCTCTACATGATAACAAGAGGGCCAAGATGACCCTAAATCGATCACCTAATTGATAGTAAATTAGTAGCAAATATTTAACTGCAAATATCTGGGAAAATTTGATCAAGGAGTGCAAATGAAACTGCAAGGAGTGGACACTTCTCAAGAAACAGCTTATCAGTAAAGGCCATTTATATCTTGAAATCTAACAAGAACTTTGCTGCCCTGTTTTTCTACGAAATCAATATGGCTTCAACAGTTTATTTATAGTGTCACTTAAGGAACATTTCTACCAAATTATCTTGCAATCGCACAAGCAGATTATGGAGGAAAAGGATTTTAAAATTTGGATATTTTTCTCACTTTCTGATGCCGCAGCAACCAAAGTTCTCAATGGAATTTAATTCTTTGAACAATTTTGAAAGAGGACCACCAAAGGAACATTCCTGTGATGTTTTGTGGAAATTGGTCTATTGGAATGGTAGGAGTTGGTTGTCATTTGTAGCTAAAAGTTCAATTTACCCCTTTTGTGATGACGCCTGGTTGATGATTGTGTAACCAATCAAAACGGCTTAAACAAATTAAATAGAGGATCATTACAATAAGATTCGTATTATATTTTCTTAAAATCAGACAAACACTTTCATAAAAATGGAATTTTCAAATTTTGTCATTTTGCCCCTTTTCTGATGCCGCCTGACTGCCATGTTTTTCGACCAATCAGTATGGCTTGAATTTTTTTTATAGAGGGTCACCCAAGGAACATTTCTACCAAATTATATTTGAATCTGACAGGCAGATTCGGAGGAGAAGATTTTTAAAGTTTGGACATTTTGTCCCCTTTCTGATGCCGCAGCAACCAAAGTTCTCAATGGAATTTAAATCTTTGAACAAATTTGAAAGAAGACCACCAAAGGAACATTCCTGTGATGTTTTGTGGAAATTGGTCTATTGGAATGGTAGGAGTTGGTTGTCATTTGTAGCTAAAAGTTCAATTTACCCCTTTTGTGATGACGCCTGGTTGCTATGATTGTGTAACCAATCAAAACGGCTTAAACAAATTAAATAGAGGATCATTAAAGTAAGATTTGTATTATATTTTCTTAAAATCAGACAAACACTTTCATAAAAATGGAATTTTCAAATTTTGTCATTTTGCCCCTTTTCTGATGCCGCCTGACTGCCATGTTTTTCGACCAATCAGTATGGCTTGAACAATTTTTATAGAGGGTCACCCAAGGAACATTTCTACCAAATTATATTTGAGTTTGACAGGCAGATTCGGAGGAGAAGATTTTTAAAGTTTGGACATTTTGTCCCCTTTCTGATGCCGCAGCAACCAAAGTTCTCAATGGAATTTAAATCTTTGAACAAATTTGAAAGAGGACCACCAAAGGAACATTCCTGTGATGTTTTGTGGAAATTGGTAGGAGTTGGTTGTCATTTGTAGCTAAAAGTTCAATTTACCCCTTTTGTGATGACGCCTGGTTGCTATGATTGTGTAACCAATCAAAACGGCTTAAACAAATTAAATAGAGGATCATTAAAGTAAGATTCGTATTATATTTTCTTAAAATGAGACAAACACTTTCATAAAAATAGAATTTTCAAATTTTGTCATTTTGCCCCTTTTCTGATGCCGCCTGACTGCCATGTTTTTCGACCAATCAGTATGGCTTGAACAATTTTTATAGAGGGTCACCCAAGGAACATTTCTACCAAATTATATTTGAGTTTGACAGGCAGATTCGGAGGAGAAGATTTTTAAAGTTTGGACATTTTGTCCCCTTTCTGATGCCGCAGCAACCAAAGTTCTCAATGGAATTTTATTCTTTGAACAAATTTGAAAGAGGACCACCAAAGGAACATTCCTGTGATGTTTTGTGGAAATTGTTCTTGCGGTTCAGGAGGAGATGATGTTTAAAGCTAAAAGTTAATGACGGACGACAGACGACGGACAGAGTGATCAGAATAGCTCACCTTGAGCCTTTGGCTCTAGGTGATCTAAAAACGGCTGTGACCTATCCAAAAAATTCATTTCTGTGTTTATATGTTTACACTTGAGACCACAAAAAACATTGATACCATAAAACTCTTCAAATTGAAGAGCATATGCAAAATAACAAGGTCACCAATTTAGGTCAGTACAGGGCAGTGTACGATTTATATGTCCACATTTATATTAGTTTTCAAAACATCCGATCCTAGCAGGAAAATAATTTAAAATGATTCCAAGCAGGAATCGAGAATCATACTCTAGATTCCTGTTTCCAATTAAAAAACAATAGCTCATCAGTTTTCATGAATTACATTTCTTCATTTGGTTTAACTTGAGGCCCACAGTGTACAGTGCTGGAATTTCTTTTTTTTGTTTTCATATTTAGCTTTTGAACATCAGCTTAAATCTCATTTATCGATGCAATCTTCACCAGAACACCATGAACCTGTATTATTTGGGATTGGTTCTGTGTGTTATTTGGCTAATGCATCAATTTTCCACAATGAACAGAATAGAATATGACTGGAGGTGTATAGGCTTGGTGCTGAAATACTTGATATTTTGATGAGATTAAAGTTGCTGATGTTGCCATGATTCATGACCCAAAACCTGCTGTTACAAGATGGTGGTTGTCTGCACTAAGCCAAAAAAGACCCCATAGTCTGCCATATGGAGCCAGAAACTGAGACACAGTTTCTAGACTGCTGTATATCTGACACAGTCTCAGCAGCTTCTTTTCGTAGCATAATTATATTTCAATGAAGGACATTCACTTCGTTGACAAAAAAATTCAATTTATGATACATTTTCACTTGACCCAACCCCTGAGGTTCCAATATGCCCCTCAGTTAAATAACTGTTGTTTCAACTACTATAATGTAAGTGTTATGCATCACTGCAGTATGGATTTCCGGTGAAATTGATGGGTTGCATCAACTTTCTCTTGTAACAGTTACTGTTTAACTGAAACAATATTTTAAACTTTATGTAAGTGGGAATTCTAATGTCTTGAAAATTGGGAAATTTTCTCCAGTTTTGAAACTAACGTTGGATAATAGAAATTGCCTGCTGGAAAGATGTCAAAATTGTCAGCATCTGTGATAGTGTTCAGTAATATGTAAATTCAGTAATGCGACAGCGATGAAACATCATGGTGAAAGGAGGAAAACTAATTATGAGTGTTTCCTCCCCCTTTCTCACAATATCTTTTTAAAGACAATGCAACTCAATTATTTACCCTTTACTTAATACAGACAGTATTTGATGTCTTTGCAGCAGGAAATATTTTAAACATTGAGTGAACAGGAGAAGTTGCTCATAGTGAACATTTTCCCACACTGTTTTCAACCGTTTCTGAATTGTATTACCAATTATCACGATTTTCCAGTTTTTTATCATCAGATTCTTTCACAGCAGATGACTTTAACCCTTTCCCAAATATAGACGCTTACGGACGTCTCTGCAGCATACCACTTTTCAAATCATTATGGCAAAAGGAACAAGAGGCCCATGAGGGCCTATGCTCTACTGGGATGGTTCTTTGGTCATTTTCAATCCAGATCATGTATGTATGGTGAAGATCGGATAGTGAATGGAGGCTCTATTGTGTTCACAAGCTGTTTTATAGCAATTTTAACAATTTCAAGGTCCATAATCCAGTCATGCAAGAGCACATCTGGCTGGTTTTCGAAAGGAACCGAGCTCTTATCAATATTTAACTACTATCTAAGTTTGGTGAAGATCAGAGAGTAAATGGAGGCTCTATTGTGTTCACAAGCTCTATTATAGCAATTTTGACAATTTCAAGGGTCATAATCCAGTCTTGCATGGGATGATCTGGCTGGTTTGCAAAAGGAACCGATCTCTCATCAATATTTAAATACTATCTAAGTTTGGTGAAGATCGGATAGTAAATGGTGGCTCTATTGTGCTCACAAGCTGTATTATAGCAATTTTGACAATTTCAAGGGCCATAATCAAGTCATGCATGGGCGGATCTGGCTGGTTTGCGAAAGGAACCGAGCTCTCATGGATATTAAGACTATCACGTTCACAATCAATTGTTTACGGATGCAAGGACGACGGACACTACGCCACGGCATAAGCTCTTCTGGCCTTTGGCCAGTAGAGCTAAAAATTGCTCATAATAAGTAATTTCTCCATTTTGCCACAAATATTTCAACTCTACTTAATGATCATATTTCCAATTATTGAGATCTTCCATGTCTTTGCCCAAATGTTTTCAAAGTCGTCTGCTGCAGATTTATTGTATGTGGGAAAGGTTTCAAGATAACCGATCAAGTAAACTACTGTTAATCCATATTCTTCTTACTTTCCAGCAGGACAAGCCAAGCAGTCTGTTCCGGTGTTCCAGTACTTCCAGGACAGAAATGACAGGCTGGACACGAGTAGTTGGCTTGAGCTGAGGAGCTTGGACCCGCAGCACAATAATATCCCACAGAACAAGGTCCGGTGATTCCGCCAAAACTTTAACAATAGTACCCAGCTGTACAGGTCACAGTTTGTGGGATCAATGTTAAACATTGTAACAAAAGGAACAAGAGCACCGCGTATGGCACAGACGCTCAACTGATAGGGAGAAAACAGAAAACAAAAACAAGAGGGCCATGATGGCCCTGGAATCGCTCACCTGATTTTTTTTTTTTTTTTCACTTTAGCTATATAAGCCCCGTCCCCTGGCAGCCATAGTTTCCGACTAATTAACTTGGCTTGAAGGAATCTGATAGAGGGTCACCCTAGGAACATTTCTACAAAATTATTTGAAAATCGGCCGGACACTTTCGTAGAAGAAGATTTTTAACTTTTCACTATAGCCATATAAGGCAAAATAGCCCCGCCCCCCCTGGTGGCCATGTTTTTCAACCAATCAACTTGGATTGAAGGAATCTGATAGAAGGTCATACAAGGAATATTTCTACAAAATTATTTGAAAATCGGTCTGACACTTTGGGAGGAGAAGATTTTTTAAGTTTTCACTATAGCCATATAAGGCAAAATAGCCCCGCCCCCTGGCGGCCATGTTTTTTGACCAATCAACATGGCTTGAAGGAATCTAATAGAGGGTCATCCAAGGAGCATTTCTACAAAATTATTTGAAAATCTGCCAACCAGTTTGGGAGAAGAAGATTTTTTAAGTTTTCACTATAGCCATATAAGGCAAAATAGCCCTGCCCACTGGCGGCCATGTTTTTCGACCAAGCAACATGGCTTGAAGGAATCTGATAGTGGGTCACTAAAGGAACATTTCTACAAAATTATTTGAAAATCGGCCTGACACTTTCGGAGGAGAAGATTTTTTAAGTTTTCACTATAGCCATATAAGGCAAAATAGCCCCGCCCCCCTGGCGGCCATGTTTTTCGAACAATCAACATGGCTTGAAGGAATCTCATAGAGGGTCATCCAAGGAACATTTTCACAAAATTATTTGAAATTTTTTTAAGTTTTCACTATAGCCATATAAGGAAAAATAACCCCGCCCCCCCCTGGCGGCCATGTTTTTTGACCAATCAACATGGCTTGAAGGAATCTCATAGAGGGTCATCCAAGGAACATTTCTACAAAATTATTTGAAAATCTGCCAACCAGTTTGGGAGAAGAAGAATTTTGAAGTTTTTTTCATTTCGTTGCCATGGAAACCAGAATTCTGCATGGATCCCAAATATTTGAAGGAAATCTGGTGAGGTCATTGAGAGGATGCTTTCTGTGAAGTTTCATCCAAATTGACCCACTGGTTACTGAGGAGAAGAAGTTGACGCACGACGGACGACGGACGATGGACGCCGGACAAAAGGCGATCACAACAAGCAAATTCAGAGAATCATGGTCCCCCGCCAGGGTCAAGGTCACAAAAATTGGTATTGATGGAAAGGGGTTGTCACAAGGAATACACATGTGAAATATGAAAGCAGTACCTATTACGGTTCAGAAGTAAGGGCCATAACTCCGTGAAAAATCATCCAACCGGAACGCAAACACGATATGCGCATCTACACTTGGTGGTGATCCTTCCTATGAAGTTTCATAAAATTCCAAAAAGCGGTTGCAGAGAAATAGCCCGGAAATGAATTAAGTCATACATAGCCTGATGGTGGAGTAAAGGGCCATAACTCCGTGAAAAATAATCCAACCGGAACGCAAACACAATATGCGCATCTACACTTGGTGGTGATCCTTCCTATAAAGTTTCATCAAATTCCAAAAAGCGGTTGCAGAGAGATAGCCCGGAAATGAATTAAGTCATACATAGCCGGATGGTGGGGTAAAACTCCGTGAAAAATCATCCAACCGGAACGCAAACACAATATGCGCATCTACACTTGGTGGTGATCCTTTCTATAAAGTTTCATAAAATTCCAAAAAGCGGTTGCAGAGAAATAGCCCGGAAATGAATTTAGTCATACATAGCCTGATGGTGGAGTAAAGGGCCATAACTCCGTGAAAAATAATCCAACCGGAACGCAAACACGATATGCGCATCTACACTTGGTGGTGATCCTTCCTATGAAGTTTCATAAAATTCCAAAAAGCGGTTGCAGAGAAATAGCCCGGAAATGAATTTAGTCATACATAGCCTGATGGTGGGGTAAAGTGCCATAACTCCGTGCAAAATAATCCAACCGGAACGCAAACACGATATGCGCATCTACACTTGGTGGTGATCCTTCCTATGAAGTTTCATAAAATTCCAAAAAGCGGTTGCAGAGAAATAGCCCGGAAATGAATTTAGTCATACATAGCCTGATGGTGGAGTAAAGGGCCATAACTCCGTGAAAAATAATCCAACCGGAACGCAAACACGATATGCGCATCTACACTTGGTGGTGATCCTTCCTATGAAGTTTCATAAAATTCCAAAAAGCGGTTGCAGAGAAATAGCCCGGAAATGAATTTAGTCATACATAGCCTGATGGTGGGGTAAAGGGCCATAACTCCGTGCAAAATAATCCAACCGGAACGAAAACACGATATGCGCATCTACACTTGGTGGTGATCCTTCCTATGAAGTTTCATAAAATTCCAAAAAGCGGTTGCAGAGAAATAGCCCGGAAATGAATTTAGTCATACATAGGGGTAAAGGGCCATAACTCGTCAGGGTCAAGGTCACAAGGTCAAAAAAATTGGTATTGATGGAAAGGGGTTGTCACAAGGAATACACATGTGAAATATGAAAGCAGTACCTATTACGGTTCAGAAGTTATGACCAAGGTTAAAGTTTTTGTGACAGCGTGACTGACGGACGGACTGACTGACGAATGAGAAATAATAGTCCCCAGCTTTCGCTAAAAGCGGGGGACAATAACTCACCTTGAGCAAAGCTCAGGTGAGCTAAAAAGCTGAGCTGAACAAAAAACCTTAAGCTTAACTTAAGTCGAGGTTGACTTCGCCGACAATTTTGTCCTATCATCGGACACTGTTAAAATAATCACAGTCATGCACCATGTCAAATTGATTTATACAGTTCTCGATATACACAGCTGCGTAATCAGTAATTTGACAACTGAGAGTGTATATCCATTAAAAGCTGAAGAATCAAATCATTTAACACACACAATGACGTAGAACCGACTGACCAATCAAAATCGTGCCCTTTAGTCCAATTTGCATAAACAAAGAACCGATTGTCATATGAGATGAAAGTCGAATTATGTTTTAACCCTTTCAATAGTATAAATAATATTGTGAATCTATTCATGGTTTAATGAGAAAATCGTCTTCAATAATTGAGAAATTGAGAATTTTTCAGATATTTTTTTTAGGGGATTCATAATAAATGCTGTAGCATGGGGGTGTCTTAATATTTGGAATTAACCAATCAAAAGACAATACCTCAATTCTACTTGTAAAGAGTGTGTATGTTTGGCCGATACAGATAATTTACGTTGTTTATGACCTTACGACAGACTTCTTTACAAAATCCCTGAAACCTTTACACGGCAAGTAAAATGTAGCTTCATTAATTATATTTCGGCGACTTAAGAACACGATGTTCGTATCGCAAACCCGATACAAATAATTTACGCTGTTTTTGACACTTACGACCAACTTCTTTACAAAATGCCCGATACCTTTCTTGAATGGACGGCAAGTAAAAGGTAGCTTCATTAATTAAATTTTTGTGACTTTAGAACACAATGTTCTGATCGCAAACTGGGAAATACGTAAGTTGACGAGTGCATTTAATTAAAGGAGGAACCCAAAACAGCAAATAAATAATTAGAAGATGTCCACTTATTAATTGTATAATTGTGCGTAACGACACACAAGAAATATCACTTCTCCCTTAAGTCTCCCCACTTCGCCCTAAAGTCTCCCCACTTCTCCCTAAATTTCCTGGAGTGAGAAGTCACTTCTCCCTAAAATTTAAGCCTTGTGAGAGCCCTGGATTAGATAATATTTTGTGGAAAGTAGAAACTACTGTGCATAATGTTCGCCTTTTCCCACAAAGTTTTAATCAAATCATGTAACGACTTTTGAAAACATTGTAACAAAAGGAAAAATTGCTCAAAACAAGCGATTTCTTCTTTTGCCACAATGTTTTCAACTTTTGTAATAATACCTACAATTCTCGAGACATTCTCCAGACATTTAACATGAAATCTAAAATATAAACAGAATAATTAAACCCTGTCTGACTTAAATCAATACAGTTGGAGTTTATTTCTTTTCATTGAAGGGGATGCGAGTTCGAACCCCAGCTTGGCCAACAATAAACAGGCAATATATGACTGGGTGAACTGGCCTCCACGATTTAACTGAACAAGAGTACCGCAAACGGTACATAATACGCCCGTCAGGAACTTCTTTGTAACTCATGCAAAAATTGACAAATATTCTAAGTCCAAAAAGGGGCATAACTCATTCAACTTGACGAAATCCGAGGAAATGTGAACTTGATCTGTGACAGATGATTACAAAGCCATATACAAAATTTGTATGTAGGAAAAAAGTGCGGAAAACCAATATTCTAAGTCCAAAAAGGAGCATAACTCATTCAAAAATTGACAAAATTCGAGGAAATGTGAACTTGATCTGTGACACATCACTACAAAGCCTTATACAAAATTTCAGCTCAATAGCTCAAAGTATGTAAGAAAAAACCCGAACTGACGGACGGAGGGAGGGAGGGTCGGACATGGTCGACCATTCCATAATAAACGGTCGTATAAAAATTGTTGAAAACCTCGTTAAATCCTAATCAATTCTTGTCAATCATTGGAAAGAATTTTAATGACTGAGCCGTTGTTCGAACACACGACCCCTTGATTGATATGATAGCCCTTATGACAACAAGGGCTGGTAAAATGAAAGTTTAAGAAATAAAAAAATTGAAAATTGAGGAATCAATATAACGTACCTTTTGAATTCAGATGTAATCCAAATGAATCAATCTATGTCTAATCTCTTCGCCATTCTCCAGTAAAAAGTAAAATGAAAGCTGCAAGAAATGAAAAGGAGAAAAGGGACAGTGGTATACATGTTGAAGAATTGTTAAAATGTACAAAACAATGAATGACAAAAATTCTTAAAACCTGTCCGACATAATTCAATACTGTTGGAGTTTATTTCTTTTCAAGTTTCTGGGTTGCATACTATTTGCAGATTTATGTGGGATGTCAATTCAGGGGTTGTGAGTTCGAACCCCAGCTCGGCCAACATTCTTTCTGATGTTTGACAAAAGTCACTGTGACCAGCGTCATTCGATTTCCATCAATTGGCTAACAGTCTATGTGGAAAAGCCATCGTTGGTCGACATTTGGTGGTCTGGTCTGTGCCAGCTGCCTCATCTGTAATTCTCATCCTGTAAATACAGTATTGAAAAAGTAGCATTACAATCACATAAATTTGTATACAATTAGTGAAAACTCTGCATATGGAAAAGGGATTAAAATCATAAGCACATGATTTGTTTTATTGGGGTTTTACGCAACTTTCAACATTATTTCAGTTGTATCACTGCAACAGTTCACAATCCCTGGCTATTAAACAAAACAGTACTAGGCTAGGAAATGTGCCTTGCCCATGGGCACTCCACCATGATCGTCGTGCCGTGACTTGGGATCGAATACAGGACACCAGTTTCAAATCCCCTAAGCAAACCACTTGACCACGGCGGATTCCTCATAAGCACATGAATTGCTTTAACTATTTCCCACCTGACACTGTAATAGCATTGTGGACATTATGAGCATTTGCTCCTTATGCCACATTATTTTTGACTATTCAATAATAAAACATTCGCTTAGGGATTGTTCATAATTTAGCCTAGAAGTTTCCAAAGTTGTCTGCTGCAGATTTATTGTATGCGGGAAATTGTTAAGTGAAATGGCTGGGAAATTGATAAAAACATGCTTGATATTCAGAAGTGAATGATTGATTGACGTTAAACAGTTTTCCACATATAGAAGCTGTCTGATTCCTCTGCAACAGACGACTTTTGAACACATTGTAACAAAAGCAAAAATTGCTAATAAAACGAGCAATTACTCCTTTTGCCACAATGTTTCCAACTTTTTATCAGTAATTATACCTACAATTCTAGAGATATTCTGTATCTTTTAGTAGACATTTTCAAGTAGTCTGCTGCAGATTTGCTGTTTGTTGGAAAGGGTTAACGCCGCTTTCAAAATTTATTTACTTATATCACGGCGTTTTCCTGGGTAAGATACCAGTTCTACTGGTCCATCTATCCTGACACTAGCCAGTCAGTCGTAATTCAAACCCCGCAACACTGAGCGCAAAGGAGGGAAGCCATTACTACACTTTTTAAATTTTGGTATGGCCCGACTTGGGATCGAACCTGCAACATTCTGCACCCAAGGCAGACGATCTACCACTATATCTAGAAGTGAAATGGAACCCAATTAAGAATGCGCTTTATGATTTAGAAAAAACATGTTTTTCGACCAATCAACATGGCTTGAAGGAATCTGATAGAGGGTCATCCAGGAAACATTTCTACAACATTATTTGAAAATCGGCCTGACACTTTCGGATCGAACCTGCGACATCCTGCGTTCAAGGCAGGCGATATACCACTATATCTAGAAGTGAAATGGAACCCAATTAAGAGCGCGCTTTATGATTTAGGAAAAATATGATGAGGAACCTTGGAATTATAATTTATTTGTATGTTTTATTCAGGTTTACGCTGTTTTCAACATAATGTAAATATAAGGTAACATAGGATAGATTAGACAATATTTTGTGGAAAGGAAAAACTACTGTGCATATGTTCACCTTTTCCCACAAGGTTTTAAGCAAATTATGCACCAAAACAACATATTTCTTTGATTATACAACTTATGTAAATAACTAAGATTTAAGAAATAAATACAACTAACTGACGAATCTATTCAATGTACCATTTGAATTCCGATGAAATGCAAAAGAAGCAACTGTATGAACCATCTCTTTGCCATTCTCCAGACCTTAATCTGAAATCTAAAAAATAAACGGAATAATTAAACCCTGTCCGACTTAAATCAATGCAGATGGGAGTTTATTTCTTTTCATTAGAGGGGATAAGTTTGAACCCCAGCTCGGCCAACAATCTTACTGGTGTGAGAAAGCAAGGCAACACCTGAGTAGGTGAACTGTCCGCCCAGATATGACTGAAATATTTTTGAAAACCGCATTAAATCCCAATCAATTCTTTTCAAAACAAATGACGCTAGTCGCAATGAATTGTCAATCATCGGAAAGAATTAATGGCTGAGCGGTTTGTTCGAGCACATGACACCTTGATTGATATGAAAGCTGCACTAAAGGAAAAAGAGAAAAAACATGGTGGCCTACATGTTTAAGAAATATAAAAAATGTGAAAATTGAGGAATCAATATAACGTACCTTTTGAATTCAGATGAAATTCAAATAATCTCTTCGCCATTCTCCAGAAAATAGTAAAATGAAAGCTGCAAGAAATGAAAAGGAGAAAAATGACAGTGGTATACATGTTGAAGAATTGTTAAAATGTACAAAACAATGAATGACAAAAATTCTTAAAACCTGTCTGACATAATTCAATACTGTTTGAGTTTATTTCTTTTCAAGTTTCTGGGTTGAATACTATTTGCAGATTTATGTGGGATGTCAATTCAGGGGTTGTGAGTTTGAACCCCAGCTCGGCCAACATTCTTTCTGATGTTTGACAAAAGTCACTGTGACCAGCGTCATTCGATTTCCATCAATTGGCTAACAGTCTATGTGGAAAAGCCATCGTTGGTCGACCGTTTGGTGGTCTGGTCTGTGCCAGCTGCCTCATCTGTAATTCTCATTCTGTAAATACAGTATTGAACAAGAGTTATCGGAGGACAATATAGCTCGCCTATCAGGGCCTACTTCATAACAGTTATAGTATTGGTAAAAGTCTATAACTATAACCCATCATTCCCAGTCTTGCACACAAAGGTTTGACCAAAAAGGGGCACAATTCAGTCAAAATCTATTCCAGAGTTATGGGACTTGACATACAAGGTCATCTAATGACCCTGAATAAGTGTGTGAAGTTTCAAAGCAACAGCATACACAGTGTCTGAGAAAAGGCCTTGCATCCAACGGTTTTACCAAGCTGGCAACGTGTACGCCAACGCCGGGGTGATTACATAAGCTCCCCTATTTCTTCGAATAGGCGAGCTAAAAAGACATCTAGCTGCATTTAGAGCCGTAGTTGCAACTAACATTGCTATACTGATTTAGCTTAAGAAAGTGGGAACTTACTCTTTTGGCATGCATTTGTTGTTGAGTCAAAGTAAAAGTTGCTGGCACATACACACTTATCAATACAGGTGGAATTAGTAGTTAAACATTGGAGAGCATCTGTGCAATCATCATCATATTCTTTTTCTGTAAAAAAACAGAAAAGAAAGACAAATTTAGACATGTATAGGTTCCTAAATGATACAACGGGTTAAATAGACATGAATCTTTATGGCAAAAGGAGAAATTGCTTGTTATCTTTTTATCTGCAGCAGACATGTCTGCATGTTTTATAAGGTTTATACATAGATACGCCTTCTGACCCTCTTCATCAGAAAACTTTTGAAAACATTGTGGCAAAAGGAGAAATTGCTCATAATGAACACATAAAAACTTTTTCCACAATTTGTCATCTTATTTTAAATTTTTTACACTTAAAACATTTTAAGGAAATTTTCCATTTTATTGTTAGATGACTTCGAAACAATCTAGGCAAGAATATGGAAAATCTCAAAAAATATAAGTCGATATAGTGAAAAGAGTTGAAAACAGTGTTACAAAAGTCGTCTGCTGCATATGCGTCAAAATGCTACTATAAGAGGGAAATGGTTAAACAAGAGGTTGGTGATGGTCCTTTATAGCTCACATGATGTATAGCTCTTGTGGCCATGTTTCTCAACAGATTAGAATAATCTAAACAAACTTCCTAGTGGGTCACCCAAGGGACATTTGTCAAATTTGTTTCAAACTTTTTACTATATAATGTATGGGAAATGAGCCAAACACCTTGGGGGCCATGTTTATTTGACAGCTCTAACTAATTGGAACAGTCTTGGTAAATGGTCATCCAAAGAAAATTTATGCCAAATTATTTTCAAATCAGGCCAGTAGATTTTTGATTATTTTCTTATCTGTTGCAAAGGCAACTAGAGTTTTGCATGGAATTCAATTCTTTGACGAACATTGAAAGCTGACCACCTAAGAAGCATTCTTGTCAAATTACTTTGAAATTGGTTTATTGGTTTAAGTTTTGGAGGAGAAGTTGTTTGTAGAAACAAGAGGGCCATGATGGCCCTGGATCGCTCACCTTAATTATACAATGTACTGTTATGCAAAACACATCAAGACAATTATTCTGAATGCAACCTCCAGTGTTAACAAGATTTTCCTTCATTTGGCCTAGTGATCTATAAATTATTTTTCCTGATATGACCCATATTCCAACATGGACTAGATATCATCAAAACAACATTCTGACAAATTTTCAACTTGCTCAACGTAAAAATGCGGCCTCCGGAGTTTGAACAATATTTTCCTTTATTGACCTTGTTTCTGACCCCCATATGACCCATATTCGAACTTGAGTTAGATATCATTTAGACAAACATTCTGACCAGATTTCAAGATGCTTAAGCAAAAAATGCGGAAACCAAAGTGTTAACAAGATTTTCCTTCAGTTTGGCCTAGTGACCTAGTTTTTGACCCAGCATGACCCATATTCGAACTTGGCTTAGATATCATTCAGCTAAACATTCTGACCAAATTTCAAGCTGCTGTAGCAAAACATGCGGCTTCTACATAGTTAACAAGATTTTCCCTCAATTTGGCCTAGTGACCTAGTTTCTGACCCAATATTTAAACTTGACCTACATATCATCAAGACAAACATTCTGATAAAGTTTCAACATGCTCAAGTTGAAAATGTGGCCTCCAGAGTGTTAACAAGATTTCGCTTCAATTTGACCTAGTGACCTCGTTTTTGACCTCATATGGCCCAGTTTCAGACTTGTCCAAGATTTGATGGAGATGAATGTTCTGATACACTTTCATGAAGATTGGATGCAAAATGTAGCCTGTAGAGTGTTAACAAGCTGAAATGTTGATGACGGACGACGGCCGGACGCCGGACAAAATGTGATCACAATAGCTCACCTTGCACTTTGTGCATAGGTGAGCTAAAAAAGGTGAATTGGCAGATGATGACAATAACCACAGACAGTCAACGTTCCCAATAGCTCATTGCCGCACTTCATGCTCAGTGCTCAACCCTTTCCCTCATTTAGACACTTTCTGACGCCTCTGCAGCAGAAGGCTTTCTGAAAACAGTGACAAAAGAAGAAATTTATCAAAACAAGAAATTTCTCCTTTTGCAAAAATGTTTTCCACTTTAAGCCATAGGTAATCCATTCATTTATAGTTATTTTCTATTTTTTGACAAAACATTTTCAAAGTCGTCTGCTGCAGATTTGTGTATGAGGGAAAGGGAAGTTTGTCATACATATCTTGTTTGTCTGAGTATATCAGATCAACAAAAGTTATTATGACAACCAACTTTCAAGAATACCACTTGGGTTACTGCAGTTAGAACCCTATTTAACCCTTTACAAAACACAACAAATTGGCAGCAGAAGACTGAAAACATTAGGTGAAAACATGGAAAATCTCTGAAAATTAAGGTTGAAAACATTATTGCAAAGGGAGAAATGTCCAGGTTTGAGCAATTTCCAGATCTTTTTTTGTCACAATGTTTTCAAAATTCTCCTGCTGTAGATGTCTGTATAAATTTTAGAAAAGTTAATCTACACTGTAATATAAGTGAAACACTGTTCAAAACATCCCATTAATCAGACCAACTAAATTACAAATGTAGGTCGTTTGGTCAACAGATTATTTTGTCAGGACATTGGAGCTGTGGACATTTTTGCCAGAAAGCAAGTTGTGTTAACCCTTTCCCACCTGAAAAAGACGCGTTTTGACGCAATAGCAGAAGATGACATTTGAAAACATTGCGGCCAAAGGTGAAACTGCTCATGATGAGAAATGTTCAACTTTATTTAACAATTAAGCTATCTTTTATTGAGATTTTTTAGCTTCTTATCACTATGTTTTCAAAGTTGCCTGCTGCAGATTTGTTGTATGTGGGAAAGGACTAAGACAACTTTTTAACATCGATTGAAAAACAAGCTTAAAAAATATATTTTTTGAGAAAATATTGGGAAAACACCAAACAAAAACAGAAAGATCAGTAAATGAAAGTAAGATTATTGAAAAGCTGGGAATATTGTGACAAAAGGAAAAGTTCATAATATTTTTGCCCTTGTGTCACTATGTTTTTTAAAGGGAAAAGTGGTTGATTGATTGAGTGGGGGTTTAACACCATTTTAAAAATAGATTGCATCAGTCAGTTACCTACCCATGTGTTTCCTGGCTTTCTCACACCAGCACTTCACACAACAGTCTTTCCAACATAGGCTGTTACTCCATTTATGGAAGAGGCATGAAGATTGTGACCTTGAATTAACCACCCCTTGATTGACAGTCCGAGGTGCTACTGGTATTTGGCCAAGTGGTAAAGGTAAAAGTTGGCTTTTGTAAACAGTGTAGATTCAGATCAGACTGTACATCAAGATCTACACAAGATGTTCACATATTTAAGAAGCTTCAGTCAACTTGTGTAAATTATGATATGACCGAGCATGTAATAGCATATTTAAAGGTTATTTTGCCTGCAGAACTGCTATTTTTTTAGATATATTTTGTCCTTGAAAAATCTGTTTACTTTCAAAATTTAACCCTTTCATGTACAACAAATCTGTAGCAGACCACTGAAAATATTTCAATAAAAAGTATCGAAGCTCTATATAAATCAAAGAAAAATTGCTCAATAAAGCTGAAACATTTCACCTTTTATCACAATGTTTTCAAACGTCATCTGCTGCAGATACCTCTGTATGCGGGAAAGGGTTAGATAAATACACCGATTTGATTTTGCAGTAAATGTACCTGAGCATCCACGGCCTGTATTGTTGGCTGTGTTCTGAGTGTCTTACCCTCATAGTGAGCAGTGGCTTCAGTATGTAATACCAGTCTAGACACTGAGGGTGTTGAGTAGGTCACTACTTGCTGGAAATATTCAGTGAGGCAGACACATTGCCTGCTTGACGTTCATTTATTATATTTGCTGATATGCCAACGATAGCTTCGTGGGAGAGGGAGTCAGAGGCCGTCTCGTTCACAGCTGTAATAAAACACATTACTTATGTAAAATAGTTCCAAGTCCACTAGAGTTGTACCTTGTGATCAATACAAGGTAAATTAAACTCAATCTGGCCTTTCTTTTAAGTTATCTCCCCTTTTCCCTTTTCTTTTAATTTGGCCATTATATTATAACTTCGTTTCTGTTTGGCAGATTCACTTCAAATAACAACGCTTATACCTTTTGATCAGGAGAATGGGTCAATACAAGAAACATAAGTTGCTTGACTCACGTTTCTTGTACTGTTCCTTTCTCCTAAACTAAATTTTGACCCATTAATACGACATAGAAGTGATCTTAAAGTGGCTCCCGACTAACAAAACAAGAGGGACATGATGGCCCTGGAATCGCTCACCTGTTTTTGTTTTTTTCCCTTTAGCTATATAAGCCCCGCCCCCTGGCGGCCATATTTTCCGACTTATCAATTTGGCTTGAGGGAATCTGATAGAGGGTCAAACCCTAGGAACATTTCTACAAAATTTATTTGAAAATCGGCCTGACAATTTTGGAGGAGAAGAATTTTTAATTTTTCACTATAGCCATATAAGGCAAAATAGCCCCGTCCCCACTGGCGGCCACGTTTTTCGACCAATCAACATGGCTTGAAGGAATCTGATAGAGGGTCATCCAAGGAACATTTCTACAAAATTATTTGAAAATCCGGCCGACACTTTCGGAGAAGAAGATTTTTTAAGTTTTCACTATAGCCATATTAAAGGCAAAATAGCCCCGCCTCCCTGGCGGCCATGTTTTTCGACCAATCAATATGGCTTGAAGGAATCTGATAGAGGGTCATCCAAGGAACATTTCTACAAAATTATTTGAAAATCTGCCAACCAGTTTGGGAGAAGAAGAATTTTGAAGTTTTTTTCATTTTGTTGCCATGGAAACCAGAATTCTGCATGGAAATCTGGTGAGGTCATTGAGAGGATACTTTCTGTGAAGTTTCCTCCCAATTGACCCACTGGTTACTGAGGAGAAGAAGTTGACGCACGACGGATGCCGGACAAAAGGCGATCACAATAACTCACCTTGAGCAAAGCTCAGGTGATCTAAAAACCATTGTCGTCTAAATCGAGTTATTGAGAGGACAATACCTGCAATTTTAAAAAGAATCAGATAAATTTCTTCGTTCAATCACAATCACCCTTTCCCTCATACAGCCGCTTTCTGACTTCTCTGCAGCAGACATATTTTGAAAACATTATGGAACAAGATGTGTTTGTGAAACACTGATGCCCCCGAATGGCAACATCTAGGTCAAAGATCAAGGTCGCCAGGTCAAAAATGTTGGTACTGACAGAAAGGTCATGTCACAAGGAATACACATGTGAAATATGGTAGCCGTACCTGTTATGGTTCAAAAGTAGTGGTCAAAGTAAGTTTTTTTCGAGAATGGCAACATCTAGGTCAAAGGTCAAGGTCGCAAGGTGAACAATTTTGGTATTGACAGAAAGGTCATGTCACAAGGTATACACATGTGAAATATGGTAGCCGTACCTGTTATGGTTCAAAAGTAGTGGTCAAGGTTAAAGTTTTTTTCGAGAATGGCAACATCTAGGTCAAAGGTCAAGGTCGCAAGGTAAAAAATGTTGGTACTGACAGAAAGGTCATGTCACAAGGTATACGCATGTGAAATATGGTAGCCTTACCTGTTATGGTTCAAAAGTAGTGGTGAAGGTTAAAGGTTTTTTTTAGAATGGCAACATCTGGGTCAAAGGTCAAGGTCGCAAGGTCAAAAATGTTGGTACTGACAGAAAGGTCATGTCACAAGGAATAAACATGTGAAATATGGTAGCCGTACCTGTTATGGTTCAAAAGTAATGGCCAAGGTTAAAGTTTTTTTCGAGAATGGCAACATCTGGGTCAAAGGTCAAGGTCGCAAGGTCAAAAATGTTGGTACTGACAGAAAGGTCATGTCACAAGGAATACACATGTGAAATATGGTAGCCGTACCTGTTATGGTTCAAAAGTAATGGCCAAGGTTCAAGTTTTTTTCGAGAATGGCAACATCTAGGTCAAAGGTTAAGGTCGCAAGGTCAAAAATGTTGGTACTGACAGAAAGGTCATGTCACAAGGAATACACATGTGAAATATGGTAGCCATACCTGTTATGGTTCAAAAGTAGTGGTCAAGATTAAAGGTTTTTTTGTGCAGACAGACAGACCAACAGACGTGCAGACGTGCAGACAGCCAAAAACTATATGCCCACCGAATAATTTTGATTTTAAAAATCGGTCTGATGAAATGTTTACCTCCGCTTTTGAAAAATATGATATTGGAACTTTTGCAAAAACACAAACACAAACACAAACACAAATTTCATGTTTATTGCAGGTTACCCGGCTGTAGCTTTTCCGGGGACTCTTAACAGAAAATACAAAAATACACGGAAAATACAGGGAAACCATGGAAAAACCATGGAAAAAAACATGGAATTTAATGATAAGATGCAGTCCACGAAACAATTCCAGGGTGTTCACAGAACTGTTCCGGGGTGTCCATGGAACCAATCCGGGATGTCTATGGAACTGTTCCAGGTTTTCCTCTTAAATGTGCTGGAGTTTCCAAGGAAAGTGTCAGATTATCCCAAATTATCCCTGAAAAGTTGTCCGAATACTCCGGGGATTTTCCGGGGATTTTCGTTTGAGAGCCCGGAAAAGCTACAGCCGGGCACCTTGCATAGATGGTTACATAACAGTGCATAACAGTGTCATCACGTCAATGCAAAATACTTTATAAATCTTAATTTTCCAAAAGACAAAGATAACAACGCATGTTCACATTGCTCGTTTGTACTAAAGAATGTTCGACCCAAACTCCAATATAGTACTTACTAGAAAATGATTGGCGACGAACAGAAGATAACATTATCTTATTTACTGATCTTTTTATACGGTAAATAGAGAATATTATGTCCCTGACGTAAGATATGAACTTTATCTGACGAGGTTGGGAGAATTGATAATTGGCGAGCCTTTGGCGAGACAATTATCCTTTCTCACAGCCGAGTCTGATAAAGTTCATGTCGAAAGTCAGGGACGTAATATTCTATTTATCTTGCATGTAAAATTATGTTTTCAGGTAAATCTACATTCATTTAAACTAGTTTTAATAAATAACATACAAAATTACAAAAGCCCATTCCTTGAATGACCTCACCTAAAATAGAATGACGTCACGAGCGTGCATAAATCAGCGCCAAATTACATTGTGTACACACGACATACGGAAGCTAAATAGTTTCGACTTCAACTCCATATTTCTCGATTATTACTACTTAATTTGTATATCTGGTGTGACATTATACCTTAAAATGGCAATATTAACTCGAACATATTCTTAGTAGAAGTGTAAGTATTGCGGATTGGCCGTCGCTTCAGTACACAAGATAGGTCAACACGTATGTCAACCGCCATGTTTTGAAAATGAATAGTTGTGTTGGATCTAAAAGTCAATGTATAAAGTTAGTTCAGGCTATGGAAGTTCAAGTAACACTCGAAGTTTAAATACAGATGACTATATTCAAGACAAGTGTGATGCTTAGGCTTAGTCGTCGTTTAGATTGGAGACATTCATTTTTGGAAAAGGATACCGTCACTGTTGTGGGTAGACATCTCGAAGACACGTTACGAAACTTTTAGTTTTAAGAATGATCATTTAAACACTAGCTGTACGTAAATGATAAAAGTTATTTAACAAGAAGAAACATTTTCTAGATATCACGAATGCATAATGATTTTCTGTCGGAACTGCTGAAAGAGGAATCCATGGGTAGATGAGGCTGTTCAAAAACCCTTTCTCATGGTAGAACACATACTGACGATAGAAATTAAACATTTGTCGTTTAACGTGGAGTCATTTAAGTGCATTACAAAGACTTGTGGAAACATAGATATGCTTCTCATTATAGGACATTACGCGCTTCAGATTGTATTTAAACAAGGTTACCTATGAACTGATCATGTGAGAATAAACAGGTCTATGTATGCTACATTTTCAACGAAGAAAGACAGTTCATCAAGTAAGACTGAACATGCAGATCCCGTGTGATTTATATAACAATATTCCGTGTGATTTATATAACAATATTCTTTTCGATTTGTAATTTGCATTGTAAAATTTGTTGAAATGTAATTAAAACAATAATAACTCTATTTCTGATTGTTATTTTATGTTTGTTCATTGCTTTGACTGCTATACTATCAACATAATTGAGCCGTTCCACGATAAAAACCAACATTATGGATTCTGTGTAATGTATCGATCCAGATCAGCCTGCGCAGGATAATCCGGTCCGACACTTTCCGTCTCAGGGGGATAGAGGTATTGAGCAATGATTCCTTAAACAGAAAATCCACAGGAAGCGAAACGTGTCTGTCCGGGTTAGCCTGCGCGGCTAGCTGGGCTGATCGGGTTCGATAATTTTCTGGTGGAACGGCTCATTTATATTTCAGAAAAAGTAGTTCCAGCGATTACGTCATTTCTAAAAATAAGTAGACTGATAAAGATAAAAGTTTATCATACCAGTGTTATACGTCACGTAATCTGCTCATTGCATGATAAATAGAGAATATTATGTCCCTGACGTAAGATATGAACTTTATCTGACGAGATTGGGAGAATTGATAATTGGCGAGCCTTTGGCGAGACAATTATCCTTTCTCACAGCAAAGTCTGATAAGTTCATGTCGAAAGTCAGGGACATAATATTCTATTTATCTTGCATGTCAAATTATGTTTTCAGGTAAATCTACATTCATTTTAACTAGTTTTAATAAATGACATACAAAATTACAAAAGCCCATTCATGAATGACCTCACCTTAAATAGAATGACGTCACGCGCGTGCATAAATCCGCGCCGAATTACACTGTGTACACACGACATACGGAAGCTAAAGAGTTCCGACTTCAACTCCATATTTCTCGATTATTACTACTTAATGTGTATATCTGGTGTGACATAATACCTTAAAATGGCAATATTAACTCGAACATATTCTTAGTAGAAGTGTAAGTATTGCGGATTGGCCGTCGCTTCAGTACACAAGATAGGTCAAATGTATGTCAACCACCGTGTTTTGAAAATGAATAGTTGTGTTGGATCTGAAAGTCAATGTATAAAGTTAGTTCAGGCTATGGAAGTTCAAGTAACACTCAAAGTTTAATACAGATGACTATATTCAAGACCAGTGTGATGCTTAGGCTTAGTCGTCGTTTAGATTGGAGACATTCATTTTTGGAAAAGGATACCGTCACTGTTGTGGGTAGACATCTCGAAGACACGTTACGAAACTTTTAGTTTTAAGAATGATCATTTAAACCCTAGCTGTACGGAAATGATAAAGTGATTTAACAAGAAGAAACATTTTCTGGATATCTCGAACGCACAATGATTTTCTGTCAGAACTGCTGTATGAAAGAGGAATCCATGGGTAGATGAGGCTGTTCGAAAACCCTTTCTCGTGGTAGAAATTAAACATTTGTCGTTTAACGTGGATTCATTTAAGTGTATTAAAATTACTTGTGGAAACATAGATAGGACATTACTCGCTTCAGATTGTATTTAAACAAGGTTACCTATGAACTGATCACGTGAGAATAAACAGGTCTATGTATGCTACATTTTCAACGAAGAAAGACAGTTATCAAGTAAGACTGAACATGCAGATTCCGTGTGATTTATATAACGATATTCTTTTCGATTTGTATTGTACAATTTGTTGAAATGTAATTAAAACAATAATAACTTTATTTCTGATTGTTATTTTATATTTGTTCATTGCTTTGACTGCTATAGGGGCCTATCAACATAATTGAGCCGTTCCACGATAAAAACCAACATTATGGATTCTGCGTAATGTATCGAACCAGATCAGCCTGCGCAGGCTAATCCGGTCCGACACATTCCGTCTCAGGGGGATAGAGGTACTGAGCAATGATTCCTTAAACAGAAAATCCACAGGAGGCGAAACGTGTCTGTTCGGGTTAGCCTGCACGGCACGCTGAGGCTGATCTGGTTCGATAGTTTTCTGGTGGAACGGCTCATTTATATTTCAGAAAAAGTAGTTCCAGCGATTACGTCATTTCTAAAAAAAAGTAGACTGATAAAGATAAAAGTTTATCATACCAGTAGACATGTAAACAAAAGGTTTTTCATACCAGTGTTATACGTCACGTAATCTGCTCATTGCATGATAAACATTGTTTTGTCTACATAAAAATAAACCTTTTACTCAAAAAAATGTCTTTGTTGTTTTGGAATTACCATTCACAATTGACTCCAGACGTACGTGTACAACATCCAATATAGTGTTATTATACCTCAGTTCTATTAATAGGATTCTTGTCATCTGATTTACCGATTTGGCTTTATTGTAACTTGGTCAACATCAGAGCTAAATTTAAACTGGTTTAGGGCTGCCGTTTTTAAATGAGTTTTTCCTTTTATTCAGTCAGACAAATATATATGGATATATTATTGAATAAGCTATAGATTATTGGTATGTTTGCTTTGTCATGTGGTTGTAAAATAAGGTAGAAATCGGCCGTTAAAAGTGCGCACGAAATCAATGCGAAAATGTCTCAAATTTGTTTTTGTAAAGCACCGCACAAAACCAATCGACACTAATTGTAATTATTAAAGAAATTCCACCTTACTACAATCAACTCGCGATTAAATAATCAGAGAGCAATTTCAATAATGTTGCCTCTGAATACATATCAACAGGTTTCTTTAACCGATTGCATAAATCGCTAATTTATCAATATCCTCAGGCTTTATTTTACATGCGACAAACAGTTTGAGAGATTGATGAAAGACGGTTGTAACTACAAATTGTTCAAGATGTAGTTACAACTGTTTGCATACAACCATCTAGTTGAAGGTACCCCACTGTACATCGTGTACACACACACAGCCATTAGTGATTTTTTAAACCTACGCGCTGGGAATGTAGGATTAGCTTTAAAGGTAAAAGCTATTTCCTGTTGGGAATTTTTCGATATTTATGGTTAGCGATCGGGGGAAAAAGGCCAAAAATGGGACTGTCGCAATGCCATTTTCTTCTGAGCTAATTTGAGCCATTTATCTAGTAAAGGGTCAACATAGGAACACTGCTGCAGATTTGTTGCGTTTAGGAAAGAGTTACAACGCAACGGAATGAAATGATATTCACTTTCCATAATATTTTCAAAAGTTGTCTGCTGCATAAGGCCTCAAACTTCATCTGTATCAGTGCAAGTGTGATGATTCAATATCATATGTAACAGGGGAAGAATTAAACCCCTTCCCATAGATATCGAAAACATCTATGTAAAGTAATGGAAAATCCCTATAAATGGTATTTTTATTGAATAGGGTTGAAAACATTTAGGCAAAAGAAGAATTTATTCATTATGAGCATATTTCTTCTTACATTGCAATGTTTTCAAAAATCATCTGCTGAAGTTGTGTCAAAATATGTCTGAAAACAGGGAAGGGTTCATGTACAATATTCTTTTGATAGTAAAGGTAAATATACCAGAATTAGTTGGTTCCACGTCTTCCTCTTTGCTGTACAATTCCCAGAGATAACTTGACCCAACAGTTTTCTATACCATCTGAAATATTCCAGAAACAACACTTCTAGCTTCATTTCAATCTGAATTAACACAAGTAATATTAGTTTTACCCTTTTCCCCATACAGATGCTCTCTGACACCTCTGCAGCAGACACTTTTTGAAAACAATGTGGCAAAATGAAAGATTTATCATAAGGGAATTTCTCTTTTTGCCACAATGTTTTCAACTCGATTCAACAATTATACTTTCATTTATAGAGATTTTTAATGCTCCTGCCTACACGTTTTCAAATTTTTCGGCTTTAAATTTGTTGTATGTGGGAAATGGTTCATCCATATAGATATTCATGTTTGTTTCTTTTTAAATCAAGATATTGACTGTGTGACCACATAAGGTAACCCTTTCTGATGCCTTTGCAGCAGACGACTTTTGAAAACATTGTGGCAAAAAATGAAATTGCTTATTATCATTTTGTCATAATGTTTTCAACTTTATTAAATAAAACTACGTTCACTAACAGAGAATTTTCACATTTGTTGTCCAGATGATATTGAATGGAGTTGAAAACAATATGCTTCAAAATGCTTATCACTCTGCCTCTCTTACACTCGACATTTTATTATATTTGGTACCATTAACACAATTTACTGATAACCCATCCTATATCCATTTCAGACTTGATAAATCTTATTTTTACTTTATTTCATGATCCCAAACTTACTTTTACAAAGAGACGTATCAATTTTGATATCATCCAGAAACATCCACATCAACGACCCATCGTACAGTTTATTTTTGGGTCAAAGGTTAAGGTCACATTCTCCCAAAGGTCAGGCTGCGCTGGGACATAACCCTCTTTCCAATCCCGATACTGACAATATTCAGAAACATCGTATGTTTTAACAGTATGACCTGCGACGGAAGAACAATTCAAACTGATGGTGAGGAATGGTATCGAGACATCAGATGAGAGGATGTGATATGTAATATAATAAAACGACAAGCACTGGTAGGTACTGATTTGAAGCGCTTCTAAAGAGAATGCTGCTTCGTCACCACCTTTTGCAGTGGCATTATCAACAAGGCTGATCATGTGTCCTGAAATAAACGAGTGTTAACCCTTATCTTCATGCGACTAATTTTGACACGTCTGCAGCAGATGACTACTGAAAGTATTATGGAAAAAGGATGAGTTATTTCTCCTTTTACAACAATGTTTTCTACTCTTATTCAAAAACAGAAATTCATTTATTGACGTATTATTAAATGGGTTAAAATAGTGATAAATAAATGGATAGTAATTTGAGTTGTTATGCAATAAACAAATTTGTTTTTAAGGATTTTACCTGTTATGACAATATTTGAGATGGCTAATTTAAAAAAAATCTGAAGAAAATTATATAATCTCTAGCAAATTAGATATGAATATCTTATGATAAAAATATATTAGAAACATGATAAATTGCTAAATTGAATCAATTTCGACTTTGTCCTCGACATCATTAAGAAATCTTCCGTATAAGTGAAAGCGATAAATAAACCTATCCATGGAAAAAAAATTAAGATGGTTTTATATATTGTATATTTGGATCAGCCTACCCATCTGCACAGTCGGATCAAGAACTATGCTGTTCACATATTGCTTACACAAGCTTGTTACAAGAGACCGTCATCTTTTGAAGACTCTTGGAAGGTGTGGTCCAGATCGATTGGAATCATCACTTTCAGGAATATTCCATTGCAGTATGGCTTCTTCCACAGTGTGAAGTATAATATCACACTTCCCCTTGAAGTCGCAGGAGGCTGCATCTAAAAATAGGTCAACATATATACATGATCGAGCTGAGAAGCATATGTGTCATCTGCCAAAATGTCTAAAAGTGAATCAGACAAGCACTTTCAGAGCAGAAGAATCTTAAAAGTTTTGCCATTTAACACCTTTGCCGACACCATGCAATGACTGTTTTTTGAGCAATCAATATTTCATGAATTGTTTAAGCTGAGGGTTACATAAGGAACAGTTCTGTAAAATTAGCTTGAAATCAGACCATCGCTATCAAAGAAGAAGATTTGTTTCAGTTTTGTCATAATCACCCCCTTTGATACTACCTAGTGGCCATGCTTTTCAACAAATCAATATGGTTTGAAGTTTTGTCGAATTCCCTCTTTCTGATGACCCAGCTCCCAAAGTTATAAATGTTATATGGACCACCAAATGAACATTCCTGTGAAGTTTGGTTGCAATTAACAAATATGGTTAAAGAGATGTTTTTACAGAAATTGTTACTGACAATGGACAACTAATTCCCAAGGATGTCAGACACAAGGTGATCACAATAACTCATCTTCAGGATTATTTGCTGAGGTGAGCTTAAAATATCAAGTATCTAGATATGAAAGTAAAAATTATGAAATGGAGTTTAAAACATTGTGGCAAAAGGTCCTCTACCTTCATTGTTTTCAAGTTATGTCATCTGCAGCAGATGTGTCAAAATATGTCTGCTTTTGAGGTGGGGTTAATTCTTCTGATTGATACCTTACCATGTATGCAAATAAGTGTTCCAAGGAACAGATAGGTTGCTTGCTTAACCCTTTCCCACATATAGACGCTTTCATAATGAGCAATTATTCCATTTGCCACAATGATTTCAATACAACTCAATAATACTAACATTTATAGAGTTTTTCTATAATTTGACCTTGATAATTTCAAAGTAGTCTGCTGCAGATTTGTTATATGTGGGAAAGGGTTAAAAGTCACAGTATGACCGACAGATGGAGACAATGGAGAAGTGATTCATAAGGGCATTCCACCAAGACTGCCGTGTCGTAACTGGGGATCAAACCTGGGATGCCTGTACCATCTTCCCAACACTTACCACTTGGCCTGTGCATGTGCACAATCTCATCAAAGCCTTTACTGTCCAATTGCACGTAATGCAGTCTTAGATGAATCTTTTGACAAAATTCTAGTTTGATCCCAATTTTTTGCGGCTCTTATACTTACAAGTACATTTTACATCGTTAACTGCTAGATCGTCAATAACAACGTATCCCAGGGAGGAGCTGGACACCAACTCCAAATGAATGGAGTTTGTCCTGCCGGGCTCCAGTTCTACTTGTACACATACGGCCAGACCATTCACATAGGTATCGTCGCTTTCATATAAAGTTGTTGTTGATCCTGGGCTTTCTTCATGATGAACCTAAAAATGATAGGAGTCATGTCATACAAGTGGAGTTTTAACCCTAGTAGGTGATTTCAAAATTATGGTAAAATCTGAACCACTTAAATTGTTGCAAAGAGTTGAAAACATTTTAATAAAAGAAGAAATTAATAATTATGAGCAATGTTTCCTTTTGCCACAATGTTTCCATAAGTCACCTGTTGCAGAGGCTTCAGAATGCTTCAACATGTAAGAATGGGTTAAATTAAATTAACCTTTATCCCACTGCACGCTAAACAACATTTTGCTTTTTTAAGGAATATAAAACTTTAAACTACACTTGCAATAAGTGTAGACCAAGATCAGCCTGCATTTTAATGTTAATCCTGGTATACATTCTATTGCTACTTATTTCTCAATATTTAGTAGACACATCCATGGGACCTCAACCAGGGACCATAAAGGTTCAATCCAAGTATGCTCAATACATATTTTCTACTTTTGTCACAATGTTTTCAAAAGTTGTCTGCTGCAGATGCATCAAAATGTGTCTACATGTGTGAGAGAATTTACTTACCTTGAAATCAATGACATTTTCAAGATACAAACTACCATTGTTAATGTACCAAAAGTGTAAATTTTCGTTGAAACATGAAACTTCATGAATTCAAAACGTAAAAGTGTAACTTGTATTTGGCTCTCCATATTTCGCATCCCCAATAAGTTGTCCTGAAAAGTTAAAAGGAAATAATTCATTACTAAGCACATCAAGAAGTTGAGTGCATAGTTTCAACTCTATTCAATAATAACACATTTGCTTAGGGATGGTTCATAATTTGGCCTAAACGTTTCCAAAGTCGTCTGCAATATTGATGTTAAGGACATTGGTGCGAGACGAATGACGCTAGTTGCACTGACTAGACAATCATCGGAAATAATTAATGACTGAGCCGTTGTTCAAACTCACGACCCCTTGATTGATAGCCCTTGTGCTTACAGACTGAGCTATTAAGGCCAGATACAAATGGGGGAAAAATACAATTAACAAAAAGATACGGGATGACTTTGGCATTCTCCAGAAAATAGAAATATGAAAGCTGCATGAAAGGTAAGACTGACAAGGCATGGTGACATACATGTTTATGAATTATTAAAATGTGCAAAACAATGAATGACTCAAATTCATACCACATGAGTAACATCAAGTTATCAAGTCAGTTCATTATATAGTTAATCCATAGTTGGTTATGGAGCGGAAGATTGTGGTATGCTATGACATTAGAGCTATATGGCAGTACAGTAAATATCTTCTTATGAACAATCTGCATGTGGGAAAAGGTTTAAAATCACAAGATGGGTCAACTATTTCCCACATGACATTTTCATTATGAGCATTTGCTCCTTTTGCCACCATATTTTCAACTCTATTCAACAATAAAAAATTTGCTAAGCGATTGTTCATAATTTCGCTGAGACGTTTTCAAAGTCGTATGCCATATTGATCTTAATGCAAGACGAATGACTAGTCAATCATCGGAAATAATTATTTACTGAGCCGTTGTTCGAACTCACAACCCTTTGATTGATAACCCTTGTGCTTACTGACTGAGCCATTAAGGCCAGATACAAATGGGGAAAAATACAATTAACAAAAAGATATGGAATGACTTCGGAATTCTCCAGAAAATAGTAAAATGAAAGCTGCACGAAAGGAAAAGGAAACAAGGAATGGTGACATACATGTTTAAGAATTATTAAAATGTGCGAAACAATGAATGACTGAAATTCTTACCACATGAATAACATCAATTATTCAGTTCATATAGTTAATCCATCGTTAGTGGATCGTTGGTCAATCTGGCAGGCGTCGGGTCAGCACTTTTGAACAAGAAGATTTTTAAAGTTTTAACAATGCACCTATATAAGGAAAACAAGCTCCGTCCGCTGGTGGCCATGTTTTTCAACGGATCAGAAATATTTGAACAATCTTGGTAGAGGGTACCCCAAGGAACATTTGTGCAAAATAATTTTCAAAACGGGCCAGTACTTTTGGACAAGGAAGATTTTTGAAGATTTGGTAATTTTCCACTTTTCTGATGCCGCAGCAACCAAATATCTCCATGGAATTTAAATCTTTGAACAACTTTGAAAGAGGTCCACCAAAGAAACATTCCTGTGAAGTTTGGTTGAAATTGGTCATGTGGTTAAGGAGGAGATGATCTAAATGTTTACGACGGACGACGGACAAAAAGTGATCAGAATAGCTCACCTTGAGCCTTTGGCTCTAGGTGATCTAAAAATGGTACTAATTTGTAGAAAACGAAAATGAAAGTAACGGGACTTGGTTATCAACTTGGCTTCAGATGATTTAATAATATTTGATGATTTAATATTATTTCAGTTTTGAAGCAAAAGATAATTAAGGAAATATGAATTTTCGGAAATTTTATAAGTCTAAAAAAGGGGAATAATTTTGTCAAAATAACAGTCATATTTATGGAACTTGGTATGTGATGTTGTCTTATGATACTAAACACAAATAATCAAAATAATATCTGTAACAGTTCTAGAGATATTGAAGGAAATGTGAATTTTGGAATGTTTTTAAGTCTAAAAAGGGGCATAACCCTAGAAAATAGGTACGGAATTACCTCCTTTTTGGGCGTACATAATATCATGTGCTGGTGATTATTTCTACCAAGTTTGGCATCAATATCTTATACGGTGTAGGAGGAGTAGGCCAGATAAAAAATGGACGGATAGACAGACAGATAGACAGACAACGCCTAGCCATTAAAAAAAAAAACGGGCGTATAAAAATGAAATGGCTTTGAAATTGATAGAAACATGACATGGTATTCTGAAGTGAAATGGAACCCCAATTAATAGTGCATACTTAAGAATTATTAAAATGTGAAAAAGAAATAAATGACAAAAATACTTACCACATGAATGACATTTATTGTTCCGTTCATCTAGTTAATCCATCTTGGTCGATCATTTGTTAGTCTTGTCTGCGCCGGCCCTCTCATTTGATATTCAGAAGTAAAATGGAATGAATGAATGTTAGTGTTTTATGGCGCATCGACACATAAGGTCATTTAGCACACATTCACATTATAAATGAGAAGTACATGTAGTATGATTTAAAATTGAATATGTTTGATAGAACTATATAATGAGAAATGATGGAAGTGGAAACAAATTATAGGTAATAAAGAAAAGAATTTATGTATATGAGATGGTCATACAAGAAATTCCTCCCCTTTCCATAAAAGGACCTCCAAACAACAGGAGACGGTATACAAAATTTGTTGTACCAAAGATGAACACTGAATGAAAGTATAATGTTTTATGATTAAAATCTATGTAATGGGAATGGAATGTAGTATGTTATATAAATAAGAGTGTATATATATGTAGACAGATAACAAGAGGCCCATGAGGGCCTATGCTCTACTGTTATAGTTCTTTGGTCATTTTCAATCCAGAGCATGTATGTATGGTGAAGATCGGCTAGTAAATGGAGGCTCTATTATGTTCACAAACTGTATTATAGCAATTTTGACAATTTCAAGGGCCATAATCCAGTCTTGCATGGGCACATCTGGCTGGTTTTCAAAAGGAACCGAGCTCTCATCAATATTTAACTACTATCTAAGGTTGGTGAAGATCAGATAGTAAATGGAGCCTCTATTGTGTTCACAAGCTCTATTATAGCAATTTTGACAATTTCAAGGACTATAATCCAGTTTTGCATGGGCAGATCTAACTGGTTTGTGAAAGGAACCAAGCTCTCATGGATATCTAACTACTCTATAAGTTTGATTGAGATACAATCAAAACTGAAGACTTTACTGCGTTCACAAGCAAATGTTTATGGACGCACAGACACATGGACGACGGACACAATGCCATGGCATAAGCTCTTCTGGCCTTTGGCCAGTAGAGCTAAAAAGTATCACCACATCTTATAGTCAAGTGAAATCTCCTTTAAGAAAGAAATTATATCATTTATTGGGACAGTGTGGAATAGTGTTTTAAGACTAGCGACAATGTAATAATTAGCATGAATTTGTGCAAAGTCAGTGTAATCAATTAAAATGTGCTCAGCTGAATGGTATAGACATTCAGGTGTATCATCTTTTGTAAAGAGCCAAGAATGTGTAAGTGCCCAATTCGGCAAAAAGCTATAATAACCTCTTCTCAACGAATGGACCTGTAAACGGGGTTCCATTTGCCAAGAATATGTTTGACAGAATGAAGCTTGTTAAAACTATCAGCATCCCATTTGGTTTGCCAAGAAGATTGGATATAGTTAACAAGAGCACCGCCTTCGGGTGCCTGACGCTCGTCTGATATTATACTTTTACGGTTTATTTATTTTATATAAAAAATCTTCAAATTCGGAATGAATATTTACATATTGTAATGACCGCACACAACTGCTATTTTTCAAGTATTGAAACAAGATTTAACATGTGGAAATAAATCCAAGTTCATATACATGATAAGGAAGATCTTCAGATCGGATGGCTCTCACAATCAGTCAAGATCATAAGCGGAGTCTTATGTATAGAATGAGTGTAGTGGAACAGAATTATTCTATTCTGTTCTATGGAACAAATGTCTATACGGCTATTGGGACACAATGTGTTGTAAAATTCAGCGATTTGTGGACAAAGAAATCGGTGAGAATGATTTCGCTGAAATTAGCCACACTGATAGACCACAATGCGATCTAGGTCTGGGCGGTTTCGTTTTATCTGGGAAAAATCTAGTTTCAGAGATTTTTAAGGTTAAAACCCGAAAAATCGACATTTTGACTACATATTTCTGTAGATCTCGCACCAGCAAAAAACGGATTCAGCTAGTGACCTGAAATTCATACTGAAACTTGTCCAATATCCAGTACAAACAACGGTGTTTTTAGATTTCTCATACATTTAGTTTTGATAGTTGGAGAATGCTTTTAATAGGGGCTCTTGAATCAAATATTTTCACGTGACCAAATACTTGGAAAGTGACGTCACGTTCAGCACTTCAGCGGTATGACGTCATAACGTTATCGCTTTGGCGCCAAAACCAATAGTATAGAATGAGTGTAGTGGAACAGAATTATTCTATTCTGTTCTATGGAACAAATGTCTATACGGCTATTGGGACACAATGTGTTGTAAAATTCAGCGATTTGTGGACAAAGAAATCGGTGAGAACGATTTCGCTGAAATTAGCCACATTGATAGACCACAATGCGATCTAGGTCTGGGCGGTTTCGTTATATCTGGGAAAAATTTAGTTTCATAGATTTTTAAGGTTAAAACCCGAAAAATCGACATTTTGACTACATATTTCTGTAGATCTCGTACTAGCAAAAAACGGAATCAGTTAGAGACCTGAAATTCATACTGAAACTTGTCCGAGATCCAGTGCAAACAACGGTGTGTTCAGATTTCTCATACATTCAGTTTGGATTCTTGGAGAAAGCTTTCAATAGGGGTTCTTGATTTTAAAAAAATCTGTGGGCGTGACTAGGAAAGTGACGTCACGTCAGCGGTTGACGTCATAACGTTACAGTGGTGCAGAGGTAGAGCGTCGGCCTCTCGTATCAAAGGTCCCTGGTTCGAGTCCCGTGATGAGCGGGTCCTTTTGAGATTTTTCCACACAAAACGGCACGAGTACTGGTTAAGTCTCCAGGAAGCAGACATCGAGTGTGAGTAATCTAAGCTTAAAGCTTGTTTCGCAATCGATGTAAAATAAATAAGTTTAAACTAAACTTGGGCGCCAAATCCCGATAATAATGTTCTATTTATCTTTTAGACTTACGGAGATAATTTTGTTGTTGCAAAATACTAGTTTCATCAATTGTTACGTTTTGGATCATGTTAGAATCGAAATAATAGTATCAGCATTGTGTGTGGTCGGTTGGTAGTTCGGGTGCAATTCTGCTCCTCTCCACTCATTCTATCCTGCGAAACCCTTAAGGTGTCGCCTTTCTAGTATGGTGTGTTTATCTTTTAGACTTGCGGAAATAATTTTGGTGTTGCCAAAAAACCTTGAGTGTCATCAATTGTTACGTTTTGAATCATGTATAGAATGAATGTAGTGGAACAGAATTATTCTATTCTGTTCTACGGAACAAATATCTATACGGCTATTGGGACACAATGTGTTGTAAAATTCAGCGATTTGAGGACAAAGAAATCGGTGAGAACGATTTCGCTGAAATTAGCCACACTGATAGACCACAATGCGATCTAGGTCTGGGCGGTTTCGTTATATCTGGGAAAAATCTAGTTTTAGATATTTTTAAGGTTAAAACCCGAAAAATCGACATTTTGACTACATATTTCTGTAGATCTCGTACCAGCAAATAACGGAATCAGCTAGAGACCTGAAATTTAAACTGAAACTTGTCAAAGATCCAGTGCAAACAACGGTGTTTTTAAATTTCTCATACATTTAGTTTTGATAGTTGGAGAATGCTTTTAATAGGGGCTCTTGAATCAAATATTTTCACGTGACCAAATACTTGGAAAGTGACGTCACGTTCAGCACTTCAGCGGTATGACGTCATAACGTTATCGCTTTGGCGCCAAAACCAATAGTATGGTGTGTTTATCTTTTAGACTTGCGGAAATAATTTTGGTGTTGCCAAAAAACCTTGAGTGTCATCAATTGTTACGTTTTGAATCATGTAAGAATTGAAATTACATATTCATAACATATATATTTAGTATTGCGTGTGGCCAGTTGGTAGTTCGGTAAAATTCTGCTCCTCTTCACTCATTCTATTCCGCGAAACCCTTAAGGTGTCGCCTATCTAGTATGGACAGGGGCAATTAAATGAAATGGTTACGTTAAGTCAACTATAACTATAAAGATATTGAATATCTGCTTTCCTATTCTTAGAAACAGTGACTTTGACACCCAAAACAAAATCTGAATGAAGATATTCATAATATGTTGAAGTACATCATGTTTTTATTGCTACGAGAAATTTGAATCAATGTAACAACAAATTAACAAACTATGTCCAATTCTCAAAATCGACCAAAATACATAAAAAAATGTATGTTTTTTACCCCCCAAAAAAACCAAAAAACAGGCCCGCTTTGCATATTTACCATACAATGTGAAGAAGGGTATAAGAGGAACAAGTTTTCCAAGTTTCAATGTAATAGGTGTGATAGTTTCCATGTAAGTGACCTAAATGCAAAACTTAACCAACTATGTCCAATTCTCAAAATCAACCAAAATCCATCCAAATTTATGTTTTTTATCCCAAAAACCAGGCATATTCAGCAACTTTATCATACAATAGAATTGATAGTTTCCATGTAAGTGACCTAAATGCAAAACTTAACCAGCACCGCCAATTCTCAAAATTAACCAAAATACATCAAAATTTATGTTTTTAACCCAAATAACAGGCCACACTCAGCCTCTATAGCATACAACGTGATGAAGGGTATTAGATGAACAAGGGCAAGTCTCTGCCTTCTAGAAGAAAGGGAAGGTTCATTAGCTTCAGCATAAAGACTGTTAACTGGAGAGGTTCTAAAAACTTTAAGGGCAAGGCAAAGACCTTAATTATGTATGGGATAAGCAACTGAATGTAAGATTTGCGAGAAAACCATAAACAATACAGCTATAATCAAGTTTAAAACGAATAAGGGAGCATTACAAACATTGAAGTACTTTCCTATCAGCTCCCCAGTCATAATGGGCTACAACTTTGAGAAGGTTTAACGCTTTTTGACATTTTTATTTAAAGCCTAAACATGTGGAAGGGATGCAAGTTTTGGGTCAAAGAAACTTGAACTTCAATGCAAGAATTATTCATATGAAGATCTGGGTCTGGATGGAACCACGTTTATTACAGAAGTGCATGCATTTGGTTTTGATCTTGGAAAATTTAAAATCATTTTTCGTCTGACCATGTTTGAAGTTATTCAAGCCTTGTTGTAGTTGACATTCTATTATGTCCATATTTCTTGAACGAAAACAAATAACAAAATCATCCACATAAAGGGAGCATTTAAGACCTGGGTTATTAGCATTACCAATAGAATTGATTTTCACACTAAATAATGTGACCGATAAAATGCAACCTTCAGGAACACCCATCTCCTGCTCACAAGCACCTGATAGGGTGTTACCAACATGAACACAAAAGCGGCATTCATCCAAAAATGCAGCAATAAATAGAGGTAGACAACCTCGAAGACCAAAGTCATGGCGATACTTTAAAATACGGTATTTTCCAAGTTGTGTCATAAGCACTTTCAAGATCAAAGAATAAAGAGACAACATGTTGCTTATTAATAAAGCCTTCTCTAATAAAAGATTCAAAAACGAACAAGATGATCAAGTGAACTTCGTTGCCGACGAAAACTGCTTTTAACATTGGCAATAAGATTGTTCGATTCTAGGAACCATACAAGTCGGTCATTAACCATTCTTTCTAATGTTTTGCAGATAAAGCAATGGGATGATAGTTGCTAGGATTAGGTTTCTTCGCCCGGTTATAGGATAGGTATAACAATAACCTCTCGCCAAGACAAAGGAAATTCACCAGACTGCCATACATCAGTAAATATATCCAATAAACAAGAGTTGTCTGAGGACAAAATAGCTTGCCTATCAGGGCCATCGCTTGAATGCCTAATTATAACCCAAAATTCTCGGTCTTGCACACAAAGTTTGACCAAAAAGGGGCAAAATTCAGTAAAAATCCATTTCGGAGTTATGGGACTTGACATACAAGGTCATCTAATGACCCTGAATAAGTGTATGAAGATTCAAAGCAACAGCATACAGTGTCTGAAGAAAGGCCTTGCATGCAACGGTTTGACCAAAATTCTATGTCCAAAAAGGGGCACAATTCAGAAAAATCCAGTCCAGAGTTATGGGACTTGACATACAGGGTCATATAATGACCATGAATAAGTGTGTGAAGTTTCAAAGGAACAGCTTACACAGTGTCTGAGTAAAGGCCTTGCACGCAAAGGTTTGACCAAAATTCTAAGTCCAAAAAAGCGCACAATTTAATCAAAATCCATTCCATAGTTATGGGACTTGACATACAGGGTCATATAATGACCCTGAATAAGTTTCAAAGCAACAGCTTGCACAGTGTCTGAGAAAAGGCCTTGCACGCAAAGGTTTGACCAAAATTCTAATAGGCGAGCTAAAAAACAGAAAGAGAAGTGAAGGGTAATTTGCTTAAGAAATTGATAATGGATTTTTGTCTTGGCCAGGACAGGTATCAAGAGCTTTACTCAGGGCAGACCGGATTTCTTTTAAGGAAAACAGTAATTAACTCATATAGAAGCTTTTTGATGCCTCTGCAGAAGACGTCTTTTTGAAAACATAGTGACAAAAGAAAAATTGCTCAAAACGTGCAATTTCTCCTTTAGCCACTGTTTTCCACATTCAGTCTTATGGATATTTTCTATTTTTTGACAAAATATGTTATAACACTTACAGTGCTGAATTGTTTGTTTCAATACCTATCCCATCTACTGAATATTTTTCTTAAAATTCTCTTGTAGACTTTTAGGGTATGTTCATATATGCATGATTTATATGGTTAATTCTTGAATAAAAGTGTACAAACTCTATTAAGATTTTTGTTTGATATATATTAACATCGAGTCAGTTTTTTTTTCAAATTGTTGATATATTTACTGTGACAGGTGAGAGAGTAAAAGTGAGAAAAAAAAAATTACAAAAAAAAAATTGTTTACCGAAATTACCTACAATCAATAACACAAATGTTTATACTAAAACAATCACATAACCAGAAGTCACCTTAGAATGGGTAAGTTTATGAAATGTTCATGCAAATTCGATCATTAGGATCGTTATTTCAAAAAACATGCACGTACATATATTTTCGCCGTCCGCCATTTTGAAAATCGGGATGATTCGCAAGAATAAATCAAGTATACATCGCTTGGAAAATATCGATCATTATCAAACTGGTAAGATTGAAACAAAGAAAACTATCCTGCGTACAAATTCACCGTAACTGATACGTGGGATTATTTAAATTCCTCTTTCGAGGCGAATTTCCAAACATGCATGCAAAAATATTTTCGTTGTCCGCCATTTTGAAAATCGGGACGATTCGCAAGAATAAATCCCAAGTAAATCAAGGATACATCGCTTCGAAAATCTCGATCATTGTAAAACTGGTAAGAATCAAACAAAGAAAACTATCCTACGTACAAATTCACCGTAACTGATACGTGGGATAATTTAAATTCCTCTTTAGAGGCGAATTTCCAAACATGTCTGCAATTTTTTTTTTCGCAGTCCACCATTATGAAAAATGGCTCCCATGTATGGGGACTTCTTTGCAAAAACTAGTTATCTCGGTTCCTGCACGGTTAGGGTTAAAGTCGTCTGCTGCGTGCTTGTCAAAATGTGTCTGCAAGTTGGAAAGAGTCAACAGACATATATTGGTTACAAATAGCTGTTATGTCAAATTATAATTGTCCAACTAATCACCTATAAAATGCACAAAATGGTTCTATCTCCCTAATTACTATATGGATATACAGTATACAGAAGTTCATCAAGCGATATAAAGCCATTGCTCTAGAAAATATGAGACAGAGAAAATAGATGCATTTTGTGCATTCTGGGGGAATATCTTAGAGAGACTTATTTATTATTCTTTGGTTTTTTTTACCCTCGCCGCTCAGAATTAACTATTTGTTGAGCAGCTATTGTCTTTACCATTTGTTTAAAAATATGGACCAAGGGTTATTTATTTTTACTATTTATTATATTATACTATAAATGATTAGCTATGTGCTGTTATTTTTCCTATATATTAAATGACTATACTACCCAGAGGTTTAAAAAAGGATTTCTAAAAACAATACCACCGATATCTCTCCAGTCAAAAATTTATCAGGGCCACAAGTTAAAAATTCTTTACCATATGTACAATACATTAAAATTCATATAACCTCCGGGTATATTTATATATCAATGTTTTGAAATAAACATTGTTTAGTTTTTGAAATCTGGTTGTATCTTAGATAAGTTTTTATATTACAAGCCTTCCCATTGGACGAGATTTCAATCAGTTTTTATGTCCTAGCTCGAAGAGTCGAGAGGAACCAATTAGGATGTAAGCCATGTAGTGACGCATAAAATCTCGTCAAACCGGGAGCCCCGTAATATTTTATACAGGTGGAAGGAAATGGTGACATTCCTGCAAAGGGCGACAAAGTTTAACTCTGTCACCCTCTACAGCAAAGACACCCTTCACTCCCACTACCATAAGGATATGCCCGTTTGTTAAAACCCTCCCGATTGGTCAAAATTTCAATCCGTTTACCGACCTAAGTTCGGCCAAAAATGGTCTAAAAAATGATCCATTTGATGTAGGCCGAGTCGGAAATTAGCTTTATAGATCTAATTTTCTGCATCCAACCAGGAGGACTTTCCTTTTGGTTAACCCTCTCCCCCACAAGTCACTCCTACTTTTCCTTCCATGTTCTCAGAATTAATTTATTATACGCTAACATAGGGAGAGTTTCTAGATTGCTGCAGAGTGATCTTGTGTGGAAAAGGGTCAAGCGTAAAAAGTTTTATTATTTAAAAGTTCATATACATAAATTACTAAATGTCACCATAATAATTGATTGTTTTTAGATGACATCGGGAAGTGAATCTAAGAGCTCTCATTAAATTAAAAGGTTTAAAATGTAAAAGAGCATATATACAAAAATATGAAATGAAAAGGTCTGTGCTGTACTTAAAAGGATATTCAGAGAAGATGTATATAACATTGACCTCTCTGATTTCCTTTCCCCACCTAATGGTGTAAAAACCTTCATTATTATAATTTTTAAACATTGACAAAGAAAAAATAAACACAAAAGTGTGACAGTCTATGAAAAATTCATTTAAAAATCCTTGATTGAAACAAATCAGATTTGTAACAATTTGCACAGCACAACCTTTTCATCATAGTTATGGGTTTACCCTTGCCAGAAGGCATAAAAAGCACAGTTTCCCTCTGACAATTGCAAACCACTATTAAAACAATGGGAAAATGGACGTCAAAATGCGGTTAAAGTAAATTTGGGAGTATTGACTATTAAAAAATAAAGTTATCTCCCTTGTTCGTCCTCCATTTGTATGTTGGACATGTGTGTTTTTCATGGATTTTAAATTGAATTTTAACAATTACATAGTTGGATTAAACCACGAGACATATAAGGTATACATTAATCAACTTAAGAGTGGTTATTTAATTGACTTTGGATTTATGTGAAATCACTGTAAAATATGATTCGTAAAAAACAAAAATGGATTTCCGCAGACGTCATACATTCTTTTGGGGCATAACACAGAACACACATAAGAATCAAATGAGATGAGAGAGCTCTCCGAACACTTCATTGTATGGGCTATCTTTTAAGGAAAACAGTAATTAACTCTTTCCTTCATATAGAAGCTTTTTGATGCCTCTGCAGAAGACGGCTTTTTGAAAACATAGTGACAAAAGAAAAATTGCTCAAAATGAGCAATTTCTCGTTTAGCCACTGTTTTCCACATTCAGTCATATGGATGTTTTCTATTTTTTGACAAAATATGTTTTAAAGTCGTCTGCTGCGTGCTTGTCAAAATGCGTCTGCAAGTTGGAAAGAGTCAACAGACATATATTGGTTACAAATAGCTGTTATGTCAAATTATAATTGTCCAACTAATCACCTATAAAATGCACAAAATGGTTCTATCTCCCTAATTTGCTGTCTTTTATGGTTTTCACTTCTATGTGCATTTTCTAATGACACAGAGAAAAAAGATGCATTTTGTGCATTCTGGGGAATATCTTAGAAAGACTTTAATTGATATCAGCTATTTATAAAGATTATACAGCTGTTTAACTACTGAAGAAACTTTGTGACGGCTCTGTAGCTAACATCTCTTTGCTATAATTTGTTACGCTTGAAGGTATTTGTAACGTCAAAAATTGTGGCGAAAGACTTAACCCAAGAGTATATGTCTATTAATCTTAGTGTGCATTTATTCCAATATTCACACTTTAAAACTACTCCTGTTTATTTAAAGCTTTCCTAGTTCCTTCAAGAACCAGTAAGTTACTATTTTGGCTTGCCTTGATCTGTCATTAGTTCCCCTGAATAGATCATCATTTCTGGCTTGCCTTGGTGTTTCTGCATCTGTATAGAATGACAACCTTCCTGGCTTGCCTTGACCCGTCATTGATGGAAGATATAATCACCATGTATTTATTTATTGGGGCTTTAAGCCGCTTTCAACACTATTTCAGTTGTATCACGGCGACAGCTCACTTATTCGTGATCCCTGGGTAAACAAACCAGTACTAGGCTAGAAAATGTGCCTTGCCCAAGGGCACTCTACCATGACCGAGGTGCCGCGACTGGGAATCGAAACCCGGGACACCCAGTTTCGAAATACACAAGAGTAATAGAAAATTGGAATTTCATAATGTAAAACTTAATTCTAGAGTCAGGCATCACAATTTTGCCTAGCTTGCAATTGTACAATTTTCACAACTGAAAAACATAGTGTACTACACTAATGAGTCAAGACTTTTACCACAAATAACTAAGAACTACTTTGTCTGGTATTGGGGTTCTTTTTTTTTTATGTTTTTGGTCTTTTTCTTTTTTTTTTTTAATTCTTTTTTGCCTTATTTTTTTGGTCTTTTATGCCTTTTCTTTTGGTCTTTTTCTTTTTGACTTCTTTTTTTTTTTTTTTTTTTTTTGTCTTTTTTGCCTTTTTTTGGGTCTTTTTTTTTTTTTTTTTTTTTTTTTTTTTCCCTTTCAACCTGACAGTATTTTGTGGTAGTAATTCATTAATTAGTTTGTTTTAGTACTTGACTCCATGCACGCTAAAATGGCAGATTTCGTCAACCGTTTATGGTGAACAATGCAATCAGTTTGGATCCAGATCACGCCCCACATAACATGGAATTGACTCGTGATCCAAAAAGTTTGAAGATCAGATTCTTTCTAGACAATAGAAAATATTTTTCAAGTGCTGCAGATGACCCTAGTTTAGCGTGCAGAGATTCAAGAATAGAAATATTTATGAAATTATATAATAATTATATCTATGTAATAAAATTATACAAAAATGTAAAGAGGAAATGAACAAAAAAATGTAGAGAGAGATCACATGTTTGAAGAGACTTAACCCTTCTTAACAATAGTTTATATAATACAATCAAGAAAGTCCCCTCAATTTTTTTTACTTAACCCTTTCTCTCATATAGATGCTTTTTGATGCTTCTGCAGCAGACAGCTTTTTGAAAACATAGTGACAAAAGAAGAAATTGCTCAAAACGAGCAATTTCTCCTTTAGCCACAATTTTTTCCACTTTCATAGGTTATGACGAAATATGTTCATTTAATTTAGTTGTGTTTTACGGCCCCGCAACACAATTAAGGTTATATGGCGCCATGACAGGAGAAAAGTTGCTGGATTCACATCTCATGTACATCGAGATAAAAATATGGGGTATGGATCCAGAAACTTAACAACTGCTGGAGAATCAGAGATGCAGATACTCCTGATTCACGTTAGACCCCTATCAGTCGCCTCTTACGATCAGATCATGCAAGGGGTGGGCAGTGGTCCCAATTATTGTGCCATTCAGGCACGCCCCAGAACCACATGGGGCAAAAAATATGTTCGAGCGTCTTCCGCATGCTTGTCAAAATGCGTCTGCAAGTTGAAAAAGGTCAACAGACATATGGTGGTTACAAATAGCTGTTATGTCAAATTATAATTGTCCAACTAATCACCTATAAAATGCACAAAATCGTTCTATCCCTAATTACTATATGGATATACAGTATACAGAAGTTCATCAAGCGATATAAAGCCATCGGTCTAGATAATATGAGACAGAGAAAATAGATGCATTTTGTGCATTCTGGGGGAATATCTTAGAAAGACTTATTTATTATTCTTTGTTATTTTTTTACCCTCGCCGTTCAAAATTAACTATTTGGCGAGCAGCTATTGTCTTTGTCTTACCATTTGTTTAAAAATATGGACCAAGGACCAAGGGTTATTTATATTTACTATTTATTAAATTATACTATAAATGATTAGCTATGTGCCGTTGCTTTTCCTATATATTAAATGACTATACTACCCAGAGGTTTAAAAAAGGATTTCTAAAAACAATACCACCGGTATCTCTCCTGTCAAAAATTTATCAGGGCCACAAGTTAAAAATTCTTTACCATATGTACAATATATAGAGTTTAATTAACATTGTTTTCATGATACGGAATTAAAATACCAATTGAAAGAGATTCTTGCGATATAAAAACGAGTGTGCCATAGCGACCGAGTTTTTATATGCAAGAATCTCTTTGACAAGGGATTTAACTCCCAAATCATGAAAACAATGTTTATTAAACTATATATTATATACTCTGCGATAATTTTCGTTTTTAAACGACAATACCCCTGTGCAGCTCATTTATTTTTAGCTCAGAAGCGGAGAAATCTGAATGACGTAATCTGCCAGTTTTGCAGTGACGTCACTATGCGTGCATCTACAAATGTGTACATTGGTTGAAATAAATGTGTCATGTCGATTAAAGCTATTATTTGCGGATTTAAAAGTGCAATTCTGGATTATTTAACTGTTCATCATGGAATTAAAGTGTTATAAAGTGTTTAAATTAGAGATTAAAAAAAGTAGTTCCGAAAATACGGCTAGTGAGCTATATCGGGAAATCTCTATATTTTATCATTGAGTATAATATTATAATATATCAAAATTCATATTACCTCCGGGTATAATTATATATCAATGTTTTGAAATAAACATAGTTTAGTTTTAAAATCTGGTTGTATCATAGATAAGTATTTATATTACAAGCCTCCCCATTGGATGAGATTTCAATCAGTTTTCATGTCCGAGCTCGAAGAGTCGAGAGAAACCAGTTAGGATGTAAGCCATGTAGTGACGCATAAAATCTCGTCAAACCGGGAGCCCCGTAATATTTTATACAGGTGGAAGGAAAGGGTGACATTCCTGAAAAGGGCGACAAAGTTTAACTCTGTCACCCTCTACAGCAAAGACACCCTTCACTCCCACTACCATAAGGATATGCCTGTTTGTTAAAACCTTCCTGATTGGTCAAAATTTCAATGCGTTTACAGACAAAAATGATCTAAAAAATGATCCATTTGATGTAGGCAGAGAGAGTCGGAAATTAGCTTTATAGATCTAATTTTCTGCATCCAACCAGGAGGGCTTTCCTTTTGGTTAACCCTCTCCCCCACAAGTCACTCCTACTTTTCCTTCCAGGTTCTCAGAATTAATTTATTATACCCTAACATAGGGAGTTTCTAGATTGCTGCAGAGTGATCTTGTGTGGAAAAGGGTCAAGCGTAAAAAGTTTTATTATTTAAAAGTTCATATACATAAATTATTAAATGTCACCATAATAATATATTGATTTTTAGACGACATCGGGAAGTGAATCAAAGAGCTCTCATTAAATTAAAAGGTTTAAAATGTAAAAAAGCATATATACAAAAATACGAAATGAAAAGGTCTGTGCTGTACTTAAAAGGAGGTTCAGAGAAGATGTATATATAACATTGACCTCTCTGATTTCCTTTCCCCACCTAATGGTGTAAAAACCTTCATTATTATAATTTTTAAACATTGTCAAAGAAAAAATAAACACAAAAGTGCGACAGTCTAAGAAAAAATTCATTTAAAAACTCCTTGATTGAAACAAATCAGATTTGTAACAATTTGCACAGCACAACCTTTTCATCATAGTTATGGGTTTACCCTTGCCAGAAGGCATAAAAAGCATAGTTTCCCTCTGACAATTGCAAACCACTATTAAAACATGTGGGAGATTGACGTCAAAATGCGGTTAAAAAAAATTTGGGAGTATTGACTATTAAAAAATAAAAAGTTATCTCCCTTGTTCATCCTCGATTTGTAGTGTATGTTGGACACGTGCGGTTTTCATAGATTTTAAATTGAATTTTAACTGTTCCATCATTACAATTACATAGTTGGATTAAACCACGAGACATATAAGGTATTTATACATTAATCAACCTAAGAGTGGTTATTTAATTGACTTTGGATTTATGTGAAATCACTGTAAATCATGATTCGTAAAAACAAACAAAAAATGCTGCTGACGTCATACATTCTATTGGGGCATAACACAGAACATACATAAGAATCAAATGAGATGAGAGAGCTCTCCGAACTCTTAAAAGATAGCCCACACAATGGGCTATCTTTTAAGGAAAACAGTAATTAACACTTTCCTTCATATAGAAGCTTTTTGATGCCTCTGCAGAAGACGGCCTTTTGAAAACAGTGACAAAAGAAAAATTGCTCAAAACAAGCAATTTCTCCTTTAGTCACTGTTTTCCACATTCAGTCATACGACAGTTCACTTATTTGTGATCCCTGGGTAAACAAACCAGTAATACGCTAGAAAATGTGCCTTGTCCAAGGGCACTCTAACATGACCGATGTGCCGCGACTGGGAATCGAAACCCGGGACACCCAGTTTCGAAATATACATGAGTAATAGAAAATTGGAATTTCATAATGTAAAACTCAATTCTAGAGTCAGGCATTAAAAATTTGCCTAGAATGCAATTGTACAATTTTCACACCTGAAGAACTAATGAGTCAAGACTTTCACCACAAATAACTTAGAACTACTTTGTCTGGTATTGGGGATCTTTTTTTTTGCCGTTTTTTTTTGGTCTTCTTTTTTTTTTTTTTTTTTTTTTGACTTCTTTTTTGCCTTTTTTTTTTGTGGTCTTTTTTTTCGGTCTTTTATTTTTTTTCCCCCTTTCAACCATACACTATTTTGTGGTAGTAATTCATTAAGTAATTTGTTTTAGTACTTGACTCCATGCACGCTAAAACGACAGATTTCGTCAACCGTTTATGGTGAACAATGCAATCAGTTTGGATCCAGATCACGCCCCACATAACATCAAGTTGACTCGTGATCCAAAAAGTTCGAAGATCAGATTCTTTCTAGACAATAGAAAATATTTTTTCAAGTGCTGCAGATGACCCTAGTTTAGCGTGCAGAGATTCAAGAATAGAAATATTTATGAAATTATATAATAATTATATCTATGTAATTAAATTATACAAAAATGTAAAGAGGAAATGAACAAAAAAATGTAGAGAGAGAGAGAGATCACATGTTTGAAGAGACTTAACCCTTCTTAACAATAGTTTATATAATACAATCAAGAAAGTCCCCTCAATTTTTTTTTACTTAACCCTTTCCCTCATATAGATGCTTTTTGATGCTTCTGCAGCAGACGGCTTTTTGAAAACATAGTGACAAAAGAAGAAATTGCTCAAAACAAGCAATTTCTCCTTTAGCCACAATTTTTTCCACTTTCAGTCATAGGTTATGACGAAATATTTTCATTTAATTAAGTTGTGTTTTACGGCCCCGCAACACAATTAAGGTTATATGGCGCCATGACAGGAGAAAAGTTGCTGGATTCACATCTCATGTACATCGAGATAAAAATATGGGGTATGGATCCAGAAACTTAACAACTGTATACAGGTGGAAGGAAATGGTGACATTCCTGCAAAGGGCGACAAAGTTTAACTCTGTCACCCTCTACAGCAAAGACACCCTTCACTCCCACTACCATAAGGATATGCCTGTTTGTTAAAACCCTCCTGATTGGTCCAAATTTCAATCCGTTTACCAACCCAAGCTCGGCCAAAAATGAACTAAAAAATGATCCATTTGATGTAGGCCGAGAGAGTCGGAAATTAGCTTTATAAATCTAATTTTTTGCATCCAACCAGGAGGGCTTTCCTTTTGGTTAATCCTCTCCCCCACAAGTCACTCCTACTTTTCCTTCCATGTTCTCAGAATTAATTTATTATACCCTAACATAGGGAGAGTTTCTAGATTGCTGCAGAGTGATCTTGTGTGGAAAAGGGTCAAGCGTAAAAAGTTTTATTATTTAAAAGTTCATACATAAATTACTAAATGTCACCATAATAGTATATTGATTTTTAGACGACATCGGGAAGTGAATCGAAGAGCTCTCATTAAATTAAAAGGTTTAAAATGTAAAAAAGCATATATATACAAAAATACGAAATGAAAAGGTCTGTGCTGTACTTAAAAGGAGGTTCAGAGAAGATGTATATATAACATTGACCTCTCTGATTTCCTTTCCCCACCTAATGGTGTAAAAACCTTCATTATTATAATTTATAAACATTGTCAAAGAAAAAATAAACACAAAAGTGTGACAGTCTAAGAAAAATTCATTTAAAAAATCCTTGATTGAAACAAATCAGATTTGTAACAATTTGCACAGCACAACCTTTTCATCATAGTTATGGGTTTACCCTTGCCAGAAGGCATAAAAAGCATAGTTTCCCTCTGACAATTGCAAACCACTATTAAAACAATGGGGGATTGACGTCAAAATGCGGTTAAAATAAATTTAGGAGTATTGATTATTAAAAACTAAAAAGTTATCACCCATGTTCGTCCTCCATTTGTAGTGTGTGTTGGACAAGTGTGTTTTTCATGAATTTTAACTGTTCCATCGGAACAAATATGTATACATATAAGGTATTTATACATTAATCAACCTAGAAGTGGTTATTTAATTGACTTCGTAAAAACAAAAAATGGATTTCCGCTGACGTCATACATTCTATTGGGGCATAACACAGAACATACATAAGAATAAAATGTGATGAGAGAACTCTCCGAACACTTAATTGTATGGGCTATCTGTACTGTTACTTGGGGGTTAATTCTTGCAAATCATCCCGATTTTCAAAATGGTTGACGACGAAAATATTTTTGCATGCATGTTTGGAAATTCGCCTCGAAAGAGGAATTTAAATGATCCCACATATCAGTCATGGTGAATTTGTATGTAGGATAGTTTTCTTTGTTTCATTCTTACCAGTTTGATAATGATCGAGATTTTTTAAGCGATGTATACTTGATTTATTCTTACGAATCATCCCGATTTTCATAATTGGTGGACAGCGAAAATATTTGTGCATGCATGTTTTTTGAAATAACGATCCAAATGATTGAATTTGCATGAACATTTCATAAACTTACCCATTCTAAGGTGACTTCTGGTTATGTTATTGTTTTAGTGTAAACATTTGTGTTATTGATTGTAGGTAATTTCGGTAAACAATATTTTTTTTTGTAATTTTTTTTTCTCCCCTGTTCTCTCTCACCTGTCAAATATATCAACAATTTGAAAAATCTGACTCAAAAGGATGGTAAATATATATTGAACAAAAAACTTATTCAAGTATTAACCGCATAAATCGTGCATATATGAACATACCCTTCTACAAGAGAATTTCAAGAAAAATATTCAGTAGATGGGATAGGTATTGGAAAACAATTCAGCACTGTAAGGGTTAACCCTTTCCTTCATACAGAAGCTTTACTCAGGGCAGACTGGACAATAGAGAATGAATTTTTGCAGTTATGGCGTTGATGTAATGAAGGTCCATCGCTCATAAGTGCGATTAGCACTTTGATTATAATTGTCTTCAGAAATTTCAAGCCAGAAGGGGTCCTGAGGATTCTAGGTATAAACATATCACTTGTTTGAAGACTTAACTGGTTAACAATAGGGTAAAATACAATAAAGAATTTCCTATAGATCTTTAAAATAGCTCAACTATACTTTGATAATATTTCAGAAAAGCATATTAGAGCATTCCCTAAAAATGGCTACAAGTATTTAGGGCGAACCCCACTCTATCAGTCTACTTGGTTCTGGCAATTGTAATGTAGAGATGACCCAGTTAACACCAGCCAAATTTCACCTGATAATGTCGATGAATTGTATGGGAATATTATTATGATTCTCTATTGAATAACAGGAATTGGCCTGATCAATCAGGCACATAATATATTTAAGTAATTTGTGAAGACAAGAGTTTATCTCTGTTGTCATAAAGGATGCTGATTCTCATGACGATAGACTAGTTGAAGTTGTAAAGACGTTTTTACAACTTGTAGAGAGCTAAACAGGCACTGACGAGTGAAATGTCAAGCTGACATAGTTTCCTAAAAGCAAAATAAGTGTGAACTAGAAAACCTTTTACAAGAAGATTTGTTTGAAAAATATTTAATCCAAAATCAGCAAAGTCCAAGATGAACCAAATAATCAAAGAGTGTATTGAGGCAGCATTCAAAGATTTTAAGGTGATAAACCATATGGCGTTGCAAGTGTAAAAGTACCATAGAACGTTTTTCTAAATATGTTTAGCAGAATAAAAACTCTGCAGACAATGAATTTAAAATTTCCATGAAAAGTTAGCGATTGCTACTATTAGAGCAGATCGTCAAATTGGTAAATTAGAATCTTGTTGAACAATCTTGATAAACATGAACATGAAAAGGTTAACCGGAAACACCCAATGGGAAATAACGACAGGTTGAAAAGTCCAATGAGCCTGACTGAGAAACCATTGAATACCTGTTAAGAGTAAATGAAAGAATTTCAAACCTTTCCCATAACGATGGGGAGTTCATTTATCTACCAGTTCTGCATGTGATTGACCCTGTGACATGTACAATACACATTAATCATGCTGGGAGCATACCAATAGTATTTCTGGTCATATCTCAAACAACATAGGACCTGATAAATGGTGATGATTTTATCATCAAAATAGGCACAAGGAGCATTAATTGCGTGAAAAGTAGTATTTGTAATGTCATGGCCAGAACACTGTTGAGTAAAGGAATAAATTATAGAAGAAAGTAAAGCACATATCTGTGGTGCCATGTTGATATTGGCCGGATATCTATACTGGGAGGTGTCATATAGGAATCTCCAATGTGAAGCTTGGTCAATAAGGGAAATTATGAATATTGAAAAGCTGCAGTATATAAGAGGTCTGAGACCCGCCCTCTGGTACAGAAGACATAAGCCAGCGTGAGAACTACATTGTGTAGGTGCTGCCAAGATCAGACTCTTTGGGCGAGAATGAGGGCCAAGAGAAGACATAGAACCGGTTGGAGCCTCTCTGCCAGGACCATAGGGGAAGATATGGTAGTAGCAATGGTGTTGCATTGAGATTACGGCCGCTTTGCCCTAATGGGACATTTACATATATGGGACATATCTTGTTCAAACTTGGAGCAACTTAAATGACTAATACAAATTGATATTGTTAGATGTGCAATATGTCAGAATGGCATCATGTGTGAGATATTATTATTAAATATTGTGTTAGTCACAGACTTGTTGAACTTCATTAATTAATAAGTTTTACAAAGCAACGCCCGAAGTACTTCAAGACATACGTTACCAATGATAAGGATGATTTGTACACTGATGACAATAAGGATGATGATGACTTTAGTGAGTTTGTTGAAGTTTAGGTTGATTTAAGTCCTCAGTTGAGATTCTAAAGTTTCATCGCATATACAGTAAATATCACTAGAGCTGTCCGCAAGACAGCATGCTAGACTCTTTGGCCATTTCATACTAAAGTCAACAGTTATGACTGAGATAGTGGCTTGACGGTATAGTATTATAAATGAAGTTGGATAAGTCGTTTAAATAACATATGCTGTTTGTGAAAAAAGGCCTCGCATTCAAAACCCAAATTTTTGACTTCAACAAGGGCCATAATTTATATTAAATTCAGTCAGGAGTTACCTAACCTGATTGTTTGATACATTTCAAAGACTATATTGAAGTTTTAAATCAATCCCAGAGTAGTTACTGAGATATGTGCATGATAGTACCTTGCATGCAAAACTTTAACCAAATATTTAAAGTCAAACAAGGGCCATAATTTGTATTAAATTCATACAAGTGTTATCTAACTTGACAGTCTGAAACCCCTGAAGACATGAATGAAGTTTCAAATCAATATCATAAGTGGTTACTGAGATATATCCATGATAGTACCTTTCATGCAAAACTTTAACCGAAGTTTCTAAGTCCAAAAAGGGGCATAATTGTATCAAAATCTGATGTCTTGGGACTTGTCCTGCAATGTCATTTGATGATGTCCAAAAGTTTGTGAAGTTTCAAAGCAATCCTGTGAGTGGTTACTGAGAGAGATATGTGCATGATAGTACCTTGCATGCAGAACTTTAACCAAATTTTAAAAGTCAAACAAAGCCATAACTTGTACTAAATTCATTCAAGAGTTATTTAACTTGAATTTCTCACACACCCTAAAGACATGAATGAAGTCTCAAGTCAATATCATTTGTGGTAAATGAGATTTTTCCATGATAGTATACCTTGCATGCAAAACTACAGTGCCCATGCTGAGCCCAACGCTGATGCTCACGCCTACATACAAGTGACTGTAACAGCTCTTCATTTTCTTCGAATAGACGAGCTAACAAGAAGTCTATCTGAACCCGACAGATCAACTTCTAACCTCAACGGCATTTAAGTTATATTAACCCAACGTGTGTTTCTGGCTTTCTTGACCAGTGCCAAACATAATCTTCACAGGCAACTGACTACCACAATGACTTTTGGCAATCATCGGAAAGAATGACTGACTAAATTTGGTGATGATTGGACAAAAGTTTCAAAAGTAATTGACAGGACAAGACCAATAAGAGGTAATTTCTATAATTAAAGGGCAATAACTCTCCAGTGAATGAAGCGATATGGCTGGTAATCAAATGTGTCAGAGATATTTTGCCAAAACACATTCTGACTAAATTTGGTGATGATGGGACAAAGGCTTCTTAACTTATTTAGCTGACAAGACCATTTTAGGTAATTTCTATAATTAAAGGGCGATAACTCTTGATTGACTAAAGCGATATGGCTAGTTATCAAACTTGTCCAAGATATTATGCCAATACACATTCTAAAGTTATTTAGCCGACAACATACTGGACGATGCCTGCCCACCAGCCCGCCCGTACGCCGCAGGTAAAACTTTAATACGATCTGTTTTTTCAAAACGGGCGTATAGAGACTGTAAATTTACGTGTAATAAATGCTCTGTTCTGCAATAGACAACGTTTGAAAGCATTACTTTTAAAGCAAAAACTTGTCATCATGTCAGAGCAACATTTCATTTTCAAAAATGTCTATCTAGGCATGTGTACAGGTCAGGTCTAGTATAACTTTAGCCAGACCTGTTCATTTGTACAGATAGATCTGATCACATGAAGAAAACCCTTTCTGAAAATCATGGAACAAAAATGGTTCAGTGTGAATTTTATTATCTTTGATTACCACTAATTAAGTCCATAAACGTCACACACCCCACTATAATCATATTTATATTCTGAATTTCAAATCCACACATGGTTTGTTAAATTGGAAACAGTCAATTTGTTTGAATATTGTCTCTATACACATGTACCAGCATTATAACATAACATAACATAACATAACATGAACATTATAACTATAACAGACAGGTACATGAGTGTTATTACAAAAGAGAGAGAGAGGGAGAGAGAGGTGAGAGAGAAAGAGAAAGAAAAGTATGATTTCAATCTTAAAACTTGTCCAGATATTTTCATAAATCTAACTAACACCTACGCTATATATCTCTTTGTAAACAAGAACACAATCATCTGTAACACTTACAGTGACATGAACAAGATTATCTATTCAATTAACTTTGACAATCATGTAATCTGATAGATAATGCCAATCGGGATACATCGGTGTGAATGCTTCATGGATGACAGAATTACCGAGTAAAAATAAATTATGTCAGAAATATTTCAAGCATGTTTTATCTTTATGTAGACAAAACAATGTTTACCATACAAACAGAACTGTAAATAAGAGAGTTGTATGTTCTGTGTGTGACCAATCCTTTTCTAGCAAGTACTATTTTGGAGTACAAGTAACTAATCTACACAGTTGTATGGTTGATTGATTGATGGATTGGTTTTTGTTTTACGCCGCTTTTAACAAATTTTCAGTTATATCATGGTGTTTCCTGTGGAAGTTACCAGTACTACTCGCTCATTTATTCCGACACAAGCCAGTTGGTGTAATACTAACCCGGCAACCTTGAGCGCCAAGATTACAATTTCTAAATTATATGGTATGTGGCTGGGGGTCGAACCCATGGCCTCCTACACCCGAGGTGGACACTCTACCACTACACCACCAAGGCAGTTCCAGTTGTATGGACATAAAATGGAGTTGTTAAACTTTGTGGAAAAAGGAGGAATTGCTAATGTAATAAACAATATCTCATTTGCTATAATATTTTAAGTAGTCGCCACAGCAGGGCTTTTTTGCTCGATATAACTGGGGCCGATATTCGGTGGCTTCCCAATGTATTTACTTTAGTGAAGTGAAGAGGAATAATCATTTGGGTAACACTATTAACATATTTGTCTTGTTTAAGGTAATATGATTGTTTTATTGCATTATATAAATCAAAAGTCTTAAGTTATTGTAAAAAGGACTATTTATATAGCCATATGTTATATGTCTAATTTTCCCCAGTTTGGTCGAAAATCGCGGTAAAATTTCCCAAAATGAAAGGCTAAGGCCTCTTCCCAATTTCTGGAAAAAAGGCCCTGCACAGGCTGTTGCAAATGTATCACCATGTGCCTTTCAAATGCTTCCTAAAGTTGGATGAAGTCTAAAATTGTGTTGGCACATGATGAACTCTGTACAGTGTTGGCACTTACCCCACATCTCCCACTGTTCTCTCAGGCATTTCCATGTACAGTGTTGGCACTTACCCCACATCTCCCACTGTTCTCTCAGGCATTTCCATGTACAGTGTTGGCACTTACCCCACATATCCCACTGTTCCCTCAGGCATTTCCAAGTGTTTCAACACCGTGTTGTTTTTGACAGGACTGCTACATTCATGTACAGGTCTAAAAATAAAAAGAATAAGTTAATGTCGTAGGGCAAGCAATACATAAGTCCCCTATTGGACGAGGACAGAACAACCAAAGTTCTACTTGAAATTAAATTCTTTGAACAATTTTAAAAGGGGACCACCTAAGGACCATCCTGTGAAGTAATTTTGAAATCTGGCTAGTACTTTTGGACAAGAAGATTTTTAAAGTTTTAGCAATGTACATATAAGGAAAACAAGCCCCGCCCCGTTGCGGCCATGTTTTTCAACGGATCGGAAATAATTAATTATAGCCATATAAGGCAAAATAGCCCCGGCGGCCATGTTTTTTGACCAATCAACATGGCTTGAAGGAATCTCATAGAGGGTCATCCAAGGAACATTTCTACAAAATTATTTGATAATCTGCCAATAAGTTTGGGAGAAGAAGAATTTTGAAGTTTTTTTCATTTCGTTGCCATGGAAACCAGAATTCTGCATGGATCCGAAATATTTGAAGGAAATCTGGTGAGGTCATTGAGAGGATGCTTTCTGTGAAGTTTCATCCCAATTGACCTACTGGTTACTGAAGAGAAGTTGATGCACGACGCACGATGGACGCCGGACGCCGGACAAAAAGCGATCACAATAACTCACCTTGAGCAAAGCTCAGGTGAGCTAAAAATGCAGTATCCAGAGTGTTAACAAGATTTTCCTTTAATTTGACCTAGTGACCTAGTTTTTGACCCGGCATGACCCATATCCGAACTTGGCCTAGATATCATTTAGACAAACATTCTGACCAAATTTCAAGCTGCTGAAGCAAAAAATGCGGCATCCAAAGTGTTAACAAGATTTTCCTTTAATTTGACCTAGTGACCTAGTTTTGACCCGGCATGACCCATATTCGAACTTGGCCTAAATATCATTCAGCTCAACATTCTGACCAAATTTCAAGCTGCTGAAGCAAAAAATGTGGCATCGAAAGTGTTAACAAGATTTTCCTTTAATTTGACCTAGTGACCTAGTTTTTGACCCGGCATGACCCATATTCGAACTTGGCCTAAATATCATTCAGCTCAACATTCTGACCAAATATCAAGCTGCTGAAGCAAAATATGCGGCATCCAAAGTGTTAACAAGATTTTCCTTCAATTTGGCCTGGTGACCTAGTTTTTAACCCGGCATGACCCATATCCGAACTTGGCCTAGATATCATTTAGACAAACATTCTGACCAAATTTCAAGCTGCTGAAACAAAACATGCGGCTTCTACAGAGTTAACAAGATTTTCCCTCAATTTGGCCTAGTGACATAGTTTTTGAGCCAATATGACCCATATTTGAACTTGACCTCGATATCTTTATGACAAACATTCTGACCAAATTTCAAGCTGCTGAAGCAAAATATGCGGCATCCAAAGTGTTAACAAGATTTTCCTTCAATTTAACCTAGTGACCTAGTTTTTGACCCATCGTGACCCATGTTCGAACTTGACTTACATATCATCAAGACAAACATTCTGATAAAGTTTCAACATGCTCAAGTTGAAAATGTGGCCTCCTGAGTGTTAACAAGATTTCCCTTCAATTTGACCTAGTGACCTAGTTTTTGACCTCATATGGCCCAATTTCGAACTTGTCCAAGATTTTATGGAGATGAACGTTCTGATAAACTTTCATGAAGATTGGATGCAAAATGTAGCCCGTAAAGTGTTAACAAGCTCAAATGTTGACGACGGACGGACGCCGGACAAAATGTGATCACAATAGCTCACCTTGCACTTCGTGCATAGGTGAGCTAAAAAGTAGTTCCGAAAATCCGGCTAGTGTGCTATATCGCACACTAGGCGATATTGCTCAGTAGACAAAAAGCATGTTATAGGCTTTCTCAAGTTGGGAAATCTCTATATTTTATCATTGAGTATATAATAAATAAAGATAATATAATTCTGGGCCTGATAACAAGGACAGTTGTTGTATATAATAAAACAGTCTCATTTAACAGTTAATCCTAGTGTTTATTAACAAGCATTTACTTTGATGTTTTGTTATCTTTGTTTTTCAGTCAGAATATTTGTATTGGCAAAAGTTTATAATCTGCCAAAAGAACGTGCTGTCCTGTTTTGGGATCTTTTTGACATTGTTTAATGGAGCATTTCTTCATTTTCAAACATTGTTGACTACTCACTATCAATAAAGTTATACATTCTTTTTCTTCATGTTTTCAATTTGGAAATGTTGTTCTTTTACAATCGTTAAATGGGCCATGAATGGTTAAAACATCCATTTTAATTTCTCTATTGAAAGTTTTCTTTCTCATTCATTACTCTTACATACAACACATTTCTGATATTTCAACAAAGATTTTGAATATTTTAGGCGTTAAATATTGGGAAAGTTTAGTGTTTGATCGGCTCATCCCTTATCATTCTTGACACAATATTTGAAAACATTGTAGACCTAGAAAAGCCTGCATGTATATAAAGGTGCAGTCTACCTGTTCTTTCATTTTACTTACTCTTTCCCAGAAATAGAATACTATCGCGAAATAGTCGATGTGTGCCGATCTTTACATGATTCATCGGCAAGAAATTGTGATTTTGGATTATTTTCTGTTTACTTCGTCAGATGGCAAAATTGATAAATTGAAAAAGAAAATTGAGCATTTTAGATTGAAAGACAGTACATTTATAAATTAAAATGAACATGAATTTCCACTAAGAGCAGCCCCTAGTCATTAGATAGTCCTATAACCATTTTAAATTGAAAGACCATCAGATAAAATTTGTGTAAAAAAAAGGTAGACGTATATTTGGAGGCTGTTTTTTCCGGATACGTTTTTCGGCGAATTTCAAATTAATGTAAACTAGAACTATCACTGAATGTGATTAATACCCCCGAACATCGACCTGATAGGAAAGGTAGTGGAATATTAAGAAATGTGTTGTATCATAGTATGAAGTTCTATTAATTCCATCCAGTAGTTTTGAAATTATTCTACACTCAACAAAAAGTAACAAAGGGCAATAATTATGTAAATGAGAGTTATGGTTCTTGTACACTGCACTTCCTCTCATTGTGCTCTACCATTTAATGAAGTTTTATTAGATTCCATCTATTGGTTATTAAGTAATTCTCCGGACAAGAAAAAGTAAGAAAGGGCAATAACTCTGTATGTATGTATTAGAGTTTTACGCCGCTTTCAACATTATTTCAGTTATATCACGCGACAGTTCACTTATTCATGATCCCTGGGTAAACAAACCAGTACTAGGCTAGAAAATGTGCCTTGCCCAAGGGCACTCCACCATGACCGTAGTGCCGCGACTGGGGCAATAACTCTGTATTTATGTAAAATAGAGTTATTCTCCTGTACACCACACTTTCTCTCAATGTGTTGTATCATCGTATGAAGTTTTATAAAATTCCAACAATTAGTTTTAAGACTCTATGAACAAGAAAGTCAAATCTGCAACAAAAATAGGCAACAGTTGAAAACATTCTGAATGAGACAAGAATCAAAGCGCTGAAGGCACTGCATTTGTTTGGGTACATAAAACTGTTCAACGGCCAGGGAAGAAGACAGTGCAATTTAAGAATACAACATTACAAATTTCTACGTAGTTACAAGGGAATCTATGTTTTTGCACTTCCTGTAATGATTTAAAGGTCCCCTTTGAATAAGGAAGTGTATTTATTTAGTCTAAATTTCTGTTGTTTTTAGAACTGTAGGGGTGATTACTGGGTATCCCCTATTGATTGAGATATATTTTCTTTCCGCCTATATTTGATTTAGTTGACTTGTAGAATGCGTAAAACTGTAAAAGAATATCTCAGCGTGGTCGAAAGTCCCAGTCGTTAATTAATTAAGCAATGATTAAATATTTAAGGATGCGATCTTAGGCACCCCAAACAAATAACATTGGCGAAAAGGGAGCAACATTTATAAATTGCACTGTATTCAACCAGTTAAAAATGCACAAAAAGAAGATAACTACTATTTATATTTTGTCTGTCATCTGACAGTCAAGCAGGTAAGTCTCCAGGGCAAGAAATGTGGATGCTTGTAGAGCCTTCGACGGAAACAAACCTTTTTCATACCAGAGAACTCCCAGGAACGCTACAGAATCTGTGTACTTTTTTTATTTATAAAATCTTTATAGAACCTTACACGGGTTTTGATTAAAAATTTATTAAAATTTAAATACGACATGGAACTTATCTTTGTATTGCATTTTTATACATTTATAACATTATTGTATAAGTGTTTATTTTTTGTATCGCATGATCTATAATAACTTAAATACAGAAAACCTATGTTATTTATTTCAATAAAGGGAGGTAATTCTACAAAAACATAAGAAATCACTATTTCGAGCGACTTACTCCGTCAAGTTTTCGCAGTTTACATTTTACTTCCGATTACTTCCCTTTATACATGAAACTGAAGAGAAAGCTTTAAGACTTTCAATAGACATATATTTGAGATACGTTTTCAAAATATTTCTTATTTTTGTTTATTTCACTTGTTTATGTGTCCGAAGATTTGCTCTATATTCTATAGCGTCAGCATTTTCCCACTATATTGCATTTGTCCGCATTTTCCCTCTATAATATATGTGTCCGCAGATCGCGTCCGCACTTTAGACCCTCCCCCCATACCGTTGTATTTATAAATAGAATTCGACGATCACGATTTCTCTGCAAATGTGTTACTCTCATTTTAAATGCATTTTATGACGCACATATTTGTTTTTTTAATTCTTTATACTATATTTATATGGCCGACAAGGCACAAAGAAAATATTTTCAATTCTGTTTTTATCTACATTTTCAATGCGTGATTGAAAATTCAAATACCGTATCTGGAGCTTAAATCGGAAATAGTTTTCCCTGTAGCAGTTCACTCATTGAGATTTATAAATCTCTCCGCGTTCTTGTTTTAAAATACAATGTTTCATTTTATTTCCAAATTCTCTTTGAATATAAGAACCACATAAGAAAACAAAGACGATATAAATATATCATTATTTCAAAAATCGTGATACATTTGAAAAGTAAGAGCAAGTATTGAGTACTACTTTCACGCGTATGAAATTCATGGAATTTTCGATAAGACGTATGGCTTCAGAATTGCAGCAACTAAATTTGTTTGTTCCAAACAAATAAAAACAGAATTCAAAATGCTCCTTTTGAGACACTTTAGGAAGATCATTTTTAAAGCAGGCCAGAACTTTTGAACATTTAGTATAGCTGCGGTAATAAAATGCCAATGGAAATCGTCTTACCCAGTTTTCTTGAACAAATTGTCTGTTTTTACTCGACTTCGAGCGATTTCCCTGTAAGCTCGTGCGCTGTATTGAATTCCCAAACTTTACACAGGGCCACTTACACGGTTGATTGGATTCATAAACACAAATCAAAGTCTAAAATGCGGACGCGATCTACGGACAAATGCAATATAGAAAGAAAATGCGGACAAGTGCAATATAGACGGAAAATGCGGATTCCAACATATAAGTAGTTTACAATTCTTCAAAAGCATTCATTATTCCAATTTCTCGGTCAGTCACAACACAAATTTCTTTTTTTCTTTAGGGATTTTTTAAAAGTTTTTAGAATTTCTACAAATTCTTCGTGGCACTTTTGAAATTTTCTCCCCTGAATCAACAAATGCAACGGGTATTGAAGGCCTGTTGATTAACATGGGGTTGTTTAAACACAATTGTAGAAACACAGAAGTCACCTAAGTTGAATGTTGTGTCATAATATAATTCGATAGTTTTATCTTTTAACTGCAATTTAATTATTTCATCATTTACAGTAAGTAAATTATTAACCCTTTCCCTCATACGACAATTCTGCAGCAGACGACTTTGAACATATTTTATCAAAAAATAGAATATCTCCATAATTTAATGGATAACCTATGACGAAAAGTGGAAAACATTGTGGCAAAAGGAGAAATTACACGTTTTATGTTTTCAAAAAGCCGTCTGCTGCAGAGGCGTCAGAAAGCGTCTATAAGAGGGAAAGGGTTAAGCGCCCAAAATTACCTTAGTTGTCGACGGGCCTTAAAACACCATTCATTCATTCATTCATTTTAACTGCAAAACACTTTCAAATTCTTACAATATTTCTGAATAACCAAAAACAAAGATGGCAGATTTTCACATCACGTATCTGATGTCGAGAAGCGAAAGATCAGTCGGTAACGATCAGGGGGCTATCAATCCAAAGGTCGTGAGTTCGAGCACCGGCATGGCCATTTGAGACGTTCCACGAGAAAACCAACAGTATGGACTCTGCGTAATGTATCGACCCAGATCAGCCTGAGCGGACTTTAAGTTTTCTTCATTTACAGGAAAGTGGTGCTCCCTGCTGAGTAAAGGGACGATGAGAAAAGTTAAACTAGAACTCTTTTTTTGAAGAAAACAGTATTTATTTGTATAAATACAAAATACTAATATCTATAACACCAGTGTCTGTTGCCCATGCATTGTGTCAATCAATTGGTCACGGAGTCGATAAGATAGAGTATCCCTTATCCACATACAGACAATGTCTGACGCCTCTGCAGCAGACGACCTTTGAAAAACAACATTGCAATAATGAGTAATTTAGCCTTAAGTCGCATTAATTTTAACTATATTTAATAAATGAACACACATTTATGGACACTTTTCACTTTTTTGCCAATATGTTTCCAAAGTTGTCTGATTCAGATTTGCTGTACTCTAAAGAATAATGTCAGTGAGATGAGTCTCTTTAAGTACACGCAACAAAGGGGTTTGGAGGTGAGATGAGGATTGTACTCGCCCAATTCATTGAGGCACGCGGTGACACAACAACCAGCCTTTCTAAAATTGCAAACAGCAAAGACCCAGATCAGCCAAAACATCGATGCAGTATAAGCTTTCTGAAAGCTTGTTTCGCATTCGACGTAAAGTAAATAAATTAAACTTTTAAATACGCTTAGATTGTTTTTCAGACTCCGCTTATGTTAACCCTTTCCTACGGTGTTCCGTTGTTTTCGTACTATCGCATCACGTTAACGTACTATCGCATCGTACTATCGCATTACGTTATCGTGCTATCGCATCGCGGTTTCGTACTATCGCATCGCTTGACCGTACTTTCGACCCTAGGTCGAAACCGCGAAACAGCGATGGCCCTAACGGAACACCTAGGGTCGAAAGTACGAAACGCGATGCGATAGTACGAAAACGCGATGCGATAGTACGATAACGCGATGCGATAGTGTGAAGCGAAAGTACGATATTAATATCACCTCCTCGCATCGACGTAACGCACGATATTGGTACCTATTTACGTTTTGCCAGTAGCAAAGTATTTAAGCGCGTAATAAAAATCTTAATTTTTCATGCGTTATGGTGTGTTATATATCAATGAAAAGAGAATGATCTGTATTTTTATAATATAAACTCAATCAATGTTGCACTATGTTATTTAAATGATAAAACGTCTTCGAACTTGATGCTAACGTCATATTTCGCATGTAGACCGGTAACATGACAAAAAGGATGCGCGCAGCTAAAAATCATTAAGGCGCTTTAATTAACGGTCAAGAATGTTTAAAATAAGTTCACCAATTGATGTGCTGACGTCCGAAAAGAGAAAAACATGCTTTAAATATGGCATGTCACAAATCAGTGTGTTTGTTTGGTTAAGAATGCGTTGATTCGGATCTAAATGTATTAATTCTTATTTTTTAAGACAGAAAATATTTTAAGCAATCAAAATCAATATGTTTGAATGTTGAAAAAGTTGTTTAGCTCCATGCAAGTTTGTAATACGCAATGGTCTCGAGAATTGATATACTTGAATGCTTTAAGTGTGGTGTCACAAGCGAGCGTAACAACAGAATTGCGCTTAATTTTAAACAAATTGCTGTCCATTGCATTGAAGTAATTTCCTTTTATTTTTATATATGAAGAAAAATAACGAAAAAATGAAATGTGCATCTAATGTTAATTTCGGAACAGGAAGTATTTTTCTGATTGGCCACTGGTTGGTCAAATTATCTTACTTTTTGTAATGTCTACCATTTTCTAGTTTTTCCCCTTTTACTAGAACTTTATCGAAAAATACGACTTTTGCCTATAGTCTATTCTTCTATCATTTTGAAAACAATATTATGGTGGGTAAAAAGTATGCATAAAACAAATAATCATGTTTTAAAATTGAAAATGACACCTGTTCCATATGTGTACGGTAAAACATAAATGATCAGTACACTTTTCCGAATGTCTACAATCTATATCGAATTCCGCTAAATTGTAACGTCGCATTTATAAACGCGCACATGACGTTAACAACATTAATTGCCCATTGTTTGTAACGTTTCGTAAAATATATTCAAACGCGGGCGTTTATAATTTACACAATAGTTTAACAACAGCAAAACGCTTATGAAGAAAATATTTCCCAAAATCTTTGCATGCAAGAATTCACAAGAAATGGATGGTCAAACAACTGCAATTATGATGTTCAACTTTATTATACAATCGTTTCCCCCGTATGCTGTTGTTATACACATGTCAGAAATCATACATTATTAGAACCTATATATATTTATTTGTTTCGATTAAATTTGTCAAATGCCGCTTTTTGATCGAGTTTATATAATTATACTTAAATTACGAATCCTGGCACATTTTACTTTTATAGACGCAGACTAAGTGTATCGCACCCACCCAGCACACGTGCCCTCTAAATTAAGATACGGTGATTTCGCAAATATCCAAAATTTCATTGTGTTACCAATTAATAAACCAACTTAGTGAAAATTACGTCGGCGAACAGTAAGCCCCACATTGACCTTCACTAAAAAAACCTTCATCTGTGCTTGTTATTTTTGAAATTCTAAGTGAATGATGTTTGTTTTAAATAAACAGCTGTGCTATCTGCTGCGGAAAGAATACGGATTAACAAAGAACAAAGAAAAGAAAAAAGAAAGCAACAAAAGCGAGAATGGCGTGAAAGGAAAAAAACCAATGAAATTCAAACAAGTAAGATTGATCAGGGACACTATGTAATATAGTGTCCCTGGATTGATTGATTGGGGTTTAACGCCGTTTTTAACAATTTCTCAGTTATATCACGGCGGCCAGTTCACCTACTCATGCATTTCCTGGTTTTCTCACACCAATACTCCACACAACAATCTTCCCAAACAACTGGCTGCTTTTCCACATAGACTTAGCCCATTGGTGGAAGACGAATGACGCATGTCGCATTGACTTTTGTCAATCGTCGGAAAGAAAGTTGGCCGAACCGGGATTCGAACTCACAACCCCTGGATTGACAGCCCGCGTCGCTACCGACTGAGCTACCGGGGCTCGGCCAAACAGGTAAGAATAGTCACCTTTCGGAAAAGTTGTAACTGTCCTATTAATAGTAGACATGATAATATCTTAAATATGTGCCGCGGTTGGTTGGTTCATCTGATTGTCATGCGCTGCGAGGAAATAACTTATTATTTCTATTTGAAATTGTTTCTTGTGATCAAACATTTTGTACAGAGGTATAGTTTTATTGGGGTTTAACGTGATGATACGTGCATAAATGCATTATTACGAAATTTGTGTAAAATAAAAAAAAGTCGCAATAACGAGATAAAAAGTCGAGATTGCGAGATAAAATGTCGTAATTACGAGATAGAAAAGTCGTAATAAAACGGATAAAATGTTGTTATAACGAATTAAAAAAAAAGTCGTAATTAGAGATAAAAAGTCTCTATAAGAGATCTACAAGAGAAAGTTGATGCAAGGCATCAATGTCGCCGGAAAAGACTGCATTGATTTATTTTTTAACACACATGTATTCTTGACTTTCATTAGTCTAAACATACACATAATGTTTTCATAAGGACTAATTCCAGGATTTTTGAAATTCCACATAGATCTACAAATTTCAGGATTTCTTTTGGTCAGGATTTTGGATGTTTTGTATTTGTCAAAAAAATAAAAAATAAATAATACATTTTGGGATTTAAATCTACATGCAATAAAAAGCTATTAAACCCTTTCCATGTCTGAAGCAACAATGAAAACCTTTAATCGCTTAAAACATTGAGAAAACGGTTAAATTGCTGAAGACATTAACTTCCTCCTTTTTAATACTAATTATTTCACAAGTAGACCACACTTGTAACACTATATCAGCTAAATTGTTTATCTAAATCGTTGATGCATACAATATATGTGGCAAGTATGAAATTAATTGGGTGCGAAAGAGCAATTTTCTTTATTTCTAAATCTATTGTTTATCAGAGTTTTTTCTTCTCTTAATTTGTTTCAACATTTAATATCGCATATATTTAATCATTTAAGTGTGTAATCTTAGCTATATATCTGTAATAAGGTGTTTGAGCATTCTTTCGAAATGTTTACCCTCGTGTCAGGCTTCATCGAGTCGTAGTGTCAGACATCGAAGAAAGTGAATAAAAAATCAGGCAAAGCTTTAGTGCATGTTTTATTCCACTGCATTCGAGAGAGAAAAGCATTTGAATTGTAAACGTTAATGTAAATGAAACAATATCAATTTTCTTTGCTCATGAAAGGTGGTCGATGAAATAAATCAATTATTGGGTTTGTTACTGACCCACTACGGAAATATAGGGGGTCTGTAGGATTAATAGGGGGACTCGGCTATCGCCTCGCCCCCTATTAATCCTACAGACCCCCTATATTTCCGTAGTGGGTCAGTAACAAACCCAATAACTAATATTAGCTGTCGATGTGCCATAAAACAATACGTGACGTTACGCACGTTATTGATACCTATTTCGGTAACGTCATAAATGGCATTAAAACGCCGCTATTTGACGTTATTACAGAAAAGGCGTCATAAAAGGTCATTTTATCAGTCTTTATGTCGCATGTGTCTTAAATTAATGAAATTGTTACCCAAGGCTAATATCAAGATCATGTCAATAAACCATAAACCTTAAATTAGCTGTTAATAAACAACAAAAACTCACCAAATAGTATACGTTTTATGTTCAATTAGAGGAAGCTATATAAACCCTGATACAATTTATCTAAAATACGTTGACTCGGACACACATTTGAGAATGGCTTGATGGGTATCCTCACTTAAGCTCACGATATCGTCTGTAATTTCAAAACTGGTACACCTATATAACACGGACTGAAATGGCACCAAAGCGGGTTTTCTCTTGACGAGACGAAAACACAGAGGATTGTCCTGTTGTTGGAACAAACTTCCTCTAATGACGCTGGTACCACTGGTGTATCGTGCTCCCCACTTGTCCGTCTCGTCCTTGTCTAACACTGCACTGCTCGTTTTTGCCTTAACCAAGAAGTAATCATTTTCGGGGTCATCACACAAAACTGCGAAAATAGTATTTTTTGTTATATAATCTGAAGTAACCATCACATCATTGTCATCAACAGAGTCTCTGCAATCTCCCCCTCCCTTTCAGTAGTCAACCCAGTAAATTTGCCAAGTGCGGTACTGTTGCTGCACAATAATTGATTACCGTCTAGACAGTCTTCACATTCGTAGCATGACAATGAGCGCACGTGCCCAGATACAGTGTCATCTGCGATTAGTTGATGGGTAGACCTTATCCCGGGTATGGGGTAAACAACCTTTCAATATCTCTTGGAATGGTTTCTGCGTATCTAAATATTCTTCGTTTACAGCCGTGAGATTTTATCGGCGAAACTGAAAAGATCGGTCGTATTTTGGATCAAACATCTCCCACGAAGAACGGCAAGATCTGCTTGGTTTTTTAGAAATCCACCCGCAGCATCCTGGGGTCCTTTCGCATGACTCGTTTCAAAAAAATTCCTTGTGAGTTTCTTGTATCCGAATTCCTGTACGGAATTCACTACATCACCGAAACAATGCCGACTTTTGTACTGGCACGCACATCTGTCGCAAAACTCGTGCATACTATCTACACGACAGGAAATGGAATGGAGATATTCAGATATTATTTTCTGACAGTGATGAGTAAAATGTTGATCATGCTTTTCATCGGGCGAAATGACGTAAAAGTGTTCGGTAATAATATTAGGCACTTCCTGTGGGCTGTCGACACCATCTACTTCAAGGACAGTATGTCTGTAAATAAGGGAAACATGAATGGATACCTCAACTTTCTGAAAATAGTTTGATTGCAGCTCAACCTTCTCTCCGCATTTATAATTTTCCGAAAAATCGTGTACTGTGACGCAGTGGTTTATTGGTAAGTTATCTACTAATGATTTAATTTGTTTATTCTGCCATTTCGCGCGAAAATTATGACCAGGAAACGTTTCCAGTAGTTTGCGGAGGTACTCGAACATATGACCTGGCTTTGTTGATTGTTTCACCAACTGGAGTTTTTTTACCATTCCACGTTTTGTTTGTATGGTCTGATATTTAAAACACTCCCATGTAACAAACGGTGCATAGTCGTCAGTCCTCAATTCCTCGTCGGAAACTTCAAACAGTTTTACTCCGCACGTACTACATTCGCGATCGTGACATTCTTTGTTATGGAATCCGTCCGAGGAAGGGAGCATAATGTTTCATTACAAATGTCATAAATACTTTCAAACACGCGTAGGCGTGATATGGATGAATTGTGATTTTTCCTGTATTTCATACAGGGCTTGAAAACATATTTCATTTCAAGATGATAACGACAACAGCATGTAACACGATCTTTTGGTCTAGCAGATCTTACAAAATATGGATTGCATTTCTCAAATGTCCGCTGTGACATTTTAGTATCCGGGTTTTTAATTTTGAACTCATTATATACTTCTGTTTGAGTTTTTTTAAGTATATATATAGCGTGTGGCGAGTATTTCTTGACCCCAATTCTCACCCGTTTTACATCTATTTTGTTTCCCGTTGGATGAGCATTTTCGGGTAAACACCAGAAGTTATACGCCAAATTTCTAGTATCATCACTGAGCGCATCGGAACGAGTTTTACGTTTCGTGTATTCAAAACATGAGTGTTGCTTATGTAGAACTTTTGTTCGAATCGCGAAGCCTTTCGATAATCGTTTGACAGGCAATCCCAATTTCTTTGCTAAAGTGTTTTTTGACCTAGATTTCTTGACCGATTTGCCACAAACGGATAAACTTAAAAAGATAAGAGCAGCACGCGCGTCATCTGATCTCCTAAGTGTTGTGTCCGAGAGGCTTGAATTGATATCTTTAAGAACAGCAAGTCCAAGGGTACTTTCGCGATCATCTGTAAGCGATTGTACTACGTTTCCTTTTTGTAACGCTTGTACAGCAGGCGACTTTGAGTTTTGCAAATACGCTTTAATTGTTGATGCTCTGCGTGAAGGTGACATTGGTAATCTTTAAGGCTCTACATTTTTGCATTTTATTTTGAAAAGCTGCTTCGGTCACAACACAGGTTTCAGGAGAATCTCTAATATTGCGCATGCCAGTAATACTTTCACGTTTGTTTACTCTCCATCGCTGTTGCTTTTCGTTGTTCTTTATCATTCTCTTGCGTTGCTCCTCTAGAAATTGTTTCTTTCCAAAGCGTTCCCGTCTCTTTCTTTCTATTGCCATTTGTCGTAAAGCTTCGTCTGATGTATGTGATTCTGAAAAATAAATGTTAGACTTTATAGTACTGTTTCACTGTAATTTCACACCACAGACACATTGACATGATACCTCACTCGGTTTCATATTCCTGACATCGAGCAAACCAGTCCTCTTCCTGCCCAGTGATGCTGAGCGCTTCGCAGGGAGCGAGAGGATTGCCTAATTTTAACGTCTTAGGTTTTGACGCGACTGAGATTCGAACCCACACCTTGGATTCGAGCACCAGTCTAGCAACACGAAGCGAACACCCTAACCACTTGGCCATCGCGCCGGTCTGAATATTGTTTATGATCCACTCGGAAATGCTATACCCGTAAATGTCCTTTCTATCTATACTTCAACTATCTCATAAGAACGACTTTTCTTTTATTAGTCGCCGGGCAGAAGCCCGCGACTTCTATTTTTAATAGGTTTTCGGAAATCACATGGGAGGGGGGGGGGGGGGGGGGGGGGGGGGGGGGGGTTATTATTAGATTTCTTTTTTTTTAAATGTCTTGAACATATTACAATTGCGTTTGTTTAAAAACACTAAGTTATAACACATCTAAAATGAAATAAATATTCCGATGTTTTAAGTATGTGCAGTTTCTTTATTTTGACTGGCATTTACGTTTTTGTGTTTTATTTACGAAGACAAAACAGTCCCTATTAGCTAGACTGCGATACTTTATTTTCATAAACTATGTAATCAAAAGGCGATAACTACAAACCTTTACGTCGCACAGTCTATAATTTGTTTACATACGCGCACCTGCTTGCGATATCGATATGAAAAATCACGTCGAATTCTCCTTTTAATAAATAAGTATCAACATAAACTGGTAACAGAAACAAAAATAAGAAATAATTTGTGAAAATATGTCTCAAATATAAGCCTGTTTATCGGTCGTGAACGTCGAAACGCCTTTTTCTCAGTTCGTGACCTAGTTTCATATTGCCAAAATATGTAAACAAACCGAAGTAACCGGAAGTAAAATGTAAACTTAGAAAAGTGACTTGGTTATGCAGACAAAAAATGTCGCACGACAAATTGATTTTTCTTAAACGTCACAAAACGAGTGCATGGGTCGAATATAGGAGAAAGAAAGATAATATAGAAAAGACTAGAAGAAATTTACGGGTTTTGGCGCCAAATGACTAGCGTTATGACGTCAAAAACCGCTGACGTGACGTCATTTTCCTAGTATTCGGTCCCAATATTTTTAAAATTCCTAGTATTAAACCCACTTTAATAATGAAATGAAACTTGGTCATGAAAGGTGGTTGATGAAATAAATCAGTTATTTAGTCTGTTACTAACCCTCTACGGAAAAAAAATATTGTGTTCATTTTCATATATTTTAGTTTTTTTTGTGTTCATCACTTTTGCTTCGCGATTTCATAGAGAGTGATCAGGTTTTTTTGTTCATACCCCCATAAAAACGAAAAAAAAGGCTCTCCATTCCTTAAAAACACAATTTACAGTTGTAATATTGTTAGTGATTTACGTCATTTTGGGATAGAAAAGGGTGATTTTAAAGAAAGAATGGATTGTCGACTACTGACCCACTATAGAAATTTACTGACCCACTATAGAAAAATAGTGGGTCACCACGTGACTTCTCTTGTCCAATGAAAAGGCCAGTTTCTAGTGGGAGGTGAAATAAGGTCATTTAGCGCGCAATTAATTTTAATTATTCATGATCCCTGGGTAAACAAACCAGTACTAGGCTAGAAAATGTGCCTTGCCCAAGGGCACTCCACCATGACCGTAGTGCCGCGACTGGGGAACAGGGTTGAATACACTGTGTAAAAAAGAGTTGAAATGAAAAGAAAGAGTCTGTTTGAATGGCGTTTATAGAGAATGTATCAGGATTTGTCGGTCTAAAACCTTCAGATTCTAAACATACTTTCAGTTGGAATGGTGTTTAACATCACGGCGTACCATGGGCAATACAACCGGTGTTGATACTATCGGTGTTTAAAAATGGAAAATTGAAGTGCTCCAGCCGAAACTAGAACTATCACTGAAGATGATAAATACCCCCTAAACAGCACCTTGACCTACACCATAACTTAATAAGTAAAAGGACCATAACTCTGTAAAATAACATGCAATGCATTGTAACCCCTTTAGGATATGCACATCTCATCTTGGTATAGAAGCTTCATGTAATTATTTTTTATTGAATTCCACTCAGTGTTTTGTAAGAAATAGGCCGGACAAAATATGGCTTCCGACCGAAAGACAGACAGACAGCCCGACACAGTGACTCCTATATACCCCCTATTCTTCGAAGGGGGTATAATTACTACATTATGTTTAATTGTTTCTGTGTGGTGCTTTACGACGATTTCAACAATTTTCAGATATATCACGGCCGTTCCTGGGTGAGTAACCAGTACAAATGGTTCCTTTATACTGACACCAGTGAGTCTGTCGTAATGCTTATCCCACAATCCTGAGCGCCAACTCCAGGAAACTAGCCGTAATTACTACATATGTGGTTTTCTTCTGTGTGCTGCTTTACGGCGACGCTTTCAACAATTTTCAGATATATCACGGCTATTCCTTGGTAAGATACCAGTACTACTGGTTTCTTTATACTGACACCAGTGAGACAGTCGTAATGCTTATCCCACAATCCCGATCCAGCCGTTATTACTACATATGAGCCGTTCCACGAAAAACCAACATTATTGACTGCGTAATGTAACAGATCAGCCTGCACAGTCCTCGCAAGCTAATCCGGGCGGACACATTCCCCGTCTCAGGGGGATCGAGTAATGATTCCTGAAACTGAAAATCCATAGGATGCGAGAAGTGTCTGTCCGGGTTAGCCTGAGCGGCATGCTTAGGCTGATCCTGGTCGATAGTTTTCTCGTTGGACTGCTTTATATGTTGATTATTTCTGTTTAGTGCTTTACGACGCTTTCAACAATTTTCAGATAAATCATGGCTGTTATTGGGCAAGTTACCACTACAGCTGGTTCCTTTATCCTGACACCAGTGAGTCTGTCGTAATGCTTATCCCATCAGTCGTTATCACTACACATGTTGAAAAAGACCTGTCTGCACAGTCCTTCGAAATGTCCAAATGGATCCTGCTTTACAGAAGTTTTTTGAAACCTTCTGACTAGTTGGTGATCAGTGCAGAACAAAACCAGCCTGTGCGGATGCACTGGCTGATCTGCATCTTCTCTGGTCGCATATGCATTACGGTTGATCTTCGCTCATAATGATATTGTGTGAAGTTTTGTAGTAACCATGTGATTATGGTACATGTATACTAATCTAGCATGTTAAGTTTTGCAAATGCATGTAGCTCTTCGGAAATAATGTGTCCACGCAACTATTACTAAAATGCGCTTACGTTGGTTTTGCTATACCGAACTACAAGAACTAATTGGATTATTTTGTTGTTTGGAAACTGTGACCCCAAGTCGTGAGACAGTTCCTTTCGTCCTTTTCCACATACAGCAGACGAATTTGATAACTTCCAGGCAAAAATGTAGAAATCCTCTTTAACCCTTTCCCACCTATAGACGCACAATGACGCCCCTGCAGCAGACGACTTTTGAAAACATTGTGACAAAAGAAGAAATTGCTCTAAACGAACAATTTCTCCTTTTTCCACAATGTTTTCAACTTTTTTTCAGTAATTATACCTTAATTGCTAGAGATTTTCTGTATCTTGAGCAGATGTTTTCAGTCGTCCGCTGCAGATTCATTGTATGTGGGAAAGGGTTAAATGCATGTTTAATTATTGAATAGAGATGTTTTCAAAAGTCGTCGGCTGCTGTTGCTGAATGACTGATGGGGAAAGGGTTAACGCTATATTCAACCCTTTAGGAATATTTATCCTTATTGCAGTGATTCAGTCATTGTGAGTGAAAGGAAGGGAATATACAACGTCTATTTTTAATAAATCTTTGATGTTAAGGTGTCAAATCTTGATTTTTGTTCGTTTTATTGGAGTACACGGTTTTCAAAATTAACTCAGTTTTATCACTGGGTCAGTTTTTCACTTTTTCAGAATCCTGGGTAAACGAATGTGTCTTGCCTAACGACACTTCACCTTGACCGCTCTTTGCTAAAATCAATTGTTTGATTGATTGATTCGGGCTTAACGCCGTTTTCAACAATTGTTCAGTAATTCACGGCAGCCAGTTCACCTGCTCATGTGTTTCCTAGCTTTTTTACACCTGTACACCACACAACATACTTTCCAAGCAACTGCCTGATTGTCCACATAGGCTGTAAGCCCATTGGTGAAAGACGAATGATGCTTGTCACAGTGACTTTTGTCAAACCTCCGAATGAATGTTGGCCAACCTGGGATTCAAACTCACAACCCCTGGATTAACAGACTGCGTCGCTATTGACTGAGCTTAAATGAAGCTAGGGACACCTGGTTCCAAATCGTTGACTCTAACCACTCGGACACTCTCAAACCCATATCTTCCATTCATAGGGACGATGCTCTTAACACTACACAACTAAGTCGGTAAACCTTTCCCACATACTACAAACCTGTAGCAGATAACTTTGAAAATATTCCCGAAAAGAATTGGAAAATCCCTTTAAATGAAAGTACAATAATTGAACAGTGCTAAACATGATGGCAAAAGGAGAAATTGTTCGTTTTGAGCAATTTCTTCTTTTGTCAACATGTTTTCAGAGGCGTCAAAAAACATCTGTATGAGGGAAAGTGTTAACACTACACAAATTAGTCGGTAAACCATTCCCACATACAACAAAGCTGTAGCCGATAACTATGAAAACATCTTGGCAAAAACATGGAAATTATCTATAAATGAAAGTTTAACTATTGAAAGCATCGTGACAAAAGGTTTCAATGCACATTAGTGTCTGTTGCAGACGCGTAAAATAAGAAGTCGGCAAGAGACAAAAGTTAAAGAAAAAAACAGAGATTATTTATATTTAAAAAGATTAACAAAATTTAATTTTCAGTTAAAACGTAACAAATTAAACAAAACATCTTATTAAAACACTACACAATTACAAATAACTAATAAGGTAATTGAACAATTTAAAAAAAAAAAAAAAAAATCTTTAAAAAGCACATGCACTTCTTTAAAATTGGCACATATCGGTATTACTGTGCCAATTACTTTATATTGGTTTATGATTTTGTTTCTAAATTGAAAATTGAATTTAAAAATAATAATTCTATCTGATCATTTAACACTTTCCCACATATATACACATTTTGACGCCCTACAATTACTCATAATTTCTCATGTCGCCACAATGTTTTCAACACCATTCAATATATTATATACTTTCATTTATAGAGATTTTCTACATTTTTGCCCAGATGTTTATGAAATAGTCTGATGCAGAATTGTTGTATGTGAGAAAGGGTTAAATAAAGAGATATTGGTACATATCGTCTTTACTTAGTCAGTTTGCCCGATATTATCTTGTCGGTGTTTTCCGAACCAAATATTCCTTAGCATTTAGATTCTGAAAACAATGAGAGACAAAACTTTTTGTTGCATTCTGATGATGTCAATTTAAATATGAGAGATTAAAATTGAGACAGAACATATATTTATTAATATTATACAATTCAGCATCAAATAAACACAAACTATAAATGAGCCAGTGTGAGACAAAAGGTAAAAGTTGGCATTTTTGTATAGCGTAGGCTCAGATCAGCCTGTACATCTGCTCTGTCTTATCAGAATCTACAAGAGATGACCAAAACCTTATTACAACCTTGTGTAAGCAATATGTGCAAACAGATCTTGATGACTGTGTAGGTGCACAGGCTGATCTGGATATTCTCTGTTATAAAACCCCAACTTGTACCTATTCCCATCTCGAGGGCTTGGCGTGAAACAATTGTAACTAAAATTGGTATTTTTTTTACCTAGGTTAATCACCTCGCCATAAAGTCTTTATAAGCGCTAAATCATTTTTCTTGGTAAACAATGGAAATTTAGGTGCCATTGCTCGTTCTGAGCAATGGCACATAAATTTGCATTGTTTACAAAGGGGTCAAAATTGCCCCTAATCCAGGGTTTTCAAAATAGGTTTTGAGTTACAACCGTTTCACGCCAAGCCCTCGATATGTTCGTTTTTGGTCAGATATGAGCTAACATTATAGACTCTGTGTAATGTGTCGACCCAGATCAGCCTGCAGTCCGCATAAGCTCATCCGGGCCGACACATCCATCTCAGGGGGATTCCTGAAACAGAAAATGCACAGGAGGCGAAAAGTGTCTCTCCGGGTTAGGCTTCGTGGCATGCTTAGACTGATCCAGATCAATACTTTACGCAGACTCCACAATGTTGATTTTCTTGTGGAACGGCTCATAGATACTTTTACCTCGCTGAAAAAAGTCACCATCCGAGTTCTTTTATTAACCCTTGTTGCATGTGATAGGAAAAGTTTCAATATCTTCCCTGATATAAACAAATATCATCTATATCTTTAAACATTTCTGGAGTTTGTAATTGAAACATGTGCATAGGATCATTTTTTCAGAGATAGACCTTAATATCAAGCAATAGTTGTCAGACTACAACTAACTTTTATTTTCCAATTAATAAATGACCATGTCTAATGATTATTCAATGAATTTATCTAGAGTTTCCATGCTTTAAAAGTTTTCTAATACGATTTCAATTTGTAAGTTTAAATGAAGAATATCACGTAGTAGGTACATGATCCCAGTCTTTTGAATACAATGGACAAAATAATGGAATTTGACCCTTTCCCACTTGCAGACCCATTTGGATGCATCTGCAGCAGACGCCATTTGAAAACATTTGGACATGATGAGTAATTTCTCCTTTTGCTACAGTGTTTTTAAATCTATTAAATTTTTGAAACTTTAATTAATACAATTTTTCATATTTTTGCTTAGATATCTTCATTCGTCTGCTGCATCTTTATTGTATGTGGAAAAGGGTTAATACACAAACAATTTCATCTATAACTTATGGTCCCATAAAACACATCATGCTAACACACAAGAGGGCCATGATGGCCCTGGATCGCTCACCTTATGTTTTTTTTTTCACTTTAGCCATATAAGCCCTGCCCCCTGACAGCCATAGTTTCCGACCAATCAACTTGGCTTGAACGAATCTGATAGAGGGTTGGGTCACCCTAGGAACATTTCTACAAAATTATTTGAAAATCGGCCTGACACTTTTGGATTTTTTAAGTTTTCGCTATAGCCATATAAGGCAAAATAGCCCCGCCTCCCTGGCAGCCATATTTTTCGACCAATGAACATGGCTTGAAGGAATCTGATAGAGGGTCATCCAAGGAACATTTCTTCAATTTTTTTTGAAAATCTGTCATCCAGTTTTGGAGAAGAAGAATTTTGATTTTTTTTCATTTTGTTGCCATGGAAACCAGAATTCTGCATGGATCCCAAAAATTTGAAGGAATTCTGGTAAGGTCATTGAGAGGATGCTTTCTGTGAAGTTTCATCCCAAATGACCCACTGGTTACTGAGGAGAAGTTCACGCACGCCGGACAAAAGGCGATCACAATAACTCACCTTGAGCAAAGCTCAGGTAGCTAAAAAGTGTCAGAAAAGGTAATCCTGAGACTCTTATTATGAACCTCTATTGCCTTATTGACATACTCAATCATGCAATTAACCGTTTCCCTCATAGAACAAATCAGCAGCAGACAACTTTGATATCATTGAGGAAAATCTATATAAATGAAAGTTTGATTATTTAAAAGAGTTGAAAACATTGTGGCAAAAGGAGAAATTGCGTGTTTTGAGTATTTTCTCCTTTTGTCAGGATGTTTTCAAAAGTTGTCTGCAGCAGGCGCTTCAGAAATGGTTGGTTAAATATTTGACTTATAGGCTACTTTTAGACACGTCTTTTAACATAAAAAAGATGTGTACCGCAGAGACGTCAAAAAGCATCTATATGAGGGAAAGGGTTAATATCTTGAAGAAAATTGTGAGTATACTTATGGGACAGAGTATATATCAAATAAATTTTCATTGAAAATTGAGACATTGCTAAAAGTAGTAATTTCTCTTTATCCCCACAATATTTTCTACTTAAAATCTATGTCGGACAACTTTGAAGAGCATATTATACTTTGAAAGTATTAATATTGAATCAAGTTGAAATATTGTGGTAAAAGGTTTTGTTTGTTTGTTTGGAGTTTAACGCCGCTTTCAACAGCTTTGGTCATATCACGGCGGTCAGTGCACCTACCCATGTTTTCCTGGCTTTCCCACACCAGTACTTACACAACATTCTTTCGAAGCCACTGACTACTTTCTCACATAGATCAGAGGTGAGAGGCAATGGAAAAATCGCCCGAAAGAATGTCGCCGCAACCGGGTATCGAACCCGTGACCTCCAGATCACGAGTCAGATACGCTACCAATTGAGCTACCCGGCCGGGTCTGTGGTAAAAGGAGAAACTAGCTAATTTTGTGAAATTTCTCCCTTGTCAGAATGTTTTCAAAAGTTGTCTACTGCAGATGGCATCAAAATGCATCTGCAGGTGGGAAAAAGTTAAATTTACCTTAATAAGAACAAGAGCGCCAAATGTCACAAAATACGCCCGTCCTGTTTTTTTTGAGACCAATTAAGTATAGTGATAATTGGTTGTAGTCATCAGGCAAATTTAGAGAGCAGACACTGTTAGTACAGTTTTAGCCATTTTGAGGGACATAAGTGTGTAGTGACTACGATAACGTGGTAAGTTATCGAACTTGTCCAAGATATTATGCCAATACACATTCTGACCAAATTTGGTGATGATTGGACAAAGGCTTCTAAAGTTATTGAGCTGACAAGACCAATTTTAGGTAATTTCTTTAATAAAAGGGCAATAACTCTTGATTCACTAAAGCGATATGGTTAGTTATCGAACTTGTCTGAGATATTATCCCAATACACATTCTGACCAAATTTGGTGATGATTGGACAAAGGCTTCTAAAGTTATTGAGCTGACAAGACTAATTTAGGTAATTTCTTTAATAAAAGGGCAATAACTCTTGATTCACTAAAGCGATATGGCTAGTTATCGAACTTGTCCGAGATATTATCCCAATACGCATTCGGACTAAATTTGGTGATGATTGGATAAAGGCTTCTAAAGTTATTGAGCTGACAAGACCAATTTTGGGTAATTTCTATAATTAAAGGGCGATAACTCTCGATTGACTAAAGCAATATGGCTAGTTATCGAACTTCTAAAGTTATTGAGCTGACAACATACTGGACGCCGCCCGCCCGTATGCCGCAGGTAAAACTATAATACGATCCGTTTTTTTCAAAATGGGCGTATAAAAAACAGGAGAGAGGGTTCATAAATCCTAAAGATTTTTTTTTTAGTTTCCCCAACTTATTTTATTGACAAGATTCTAAGGGCATGGAAGCCCTGGCAAAAAACACTAAGTTGTAAAGACAGAGTTGTTTGGCTGCATAAGCACAGTACCATCCTACCCGTCTAGGAGACTAGTTTGAAAAGAGTTTTAAATTGGTACAATGCATAAAGGCTAAATACATAAATAGCTCTATTCTAGTCATGACCAGATTTCACACAATTCTTAAACCCATTCCCACCTGCAGCAGATGACTTTCGGAATTTCTCCCTTAGCCACAATGATTCCATCTCTACTCAATAATTACAACAAAGTCGTCTGCTGCAGATTTGTTGTTTGTGGGAAAGGGTTAACATCTCTTTTCTACAGCACTTTTTCTCCAAAATCCCTTTCCAAAATATAGACGCTTTTCAACGCCTCCATAAAACGACTTTTGAAATCGTTGTGGCAAAAGGACAAATTGCTCATGATGAGCAATTTCTCCATTTGCCACAATGATTTCAACTTTGTTCAATAAATATATTATCATTTATAAAGATTTTCACAACTTTGAACTTCATAATTTCGAAGTCGTCTGCTGCCGATTTATTTTATGTGGGAAAGGGTTAAGCACCCTCCTGTATTTTCATCTCGTCATTAAAGTCTCACAGACCAGTCCAAACTTTCCTTTGTATGTAGTTTTCTTCTGTGTGCTGCTTTACGACAACGCTTTCAACAGTTTTCAGATATATCACGGCTATTCCTTGGTAAGATACCAGTACTACTGGTTTCTTTATACTGACACCGTTGAGACAGTCGTAATGCTTATCCCACAATCCCGAGCGCCAACTCCAATCCAGCCGTTATTACTACATATAAGCCATTCCATGAGAAAACCAACATTATTGACTCTGCGTAATGCATCGACCCAGATCAGCCCAGGCGGACACATTCTGTCTCAGGGGAATAGAGTAATGATTCCTGAAACTGAAAATCAAATGGATGCGAAAAGTGCCTGTCCGGGATAGCCTGAGCGGCAAGCTTAGGCTGATTCTGGTCGATAGTTTACGACGAGACCATAATGTAAGTTTTCTCGTGGGACGGCTTTATTATGTTGATTATTTCTGTTAAGCACCCTTCTGTATTTTTATCTCGTCATCAAAGGCTCACAGACCAGTCCAAACTTTCCTTTGTAAGCTTGCCGCAGTGACTCCAGTTGATTGACGTATCCCTGTAACGAGTTGTCTGGATTTCTCCTGAACCATGAATGTAGGTCGATAATGACTGAAGGAATGAATACGGATATCTCTAACAGTGTCTTAAAGCAGTTCATCTGTACCACTGGGTCACCTGGTAATACAAGATACACGGATACTTATTTAGAGATCTCGATAATGGGCGTTTTTGTATGTTCTAAAATCCTTGATTGACCTTATAACCCTTTGTTGTGGGTACTCAAAAGAATCGTCTCACTGAGATGATTCTTCTGAGTACACACATCATAGGGTTTGGTTGATGAGGGAGATAGTGTGGGGAAAAGAGCAGTATACGCCTCCTTATCTGGACCTCTGATAAGATACATGGATAAGATACGTGGATACCCTACTTGGTTTGTAACCTATCATTCAAAAGAAATCTCAGAAATTATGGAAAGTATTAGCATAGCTATAGACAGTTAGTGCAACTTTATTAACACTTTCCAACATGTAGATTTTGATGTGTCTGCAGCGTACGCCTTATTAAAATATTGTCACAATGTCATCATTTCTTGTCAATAATCTTACTTATATAACATATTTTCCATAGTTTTGTATAGATGTTTTAAAAGTTGTCTATTGTATGTAACAAAGAGGAAATGTGACTGTGTGAGGGTAGGTCGATCATAATTATTGACATAAACATTACTTCAGCCATGTCATATATGAACGAATCTATGATGGTTTTGAAGTTATCAGTATTTATCATCAAAATGCATCTTTGATTTGATGGGCTTTAGTCATATCCATTCACCAAATATTTCCAGTACACATTTCAATTACCCTTAGTGGGTGAACAGGTAGAGATCAATATTATGATTACATGTAGATGCAGGCTAATGTTGATCTTAGCTATCCACAAAGTTTTGAGAGTCTGTTTTCTTGTGACATTGCAAATGATTCTTACCTTCTTGTTTTGATAAAACTGCCATCAGCCATGTTTTACATATCTGTTGTAAATCTCTCTGTTTGATAGAATCTGACATGGAACTGATCACAGACCCTGCAATGAAAGGTTAATGCAATAAACATGAAACTGATTATATACCCTGCTATTGAAGGTTAATGCAATAAACATGAAACTGATTATATAACCTGCAATCAAAGGTTAATGTAATAAACATGAAACTGATCAGACCCACACAACAAAGGTTAATGGAATAAACATGGAACAGAACACAGACCGTGGAATTAAAGGTTATTTCAATAAACATGGAACAGATCAACAAATTTAAGCTTTATACAATAAATATGGAACAGATAATAGACCTTGGAATTAAAGATTATTGCGATAAATATTGAACAGATCCTGGAATTAAAGGTTATTAAAGTTATTTGCATTAAATTGATCACATGCCCTGGAATAAAATGTTATTGAATTGAAGGTTAAGTTATCAAACTCCTCTATCTTGAATTGAAATGCAGTGGGTAACTATACCCAAAATGCAAATTGCCACAATGAGTTCCACTTTTATTTACAGAGATTTTCCATAACTTTAAGATGCTTTAAAAAACGTCTGCTGCATATTTGCTGTATGTTGGAAAAGGTTAAGTAGACCTCAAAATGAGAACTTTTATCTGTTTCAACTGTGTATAAGAATAACACATAATTTTCATCGCTTTTTTAAAGCAGAAAACCTTTAACATACCATAACAGGTACAAGAAAACAGTCAAAGCCATGCTAAATTTGAGAATTACCTGTTATTTCTAAGATAGCACACACATAGTTAGAAGCGACAGTGCCCTTTTTACACAGGTATCTGTTAACTGCTGGTTGCAGACCTTGTCTGTTCATAAAATGTTCCTTTACCCATGGCCAGCTCTCGTTCATCAGTAAGAGTTTGCATGCTTTCACTAGCTCAAAGGTAAAATCTGGAAAAATAGTTACAAATAAGTAATAGACAATAGGGCCTAGATAGCACTAATTTGATCGCCTGAGAAATGGTTTACAGTCAAAAGTGTCTTATACAGTCACCCAAGGGCGAGTCAAAATGTGGCTGCTGAACACAGGTGGCTGTTAAATACAAGTCAAATAAAGAAGAAAATACTGTTTTGGTTAATCTTCAAGTGACTGCTTAATAAAAGTTGGCTTAACAGAGATGACCACTAACACAAGTTGACTGTAATTGCAAATATGCAAGAGCAAAATTAATGTTGAGGGACATTTTATCAAGATTGGGAAAGAAACTGAAACCCTGGAAATGAAACATCACATCAGTACAGGATATTGGTAATAAGGCATTCTTACCAAGCTGCAGAATATCAAAAATAAACTAGAGGGTTGTTTTATAGACAAAAATATGTCTTTCCCCAATCCCAACCAAATATTATAAGGACATGGAAAAGGTAGAAGTTAAATTAACCTTTTCCCTCATACGAGAGAAACTTCTCTTTTTGCTACAATGTTGTCAAATATCTTCTGCTGTAGATTAGTCAAAACATGTCTATATGTAGGAAAGGTTTAACAATGCTTTCAATTTTTACAAATGAACAGCGTATTCTTCAAAACTTTCAAGCAAATGTCTCTGAAAGATTCAATCAGATAAACGGGTTAGCCCTTTCCCACTTATATACAACTTTTGACGTCTCTGCAGCAGACAACTTTTAAAAACATTGTGTCAAAAGAAGAAATTGCTCATGATGAGCAATTTCATCTTTTGCCAAAATCCTTTCAACTATTTCAAATAATAAATCTTTCCCTTATCAATATTTTTCATAATTTTGGCAAGATGTGTTCAAAAATGTCTGCTGCTGATTTGTTGCATGTGGAAAAGGGTTAACAGACACTCAGCAATGCAGAACTCTGATACAAACCATTATCTACTGTGTTTTGTGAGGAGTTGATATCAAACAGTCTGGTTGTCAGTAGTTTCAAGAGAGTATCTGGACCGTCTGTTGATTCAGACCAGTTACACAGCTTCCTCATGATCGTTAGAACCTGTAAACAACAAACATGTACAACATGTTGAATATTAACACTTTCCAACATACAAACAATTCTGCAGCAGATGACTTTGGACATATTTTGTCAAAAAATAGAAAATCTCTATAATTCAATGGATAACCTATAACTAAAAGTGGAAAACATTGTGTCAAAAGGAGAAATTGCTTGTTTTGAGCAATTTCTTTTGTCACTATATTTTTAAAAAAGATGTCTTCTGCAGAGGTTTCAGAAAGCATCTATATGAGGGAAAGGGTAGCCCTTAACACTTTCCAAAATACAAAAAAATCTGCAGCAAGGTCAAGATATGAAAATAAATGAAAGAATTATTACTAAAAAGATTTGAAGGAGAAATAGTTTTTATTTTACAAAAGTCATCTGCTACAGAGACGTCACAATGTGTCTACAAGTGGCAAGGGGCTGATATTGATGAAGAAATGCTTTACTGTAGAAAATAATATTGATTAATTTTAGCAATTGAAAGAAATCCTTTTTATTTTTGCAAAAAAAAAACATGCCACTCTTTCTTCAGGCGTCTACGGATCATCTGTATTTATTGGCAGATTCCATAACCCAATCATTACTTATCATCGAGGTTCTGGCTTCTGTCGGCTTGAAGCTACTCATGCTGAACAACAGGTATATAGAACCCCCTGCTAGGGTATTGATAACCCCCTTTTCAAAACGATGGTCAGTGAAGAACACATATCCAATCAATTGGGTTGTATTTCGTCGGCAAGCTCTTTAATATAGTATTCGAGTGTGTCAAGCACATATCCGGCATACTGTAAATCTCCGTCCTTATCATAATATCATTGCCACTACTTTATTTTATTTGGCATGTGAGTGTCTAGTCAGGTTTAATTCTTTCCCTCATACGATTTATGCAGCAGACCACTTTGAACATATTTTATCAAAAAATAAAAAATCTCAATAATTGAATGGATAACCTATGACTAAAGGTGGAAAATATATTGGCAAAAGGGAGAAATTGCTTGTTTTGAGCAATTTCTTCTTTTGTCACTATGTTTTCAAAAAGCCGTCTGCTGCAGAGGCGTCAGAAAGCGTCTATATGAGGGAAAGGTATAAATAGTATGTCATGTGTATGTAAACTCTTATGAATGTGCGACACATAAATATTTGACTGAAGCTAAATATAAAATCTCTAAAGATTTGCAAAAATCATTTTTTTCTGAAAAGTTTGAAGTTTCGTCAAGAGCCCTTCTACTATTGAGCAATATTTACTCTTTCAAAAATGTTTTCAAAAGTTGTCTGTATAAGGAAATGGGTTTAAGTCTTGAGTTGTTAAAAACGTGTTTGAATAATTGAGAAAAAAAAAGGCCACACCCACCTTTCTGCTCGACTCAGTTCCTTGTGTAACCAAGCTCTTTGTGATGACATGTTCAAACACCATCACCATGCCGTGGTCATTGCTACTACTGGCATACGGACATTTTTTGAGGACACTCGGCCACACACTGACCACCGGGACTACAAATAGCCAATGGTTGAGATAGCCACAAGTAGCTATGTGGTGAAAAAGGACCTTGACTTGTTCTACATCTCCTGTAAACAAAAATGTTCCTAAAGCTTACTAAGTAACCTTAATAACCTAGTGTATCCCAATAAATTGTGTTATAAGGGATAAAGTCATCCTTGATAAGTCACAGATAAAATCTGTCTGTAAGTACATAGAGACAAATCTAGTCTTCAAGTGGTGAAAACTATGGAGCATACAGTGAACACTCTATTTAGACTTTACATTAACCCTTTCCCTTATACGACAATTCTGCAGCAGACGACTTTGAACATATTTTGTCAAAAAATAGAAAATCTCTATAATTGAATGGATAACCTATGACTAAAAGTGGAAAACATCGAGACAAAAGGAGAAATTGCACATTTTGTGCAATTTCTTCTTTTGTTACCATGTTTTCAAAAAGCCGTCTGCTGCAGAGGCGTCAGAAAGCATCTATATGAGGGAAAGGGTTAATAAGTTTTGAAGTAAATTGTTTATCATGCATAAAAATGTTCAAATTTCTTTAACTTTGTAGTTGCATAATGAGAATATTTTAATTTTGTGTTTCATTCTGCTTATTTTATTTTTTGGGAATATGGTCTATTTGCAGTTTCAAATTCACTGCCTGCATGAGCATACAAGTTATTACGTTACCTTTTAGTTTGGAGCTTTAACTTTAAAGTAAACGTCTCAACAAAAGTGTAAATTCCTTTCATCGAGAAAGTCACTTCTTCTATTAACCCTTTCTCTCATGAAGACACATTTTAATGCCTCGGCAGCAGATTACTTTTCAATTCTTTTCAATAATTAAACTTTTCCTTATAGAGATTTTCCATAATTAGGCGTTAATGTTTTCAATGTTATCAGCTGATTATATGTTATGTGGGAAAGGATTAATATTATCAAATATTTTAGGTTTTTAGCTATTAGCAATGCCAACACATACTACCCTTACTTCACCCTTAGAAAACATCCAAGGCTTAGAAGAGACTGCATATGAGGGTTTTCTTCTATGTCCAAATTCTTAACTACTCCCAATAATTTGCCAAGATTTTCCATTCAATTCTAACCCATTCCCCCCCTTACAATAAGACTGCAGCAGATGCCTTTAAAAACATCTAAGCATATATAAAGAACCTCTCTATAATTGAAAGTATAATTATTGACTAGAATTCAAAATATTGTGATAAATGGTGAAATTCATTTTGCCACAATGTTTTCAACTCATCTGATGCAATAATTTACAAAATGCATCTGCATGTGGGAAAAGGTTAAAGGTTAATATTGGCATAGCATTAAATGGGGTAAACATTTACCTTAACCCTTTCCCTCATATAGACGCTTTCTGACGTCTCTGCAGCAGATGGCTTTTTGACAACATAGTGACAAAAGAAGAAATTGCTCAAAAAGAGCAATTTCTCCTTTTGTCACAATGTTTTCCACTTTTAGTCCTAGGTTATCCATTAAATTATAGAGACTTTCTATTTTTTGAAAAAATATGTTCAGTCGTCTGCTGCAGAATTGTCGCATGAGGGAAAGGGTGAACCCTGTTCACGCAGTCACTTTCTGGTGCCTCTGCAGCAGAATACTTTTGAAAACATGTGACAAAAGGAGAAATTGTTTATTTCGAGCAAATTATCTTTTTGCCACAATGTTTTTAACATTATTCAGCAATTGTTCTCTCATTTATAGAAAAATTCCCAATTTTCATCTAGATGTTTTCAAAGTCTTCTGCTGCAGATTTGTTGTATGTGGGAGAGGGTTAAACACTTCTTTGACTTACCTTCCCTGTGACAGATCGCAGTAAAGATTCTTGACAAAGCCATTTTACCTGTCATTGTGACAGTTAGCTCTTTAGTAAATATCTTTTCCCAAACCATCTTCAATAACATTTCCAAGGACACTTTCTGTTGATTACAAAACATATTGTAGTTATATTTACAACAAATGTTACTATTAGTATATAATGTGTCATCTTGAATAAGTAGATTGCAGCAAGGACATTTGTCAGAAATAAAAGAACTGTCAGGGTTAAACTTAAATAAATGAAACTGAACATTAAATTTTGAGCATGGCTTCAGGAAAAACCAAAATAATCTTAATATTCTTGAATATTCTATGACTTATTGGTGAACAATGCAATCAGATAAGACTGATAAGATTGCACTGCTGATCTTGATCCAGACAGAAATTAATTTTCAGAAAGCATCACTAATTAAAACCCTGTTAGATGAACCATTTAATAGATGTGAAATTTGTTTTTAGTGTCGAATCCTTCTAAAAACTTGAAGCACTATTTTGGAAGAGTTAAAATCATTGAATTAACACAATATTTTCAAATGCCATCTGCTGCAGGGGCATCAGTCATTTGAATGAGGGAAAAGAAACTAATTATAAAACTGCTGGTAAGAAAAAAGAAACTCTAAACAGATATAAACCAATCTTATTCCCAGTAAAAAGACTAATTCCTACAGAAATATAAATCATACCAATTGTGTGTTTTGATTAATATATGCCAAAAGCTCAATAGTTTTCTTTTCCACATCAGTCAAGAAAGGCCATTCATCCTTCACAGTCAGGTAGTTTCCTGACTCACAGCTATGGTATATGTAATCCAACATGTCTGTCTTTACTCTGCCAATACACTGAAAATGGAAAATAATAATCTTTCAGCACTTGCAGTTGACACAGTTTGAAAACATTGTGACAAAAGGAACTAGAGGCCCAATATCACTCCACTGCCATTAGGCAAAAATTAAATCTCCAAAAAGCCCCCCTCCCCTGGCCATGTTTTTTGACCAATCACCATGGCTTGAAGGAATCATTTCTGCAAAATTATTTGAAAATCGCCCAAATAGTTTGGGAGGAGAAGATTTTTAAAGTTTTCACTAAAGCCAATGTAAGGCTATTTCAAGAGTCATCTGCTTTAAAAACATCAGAAGAAATTGTATCATCTAGAAAGATTGACAGTTAATTTTGATACAGAGTTGAAATTTGAGAAAGCGCTAAAAAGGAGCCATTACAATTACCAAGCTCTCCTGCACTATAGGTCACAATACACCAAATAAATTCCTTCTTTGTTTCCATGTAAATCAACCAGTTTCAACACTCAATTGTCGCACTTTCTAAAGTGTCTTTTCAGTAAGAACACCTGTATCATTCAAAAGAGTTACCTATTAGCTTTAAAACATTCCAAATAAAGGGGGGGGGGGGTCATGTAATGTGCAAGAAAGATTTCACCCCGCGAAGATGGTTACTGTCATTTTGAACGAAATCAGGCTGGGATGAAACTGGTTTTACACCTATTTTACTTTCACTTTCAAACAAGGTTAAAATACTAAAATTGATCAAATCAATCATTTCCAGTGCATCCTATACACATTTACAATGAATGTAAACTCAATGTCATATATTCAATACATTCTCGTGAAGGTATTTACTAATTTCTACGCAAAGGTTTTATTAGGGACTATTTGGAAGATCAGCATGGGCACGGATGTATTTGGCTTAATTTGACCTGTAGAATTTGAACTGATAAATAGCTTTACCTCTAAACATAATTCAACAAAGTATACACCATGACTGTGTTCTGGGGGAAAGTCCTTTATTTCATTTATGAAAATGTTGGCTGTAGTTGTTGATTTCAAAAATGCCTCCATCTTTTTACAGTTTTCTAAAAAAGAAAACCAGATAAAGTCACATTAAAACCTATTGCTGCAAACTTACCATACTTCACACTGCTATTATAATATATATAGTAACCCTTTCCAACATACAGACATCTCTGCAGAACACAACTTTTCAAAACATTATGGCTAAAGGAGTTATTGCTCAAAATGAGCAATTTCTCTTTTTGCCAAAATGTTTTCAAGGTCTATTCAAAAATTACTTTCATATATGGGGATTGTCCACCTTTTTGTCAAGATGTTTTCAAATTTGTCTGCAGTAGACTTGATGTATGTTAGAAAGGGTTAAGTTGACATGAGCATAATTTAAAAGGGAAATTAAAATATTATGATCCTCCATTTATTTAACACTTTCCAATATGAAGACACATTTTTTGATGCATCTGTAGCGGACAACCTTTGAACATTTGTAAAATGAGCAATTCTTCTTTTGTCATAATGCTTTCAACTGCATTCAATAATTTCACTTTATATCTCATTATGTTGTCTAAGATAATGTTTTTGAGGATGTCAACTTAGTTTGTAGACATAAAATATCATGCAAACTTTTAGACAATTTTTAAAAACCTTTTTTTCATCAACATTAAAAAATATTGGTTCATTTATATAGTTTGATCATAACCATTCATGTCATGAGTTGTAACTTTCATTGGTACAGATTAAACTAGATGTCACTTTAAAGTCAATGTCATTAAAATAAGACCAAGTTTATTTATTGGATCTGCATAAAAGGTTGTCCCAAATTGAGTTTCCATATTTCTGTCCAATGAGAGAAAACAATACAAACAACTCTCAGCCAATCACCTTCTCTATCTCGTTTATTTATATAGTTTATCTCTCCTGTTGATACCTAACAATTTTGTAGGCGACAATTTGATTGGCTGATACAAAGGTTCATTTAAAACAAAATGTAATAGGCCACCATCAGATCTATAAGAGCGTTTGTTACTGCAGTAAAGCCAAGGGCTGGTTTAAACAAAATTGCAAAATTGTTGAACTTATTCTAAACATGTTTAATTCCTCAGCAGAATTGTAGAAACGTTATTTGAATTACTGGATAATGAAGAATCTCATACCTAGATATGCAGAATCCATAGAACTGTCATCTTTCCTCTTGTGAAATATGTTACCTTTGGCCTATGTAAAATAACAAAAAATTCAGGATACAAAGTAGTTAACCCTTTCCCATATGCAACGAATCTGCAGCAGACAACTTTGAACGACGTCATGCAAAAATCAATTATTCTCTATAATTGCAAGTATAATTATTATATAGAAAACATAGTGAATAAAAGAAAAAATTGTGAGCATTTTCTCTTTTTGTCACAAATGTTTCCAAAGATTATTTGCTGCATCCTATCGCTTTGCTTTTCAAGATTCAAAAGTATTCACCAAATTCTCCAAATCAATCCAGTATTTACTTTCAGATCAGCAAACATTTCAATCTACACTTGTCTAAAGGCTCAACATTTTTTTTCATAAAATATAATAATAAATTGTGCCAGAAATAATGGCAGCATACCCTCAATACAATCATAACAGAATGACAAGTTGTTTGTGGAACAAATAAACAAAATGAGTAACATCCGACTCGTAGTAATGGGATCTTAAAAAGGTACATTGGGCGTTAACTTAGTGAGGATACAATTCTAGTTTATGTCATAAGATACCTATAGGTCTATAGTACATACACTTAGGCGGACAGTGAAGACTCTAGTAACTGAAGATTAATACAAAACTCCACATATTAAAATTCATTTAACCCTTTCCCATATACAACAAATCTGCAGCAGACGTGTTTGTATAATCTAGACAAAAACAACAGGAAATCTCTATGAATGAAAGTATTATTATTGTGTAGTGTTGAAAATTCTCCTTTTGCCACATGTTTTCGAAAATCATCGGCTTCATGTGATGCTTGAGAATGCGTCTGCAGGTGGGAAGTGTTAATGTCTTGAGTTTGAGTGATTGATTAAATCTATTGATAAGTCCTACAAATGGCCACTAAAGTCATTTAAAAGCTCTACTTCACAACACATTTATTTCTTGTTTTAAAACTGCGTTTTCTTAAAATGTGAATTGTTTGTTGTTGTCCAATCAAAGTCATCTGACATGAAAGTCAAGATACTCCTTAACCCTTTCCCTCATACGACAATTCTGCAGCAGACAACTTTGAACATATTTTGTCTCTATAATTGAATGGATAACCTATGACTAAAACAGGAAAACATTGTGTCAAAAGGAGCAATTTCTTCTTTTGTCACTATGTTTTCAAAAAGCCGTCTGCTGCAAAGGCGTCAGAAAGCGTCTATATGAGGGAAAGGGTTAATCAATGTCTGAACCCTTGATTGTGAGTACTCAAAAGAATTGTCATCAGTGAGACTTTCCCACATGCAACAAATCTGCAGCAGCTAGACAAACAAGAGCACCGCGTACGGCACAGACGCTCGACTGATAGAAAACAGAAAAAAAGCTGAGCTGAACAAAAAACCTTAACTGGAAGACCACGGCGCCGCCGCCGATGACGCCAGGGTCATGTCAATAGCTCTCGTTTTTTCAAAAGTCGAGCTAAAAATGAAACATTTCTTTGAATAGAAGTCTAATAACCAAATACAGTTGAAAACATGTTGGCAAAAGGAGAAATTGCTCATTATGAACAATTTCTCCTTTTACCACAATGTTTTCAGAAGACATGTGCTTCAGATGCATCGAAATGCGTCTGCAAGTGGGAAAGGGTTAAGTATCACAAGACGGGGTATGTAATAAGAACAAGAGGGCCATGATGGCCCTGGATCGCTCACCTTAATTATACAATGTACTGCAATGCAAAACACATCAAGACAATTATTCTGAATGCAACCTCCAGTGTTAACAATACTTTCCTTCATTTGGCCTAGTGATCTATATTTTTTACCTGATATGACCCATATTCCAACATGGACTAGATATCATCAAGACAACATTCTGACTAAGTTTCAACTTGCTCAAAGTAAAAATGCGGCCTCCGGAGTTTGAACAATATTTTCCTTTATTGACCTAGTTTCTGATCCAATATGACCCATATTTGAACTTGACCTAGATATAATTCAGACAAACATTCTGACCAAATTTCAAGCTGCTGAAGCAAACAATGCGGCATCCAAAGTGTTCACAAGATTTTCCTTCAATTTGATCTAGTGACCTAGTTTTTGATCCAGCATGACCCATATTCAAACTTGGCCTACATATCATCAAGAAAAACATTCTGATAAAGTTTTATCATGCTGAAATTAAAAATGCAGTATCCAGAGTGTTAACATGATTACCCTTCAATTTGGTCTAGTGACCTAGTTTTTAACCCGGCATGACCCATATCCGAACTTGGCCTAGATATCATTTATACAAACATTCTGACCAAATTTCAAATTGCTGAAGCAAAAAATGCAGCTTTTACAGAGTTAACAAGATTTTCCCTCAATTTGGCCTAGTGACCTAGTTTCTGATCCAATAAGACCCATATTTGAACTTGAACTAGATATCTTTAAGACAAACATTCTGACAAAATTTCAAGCTGCTGAAGCAAAAAATGCGGCATCCAAAGTGTAAAAAAGATTTTCTTTCAATTTGGGCTAGTGACCTAGTTTTTGACCCGACATGACCCATATTCGAACTTGGCCTAGATATCATTCAGCTCAATATTCTGAACAAATTTCAAGCCGCTGAAGCAAAACATGCGGCTTCTACAGAGTTAACAAGATTTTCCCTCAATTTGGCCTGGTGACCTAGTTTCTGACCCAATATGACCCATATTTGAACTTGACCTAGATATATTTAAGACAAACATTCTGACCAAATTTCAAGCTGCTGCAGCAAAAAATGCGGCATCAAAAGTGTTAACAAGATTTTCTTTCAATTTGACCTAGTGACCTAGTTTTTGACCCGGCATAACCCATATTCGAACTTGACCTAGATATTTTTAAGACAAACATTTTAACAAAATTTCAAACTGCTGAAGCAAAAATTGCGGCCTCTGGAGTGTTAACAAGATTTTCCTTCAATTTGACCTAGTGACCTACTTTTTGACCCAACGTGACCCATGTTCGAACTTGACCTACATATCATCAAGACAAACATTCTGATAAAGTTTCAATATGCTCAAGTTGAAAATGTGGCCTCCAGAGTGTTAACAAGATTTTCCTTCAATTCGACCTAGTGACCTAGTTTTTGACCTCATATCGCCCAGTTTCGAACTTGTCCAAGATTTTATGGAGATGAACGTTCTGATAAACTTTCATGAAGATTGGATGCAAAATGTAGCCCGTAGAGTGTTAACAAGCTCAAATGTTGACGATGGACGACGGACGGACGACGGACAAAATGTGATCACAATAGCTCACCTTGCACTTCGTGCATAGGTGAGCTAAAAACATTGTTGGAAGAAGACATGTATTACTTGCTTCTAAAATCTAGACCTCTGAACTGAAAGGAGAGTTTCAAAATTTACCTGTTTCTTTGGAACATTTTTGTCGGCAGAATCCAGACTTTTCCTTTTCCTTCTTGTTGTTTGAGTAAAGACAGTTGGTTCTATAACTATTGGTGGTTTCCTGTTTAAAGAGAATATTCATTTAAATCCTTTCATATTAAAAACAGGCAATTAACAAAAATACAGCCAAAAGGCAATGAAAACACCTAGTCAAAAAATATATCTTCAATTAAATAACAAGAGGCCCATGAGGGCCTATGCTCTACTGGTATGGTTCTTTGGTCATTTTCAATCCAGAGCATGTATGTATGGTGAAGATCGGATAGTAAATGGAGGCTCTTTTGTGTTCACAAGCTGTATTATAGCAATTTTTACAATTTCATGGGCCATAATCCAGTCTTGCATGGGCGGATCTAGCTGGTTTTCAAAAGGAACCAAGCTCTCATCAATATTTAACTACTATCTAAGTTTGGTGAAGATCAGATAGTAAATGTAGCCTCTATTGTGTTCACATGCTCAATTATAGCAATTTGGACAATTTCAAGGGCCATAATCCAGTCTTGCATGGGCGGATCTGGCTGGTTTACGAAAGGAACCGAGCTCTCATGGATATCTTACTACTGTATAAGTTTGGTTGAGATACAATCAAAAGTGAAGACTGTATCGTGTTAAAAAGTTCTTTTATAGCAATTTTGACCATTTCAAGGGCCATAATCCAGTCATGCATGGGCGGATCTGGCTGGTTTTCGAAAGGAACCGAGCTCTCATAGATATCTAACTACTGTATAAGTTTGGTTGAGATACAATCAAACGTGAAGACTGTATCGTGTTAACAAGCTCTTTTATAGCAATTTTGACCATTTCAAGGGCCATAATCCAGTCATGCATGGGCGGATCTGGCTGGTTTTCGAAAGGAACCGAGCTCTCATGGATATCTAACTACTGTATAAGTTTGGTCGAGATACAATTAAACGTGAAGACTGTATCGTGTTAACAAGCTCTTTTATAGCAATTTTGACCATTTCAAGGGCCATAATCCAGTCATGCATGGGCGGATCTGACTGGTTTTCAAAAGGAACCGAGCTCTCATAGATATCTAACTACTGTATAAGTTTAGTTGAGATACAATAAAAAGTGAAGACTGTATCGTGTTAACAAGCTCTTTTATAGCAATTTTGACCATTTCAAGGGCCATAATCCAGTCATGCATGGGCGGATCTGGCTGGTTTTCGAAAGGAACCGAGCTCTCATGGATATCTAACTACTGTATAAGTTTAGTTGAGATACAATCAAACGTGAAGACTGTATCGTGTTAACAAGCTCTTTTATAGCAATTTTGACCATTTCAAGGGCCATAATCCAATCTTGCATGGGCGGATCTGGCTGGTTTTCGAAAGGAACCGAGCTCTCATGAATATCTAACTACTGTATAAGTTTGGTTGAGATACAATTAAAAGTGAAGACTGTATCGTGTTAACAAGCTCTTTTATAGCAATTTTGACCATTTCAAGGGCCATAATCCAGTCTTGCATGGGCGGATCTGGCTGGTTTTCGAAAGGAACCAAGCTCTCATGGATATCTAACTACTGTATAAGTTTGGTTGAGATACAATCAAACGTGAAGACTGTATCGTGTTAACAAGCTCTTTTATAGCAATTTTGACCATTTCAAGGGCCATAATCCAGTCATGCATGGGCGGATCTGGCTGGTTTTCGAAAGGAACAGGGCTCTCATGGATATCTAACTACTGTATAAGTTTGGTTGAGATACAATCAAAAGTGAAGACTGCATCGTGTTAACAAGAAATTGTTTACGGACGGACGACGGACACATCGCCACGACATAAGCCCTTCTGGCCTTTGGCCAGTAGAGCTAAAAATTGATTGATTGATTATTTGGCGTTTAAATGCCACTTTCAACAATTTTTTCATTTACATCACAGAGTTTCCTGGGTAAGTTACAATTGGTCCATTTATCCTGATACCAGCCAATTAGTCTTAAAACTAACTCCACAACCCTGAGTGCCAAGGAGGGCAGCCATTACTACCATTTTAAAATATTTGCTATAACCTGGCCAGGGATTGAACCTACAACCTCCCACACCCATGGCCGATGCTCTACCTCTAAACCACCGAGTTTGTTGAAATGACAAGGGCACCACAAACTGATGATCTTTGTTTTAAATAGGAAGGAACTTTTCTATTGAAAGAATTCTTTACAGATGTACTAAATATGAATTATATTGAAACTGTTTCAGATATGATTTCTTGACAATATTTAGATTTACCCATATTTGCATATACAATATAAATCCTTTCACAAATACAACAAATCTGCAGCAGACAACTTCAACTTGAACACATTTAGTAAAAAATATGGGCACTCTCTAAAAATGAAAGAATAATTATTGATTAAAATTGATAACATTTTGGCAAAAGGAGAAATTTGTCATTTTCAAAAAGTGTTTGCTGCATAAGCCTCAATATGAGTCTGCAAGTTGGAAAGGGTTTACCAGACAATTGGTTTGAATGAAGAAAATAAAAATCACCTCATTACAGGCTGACTAGACTTGGGTTGATGAGCCATTCTCATCTTTCTCTTCGATGCCATTAAAGGATCATAAGCTGCTTGAAGGACATCCGCTTCTGGTTTGGTAGGCTTAACCATGTCTGCCTTTTGTTCAGTACTATCACCTTTCTGGTCAACTTGTATCTCTGCCACGTTTACTTTCCTTTCATGTTTCACAATAACCTCGTCACCTCTTTCAGTGGGTCTTGTTGAACTAATCACACCTTTACTGTTACCTCTCTCAATAGCTTTCTTTATATTTCTCACTACTTTATTACTGGCCTTCTGGACTGTTTTCAATGAACTACCTTCTTGTCTATTATTGCCCGAGTTATTTGTATTCATTTTATATTTCAGATCTTTTTTGTTAACATTTTCTATAGTTTTTGAAGTTTCACTTTTAGTTTTGTTATTGCCGTTTTGAATGGTCAAACAATTAGCATCATTTTTCCTATCAACTAAACTGTTACTATCACATGTTGCACTATTTACAATTAAAGTATCTGTACTTTGAGTGTTCAAACTTCGAGAATTCACTGCATTATTTAAATCCATAATAACTTTCGTACTTCCTGCTGAACCTTTACTTTTTGGATTTGGAATGTTTAAATCCGTTTCAGTTTTGCCATTTCCAGAAAAGTCTCCAGTTAAACACTGTTTTGATTGAATATCACTTTCAGATTTTATTGCACTGTCTGATGGCCTTTCGCTTACACTTTTACTTGGTTCACCGACACTTCTATCTTGTCGTTTGAACAATGAATCCTTATTACTCCAAATATCCAAACTTTTCTTAAGTGTCACATGTTTCCTTAGGTCTAAACTTTTCATTGAAATTTGATTCACATTGCAACTTTGGTCAGTATCCATGTCTTGATTTAAGGAATCAACTTCAGTTTTTGGTTTAACAGCAAGGACACCAATAGGTGCACTGGACACAAACTTCACAGGTGTGTTACCATGTGCTTTACTAGAAGACAAATTTCTTTTTATCTTCCTTCTTTCCTTCTGTCTAGCACTTAATTGTTTAGGCGTTTTAATGGGGCTTATTAAATTAGGCAAGGGTGAGTATTCTATTAATTTATCCAGTATAGGCTTTTCTGGGGTCATCACATTTGGAATGTTACAAACATTTTTTTCATTTTCATTGGAAGCACTTTCATCTAATTCATTGTCCAGAGTTTCTGTAATGTCCGGTGACAAAGGAGATACCCTTTCTACCTGTCTTACAGGTGAAAGAGGCAAAGGGGACACCGGGATAATAAAGTCAAATGGCGAGATAGACAGGGGAGACAGAGGGGGCGTGGACATGTCTATTGAGCAAATACTTGGGGTAGTGGATCTTGAATTACTTTGGCACAAAATTAAGCTGTCATTGTCAGTGTTATCAGGTGTGCATACAAGTGAGCGAGATGATGTTGTGAGCGAAGAAGTGGAAGTCACTGTAACAAATTCAAAATCTTGACTTGGAAGTAATGAACTATCAATGTCCTTGTAATGAAAAGAGCATCCAGGCTCATCTGTACTGTAGTATGAAGATTTGGTTGAATATTCATCATCTGGTTTTGAGCATATGTTTGTATTAGATTCAGAAATACATCTCATTTCTGCTGAATCGTCATTTGACACTGTAGGTTCAGAAAGTAACGAAACAGCAGGCACAAAATCACTGATGTCACCAGTTTGTTTATGTTGCATTTCGTTTGAAACCTCATTATTTACATCCTTCGATATAAATGGCAAGACTATATCCCGACTGTTATCATCATGATGTGAAGTTTCATCAGAAAACAAGTCATCACTACCTAAAGTAACACTATCATTTTCATTATCTAATGTTTTACCCTCATCTTCACCTCTATTCACCTCTTCCGTAAAGTCAAGGTCATACTCTGATTCTTCAGTTATTGTTTCACATGAACTAATTTTTGTCCTTCGGGTGTGTGGTGTTACTGAGTTTTGGTCAGTTTCCTGTTTATTCCTGTCATTAGCATTTATAATGGTTTCATTACCTACAGGACTTTCTACACCTGGGCTCCTCTCCACAGATGACTGGTTTACAATAAAACCTGTACTCATCTGTCTAGAAGTACTGGTAAACAGTTTTTTATTATTGGTCTGTTCTTGGACACTATCAGATGCATCTGTACTTTCACTGTTGTGTGTAAGCAAGTGAACATCAAGTTCAACTGCTTCATCAATTCCAATGCCTGTACTAACATTCTCAGTGATTGGATCATTGCACAAATTACCCAGTCTTATTTCTTCATGAATTTCTGTTTCCCTTGGTAATGATTCTTCGTTCCTGTTTTTTAATTTTTCTTTAATTTTAGTCCCAGTATTATTCTGTCCTTCTACCAACTGTTCTGTACTTATTTCAACAGTGCTAGGTGTCTTTGCAATAGAAAGTTCAACATCAGTGTCATTGGTTAAAACATCTTTAACTTTATAATTTTCAAAACCATCAAGAATCTGATCACTTTTAACACCATCTGTTTCAATATTCTTTTCTAGGAGAGAATCACTGTGGTCTTTACCAGTATAATTTTCATTTGGAGCTTGCTTCACTTTCTCATTTTCATTATAATCAGAGTGGTCTTTATCAATAGTATCATCATTTGAAGCTTGCTTCCTTTTCGTATTTTCTGGTATATGACCAGAGTGGTCTTTATCAATAGTATCATCTCTTGGAGCATGCTTCATAAATGCCAATGCAATGTCTTGCTGTTCCTGTTTATGTCCTGAATTGCCTGTGGAATCTAAATCTATGAACTTAAAATTATGTTTCAGTTTTTTCTTCATGTTTTTAAATTTCTTTGTATGAATGCTTTCCTTCACTCTGGGTGGAGTACCTCTGGTGAGGACATTGTAATTATTGGTATCTTGTAAGTAGTTAACTTCATCTTCCAAAGTACCATAGGAGGCCCTCTGGAATTTAGTGAAGGTATATTTTGTTTTTAACATCTTCTGTGACTTTTGTCCTGGACTGACACTTTCCTCCGGTGATTCTGTCTGTTTATCAACAGTAAACTGTCGTTTTAAATGTCCGCATAAAGGCGGCGGAGTCTTGCGTATATTTTTGACAGGGTCCACTTCTTCTGTAATATCAACTTTAACCACTTTTTGTAATTCTTGCTCGCAGTCATTTGTTTCTTTTTCTTTTGCAATAGTCCTGGGTGTTTCTATGTTTTTATATTGAACATTGACCTCATATTTGTCATACTTTCTGATATCTACACTTTCTTCATTATCTGTTTTGACCTTTTCAACATCATTCATTCTGACCTTTGTCACTGTGTCATTAGCTACGTCATTTTTTCCTTCATTCACAGAAATTGTTTTTTTAGTAGAATGTTCACCCTCTTCATTTTTCAGATTTCTTTCAGCAGCACCATCCCAACCTTTATCAACATACAGAGTTTGCATGATGTCCTGCCCACCATTGCCACTTTCTTTTTCTGCATCCTCTGTTATTAATGGATCAAACTCCAGAGTATCAGTTCTAAGCAATGTTTCTGTTCCTTCAGGCTTGTCCTCTTTAGTATTCTCAGTTACTGTTTTATCACCAATTAAACTTTTAGATGAATTTAAATTTGTATCACATGATGTATCTTTAATAATTACATTGCTCCCTTCAAGAGTTTCCTCCCGACTTTTTAATCTGCAAGAATTATAACTTGTTGCATTAGATATACTGTTTTCAATGCATTGTGAGATAACATTACCATTTTGCACTTCATTAATACTGCTTGATGTTATTGTTGTATTATCATTTGTTGTACTAGAATTTCGGTTAGAGACTCTAGGACTAACACTTAAACTACTGTTTGATGTGTCTGTATTATCACTTGATATTGTTCTATTTGCACTTTGTACAATTCGTTTTCTGTTTGCCCTTGGAGACACAATATCCATAGAAGCAGCAATTCTTTCCTTCACTGACTTTCTGTCATCTGACAGTTCGGACTTTACTTCACTGTTATCACTTATACTTGTAGTTAACTTCTCACTGACGTGTTGATTCATCTCAAGAATTCCAGCAGTGATATCTCTGAGGGAGGAGCTCAAATATTTCTCAGTAGAATTACCGGCATTATCACTTGGCCCTGTTTTAATCTTACTGTTTACTCCCTCAACTGCAGCAGTATCTAAAGCTGGGTTATCAGGTGCTTTACAATCTATCTGTTTTCCCTTGACTAGCTTAAAATCACTTTTGACATCAGAAATTTGCTCCCTATCAGTCTTATAAGCATCTTGGATAACACCCCTGACTTCTTGATCATCATCTCCTTGATGTTTAACGTCTGTTTTACCTTCATGACTTTCATCCTAAATGAAATAGAGTGACATCCAATTTTTTTTTTATTCATACCCATTATCTGAATAACGATCTTATAAGTCTTTTCAAATTGAAAATGTCCTTGAGACACCCCCTTCCCCCTACACACACAACCTGTGGATGCCACAAGGTGTTTGCAATTGCACATATCATCCCTTCTCTCTGATAGAGATACATTTTCATACTACCGAAGGAGCACATTTTCTAACACAGTGGGGAAAGGAGACATCCCTCCTAATTAACAATTTCAAAATTACCTCAATATTTTGTCTGTCTAAAAATTATAATTCATTCATTTATATGCTCTTTTTTTAAGTCTTTTAGATTGAACGTCCGTCTTGTCAAATTCAGGAGTTCAGGACTAATTTTTCAATGTCAAAACTGACTGATACATCCGTTAATGTAAGTGTTTTGATAAAGTGAACATTTTCTTTAACTCGCTTGCTGAAAACTTGACAGGGAGAGTTTACTTGGCTGACCAAAGATTACTAGTGTCGGACAAGTATGGCATTGGATTTCCAAACCCCAACCCTCCATATATTTTCGGAAGACAGTGGTGCAGAGGTAGAGCGTCGGCCTCTCACATCAAAGGTCCCTGGTTCGAGTCCCGTGATGAGCGGGTCCTGACTTTGGGATTTTTCCACACAATCGGCGCGAGTACTGGTTAAGTAACCAGGAAGCAGACATCGAGCGTGATTAATATAAGCTTAAAGCTTGTTTCGCAATCGATTTAAAATAAATAAGTTTAAACTAACCCTCCATATTTTCAATATCAAGGTAAAATCATACAATGAAGGTAAGAAACACATTGAAAACCTCTAAATTTCAATACTGTTTTGCACAGATCATCAACCTTTTCAACATTTAAAAGCATTATAAATCATCTTCAGCAGAATATTTTTAGAAAACATTGTGATAAAAGGATAATTTGCTAATCAAGAGTAATTTCTCCTTTTGCCTATTAAATAATACTTTCATCTAGAAGTTCTATATACTTAACAAGATGTTTCAAAATAAAATGCTGCAGATTTGTAATAAGTGGGAAAGAGTTAACCCTTTTCAACATAAAACAAAACTGATGACTTTGAAAATATTTTAACAAAAGCATAGAAAATGCCTATAGATGAAGGTATTATAACTTATCAAAATTGAAAACCTTGTGGCAAAAGGAGAAACTGCTCATTATGAGCAATTTCTTCGTGTGTCACAAGGTTTTCAAAAGTTGTTTGCTGCAGAGGCGTCAGAAAGCATCTGTACGTTGGAAAGGGTTAACTGAAACATTATGTTTTGCAGTGATAGGACAAAGCAGGCCAACCTGTTTATCATCAGCCATGTAGTCTCCTAAAATCTGTTGCTCCAAGTCGTCAGCCATATCAGATAAATTGTCATCATCGTCTGAAAGTCTTGAACCATAGTCCGATTTCTTCTCCTAGGTGGCAATAAAGAAACAAAATTATTTTTTTTGAGAAATAACTGATGTCAGGTAAACTGGTAAACTAGTGTCATGTTGCATAGTTGCATATCTGTAACATCCCCTCTTCAATTTTTTTTTTTTTTGGGGGGGGGTTATGCCGCTTTCAACAGTATTTTAGTCATATCACAGCACATCCTGGGTAATATACCACATCCTATCACTAGCACTCAACAGGACATCAATGCATCAGTCTTGAGGCTATCCTATAAACCCTGAGCGTCAAGGATTGCATTACTACCATTTTAAAGTCTTTGCTATGACCCGACAAGGGATCAAACCCTGGTCTCCCACTCCCAATGTGGATACTATAGGCAAAAACCTAGAGCTACACTTGGAGCTTCTGATCACAAGTTACAATCAGGGTTGTTTGAACACTTTTACACACATACCTACAGCAGAAGACTTTGAAAATGTCTTGACAAAAATCTGGGTTAACCCTTTCCTATATACCACATATCTGCAGCAGACGACTTTGAAAACATCTAGAAAGAATTATGGAAAATCTCTGAAAATGAAGGCATAATTACCGAAAAGAGTTGAAAACCTTGTGGCAAAAGGAGATATTGCTTGTTTTGAGCAATTTTCCTTTGTCACATTGTTTTCATTAGTCATCTGCTGCAGAGGCGTCAGAAAGCGTCTGTATGTGGGAATGGGTTAAAAGTACACATACAGTGAAGCTTTAGGTGAGACTGTACAAGGTCTTCAATGTTTCCAAAATAAACCAGATACACTTTTGCTTTGCTAACATTTCCTATCTACACATCTTAACCCTTACCCACATGTAGATACAATTGGACACATCTGCTGCAGACAATTTCTAAAAACATTGTGGCAAGTTGAGAAATATCTTTTGATGGGTTAAAATGTTAATTTTGCTTTTCATTTAACCCTTTCCGACATACAGTAAATCTGCAGCAGACGACTTTGAAAAAGTCTACTCAAAAGTATGGAAAATGTCTATAATTGTAGGTATAATTACTGAAAAAAGTTAAAAACATTCTGGCAAAAGGAGAAATTGCTAGTTTTGAGCAATGTCACAATGTTTTCAAAAGTCGTCTGCTGCAGATGTGTTGAAATGCGTCTATATGAGGGAAGGGTGAATTTATCTTCAATTTTTAGTAATAATATATGAAAGTTCATACCTCTGACTGGAAGAAAGCAGGCGAAGGGGGGAGTGGAGAAAGACATGGCATCATGGGACTGAAAGTCCATTTGAAACTCATGATGCTCTGGGTATCATCGTCGTCCTCGTCTGAACTGTCATTACTGGATTCTTCCGTTTCTCTTATATCCATAGCCTCTTCTGTAAGAAGGTGTGAGTTTAACTCTTTTATCACATACAACAAATCTGCAGCAGACGACTTTGGAAACATACCCAAAAAAACTTGGATACTCCCTTTAAATGAAAGTACCATAATTGAATAGAGTTGAAAACATGGTGACAAAAGGAGAAATTGCTTGTTTTGAGCAATTTCTTCTTTCGTAGACATGTTTTTCAAAACGCCGTCTGCTGCCGAGGCGTCAGAAAGTGTCAATATGACAGAAAGGGATATATATTTTACCCTTTAACCCTTTCCCACATGCAGACACATTTTTGATATGATATTATAGTCATTTGCCTTGCAAAAACATTCAGTTGAAAATAACACAAAATATCTGAAAACTTAAAAGTATTACTTCCATACAAAGTTTAAAACATTCTAAGAAAAGGAGAAATAGGCCAATCAAGAGCAATTTCTCCATTTTAAAGAATAATTTTTTAAAAGCTGCTTTAAAGGTGACAAAAAGTTGTTTGAATCTAGGAAATAGTGATGCAGATAAATATATTGACTCCCTTCACATGTTACATTTTCCGAAACCGACTATCAGCATCCATAAGTCTATGTAATGTAATTCCATCTCCAAACATAATATTGAACTGTCTTTTTCATTAGGGCTGTTCCAGGAAAAAAAGTCTAGGTGGTAGAAACGACTACCTACTTTTATTTGGTGATTGGGGGGCGTTTTTTGTTTGTTTAATTAAATTAAAATTAGTGCCCAAAAAATATTTAAAATTAGATAGGTGGTACCCTTAAAATTGTGGTCTTTCCCCCACCTCCTAGTCATTTTTTCCTGGAAAAGCCCTTAACCCTTTCCCTCATACAACAATTCTGCAGCAGACGACTTTGAAAGTATTTTGTCAAAACATAGAAAATCTTCATAATTGAATGGACTGAAAGTGGAAAACATTGTGGCAAAAGGAGAAATTGCATGTTTTGTGCAATTTCTTCTTTTGTCACTATGTTTTCAAAAAGCCGTCTGCTGCAGAGGCGTCAGAAAGCGTCTATATGAGGGAAAGGGTTAACATTTCCTTCACAAATTCTGAGACACAGATTTATCAAATGCTGCTGATCGAACCATATTTAACAGTGTCTTAACCCTATCCCACCTGCAGACACATTTGCAGCAGATGACTTTTAAAACCATTTTTCGCAAAAGGAGAAATTGCTTATAATGAGCATTTTCCCACATTGCAACATTATTTGTAGGGTTGGATAATAAGAGATATGGGGAAAGGAGCTGTAAACCCTCCTTATATGAACCTCCGACTACCTTAATTGTGATGTGGTATGCCTGGACTCGGGATCCCTTACTCAACAATAAAACCACTCGGACCACTACACATTCTGTAGAAAACACTAATTGCTTATAAAACAAGAGCACCGCGTACGGCACAGACGCTCGACTGATAGGGAGAAAAAACAAGAGGCCCATGAGGGCCTATGCTCTACTGGTATGGTTCTTTGGTCATTTTCAATCCAGAGCATGTATGTATGGTGAAGATCGGATAGTAAATGGAGGCTCTTTTGTGTTCACAAGCTGTATTATAGCAATTTTTACAATTTCATGGGCCATAATCCAGTCTTGCATGGGCAAATCTGGCTGGTTTTCATAAGGAACCAAGCTCTTATCAATATTTAACTACTATCTACGTTTGGTGAAGATCAGATAGTAAATGGAGCCTCTATTGTGTTCACATGCTCAATTATAGCAATTTGGACAATTTCAAGGGCCATAATCCAGTCTTGCATGGGCGGATCTAGCTGGTTTACGAAAGGAACCGAGCTCTCATGGATATCTTACTACTGTATAAGTTTGGTTGAGATACAATCAAAAGTGAAGACTGTATCTTGTTAACAAGCTCTTTTATAGCAATTTTGACCATTTCAAGGGCCCTAATCCAGTCATGCATGGGCAGATCTGGCTGGTTTTCGAAAGGAACCGAGCTCTCATGGATATCTTACTACTGTATAAGTTTGGTTGAGATACAATCAAAAGTGAAGACTGTATCGTGTTAACAAGCTCTTTTATAGCAATTTTGACCATTTCAAGGGCCATAATCCAGTCATGCATGGGCGGAACTGGCTGGTTTTCGAACGGAACCGAGCTCTCATGGATATCTAACTACTGTATAAGTTTGGTTGAGATACAATCAAAAGTGAAGACTGTATCGTGTTAACAAGCTCTTTTATAGCAATTTTGACCATTTCAAGGGCCATAATCCAGTCATGCATGGGCGGATCTGGCTGGTTTTCGAAAGGAACCGAGCTCTCATGGATATCTAACTACTGTATAAGTTTGGTTGAGATACAATCAAAAGTGAAGACTGTATCGTGTTAACAAGAAATTGTTTACGGACGCACGGACGGACGGACGGACGACGGACAAATCGCCACGACATAAGCGGCCAGTAGAGCTAAAAAATGAGCTAAACAAAAAACCTTAACCGGACGACCACGCCGCCGCCAGGGTCATGACAATAGCTCTTTCTTTTTCAAAAGTCGAGCTAATAAAACTATTTTCACCAACAATTTTCACTATATTGACTCCTAAACTGTCATAAACAATTAACATATTTCTTTTCACAAAAAAATCTATGACACATCACCTATACAATCTTAGCAATAATTAAACAGTGTAATACAAGGAAATTTATTTAGTTATATTTCCTTAACATTTAACTTCATAAAAAAATCATGTTTTGCGCTTCTCTGGCAGATGGCTTTAAAAACTTTTGTTATGTAAATGAGACATCCTTTCCCACATAGAAAGAATCTGCAGTAGACCACGTTGAGAACATTTACCCAAAAACATGGAAAAGCTTTATAAATGAAAGATAAAATGTCCTGTGGCAGACGATTGATGAGTAATTCCTCCTTCTTCCACAATGTTTTTTACATTATTCATTGACATATGTTTCCCATATTTTGTTGTCTACAGCATATTTGTTAAGAAGCAGTTAACCCATTACTTCACACAGACGACATTTGACACCTGCCAGTGAACATGACCTTTGAAAACATTGTAATAAAAGGTGAAATTGCCCAAAACAAGGAATTTCACCTTTCATTGCAATATTTTCAACTCTATCAATACAAATCTTTCAGTTTTCTAGATTGTTGAAATTGTTTGTCTGATGATTGTAAAGCAGACGACCTTTGAAAAGTCATGTGAAGTATTTTTTGGGAATCAGTTAATGCAAACCTTTATTCTGTTGTCTAGGAGAACTCTTTGGAGTGCCCCTTTTTGGACTACTTTGGCTTGGTCTTCTGGTCCTTGGGCTCCTAACTGGAGATCGAACAGGGCTCAATAACGAGCCTGATGTAGTCCTTCTTCGTCGATCTGCAGGAGCCATTTCTGAACACAAATACAACAAATATATTTATCGAAATAATGTGTATGAAAAAATATTTGTGTGTATACATATATAAATAGAGTTTCAAATTTATATAATGAAATTATTTTAACTTTAAGATCCAAGATCTTTTATAAGCAGACCATTCCTTAAAATGTAACATCAGATATAACAGTAATAGATCTATATAATATTTTCTAAGATGTCTCCTTTGAATGCAATCATTTAATTAGATCCTGGGTTAGGGAAGACCTTTCTTACATTTTACCTCATGAGCAAAACTAGTAGTTCTATCACAACAAATTTGAAGATAAGCAAACAATTATACAAAGTAACAGGGTGCATCTGTACTGAACAGTTTACTGGACAATACTTCTAAGAAATAAATCGTAGAGAAAAAACAATATCTAGAAATTTGGAGTTAAACCATGATACAGAATTGCAAACATTGAGGGTAAAGCAGAAAGGGTTTGTTTTGAGCAATTTCATCCATTTCCAAAATGTTTTTAAGTCCTACATGTATAAAGGCTTTAAATTTCTTTTAAATCAAGGTGAGGAATAACCCTTTTTCCACTGACCTACCCACAGGTGTTTGTATCAATTGATAATTTTACGCCCCTATATTACTATCCTTAACATGTTAAGGATAGTAATATAGTGAAGTTATCAAGGATCAATATCGGTACATAAACATGTGGACCTACGTACACATTTTGATGCATCTGAAATAGACAACTTTCGAAAACATTTGTGGTAAATGAAGAAACTGCTCAAATGAGAATTCACTCCCTTTGCCACACTGTTTTCAAGTCTATTCAATAATAATACTTTCATTTATACGAAGTTTCCGTATTTTTGCCATGATGATTGAATGGGTTCAAATATGATCTATTTAACATACTGCTTTCTTTCAATTTTTCATTCAGATGTTCAATCTTCAACAAGGCAGTCTGTAGTTTCTTCTCTAGTTGTTTCTCTTTCTTCTTCAAAATTGAGTTCTCTTTCTTCAATGTGCTAACTTCATCTGAAAAAGAGAAAGGGGAATAATTCAAAAGTACAGGTTATGAGAAAATTTGTCTTGAAACATTTATCTTACTTTGTCTTATTACCGGTGCAGCACTGTGCAAAAACAAACCCTAAGGCATTTTGGCACCAGTGTAGATCAAGATCAGTCAGTGTATCAGGGCAGTCTGATCTGGTTCTGCACTGTTTGCAATAAGTCATAGAAGGTTTCAAGAAACTTAAAAAGCAGAATCCATTTGGAACGTTAACATGGAAGAGCAGTCAAGTCTTTTTCAACATCTGTAATAATAACGTTAACCCTTTCCCAAATACAATAAATCTGCAGTAGATGATTTTGAAATTATCATGTCCAAAATATAGAAAAATCCAAGGTACCTTGAAATCACTTTCAGAGCAGAAGACAATTTTTCATTTTAAGCATCCTGGTGGCCATTTTCTCCAACCAATCAATATCGCTTGAATCTTGAATAAGTTTTGTAGATGGTCACTTTAAGATCAATTCTGCCAAATTACTTTGTAATAAAACTATCAGTTTCAGAGAGGATTTTTCTTGTTTTGTCATTTTTCCCTTTCTGATGCAATAGCAACTAGAATTTTTAAAGAGAACCCTCTTTTAAGGAACAATGCTGTAAAGTTTGGTTAAAATAGGCACTTTAACCCTTCCCTACCTACAAACGCATTTTGACGCAATAGCAGCTAAAAGACTTTTAAAAACATTGTGGCCAAAGGTGAAATTGGTCATGATGAGCAATTTCTCCTTTGACCAAATGTTTTTAACTTTATTTAATAATTAAGCTATCTTTTAATGAGATTGTTCAGGTTTTTGTCACTATGTTTTCAAAGTTGTCTGTTGCACATTTGATGTATGTGGGAAAGGGTTAAGAGATGTTGTTTAAAACGTTTGTTGATGACAAAACACAAGGTGATCCCAAAAGCTCACTTGTAGCACTTTGTAATCAGGTGAGCTGAAACGCATACAATGAAGATTTTCACAAATGTCAATCCATGTTTGAATGGGTCAATAAATTCATGTTGAATTCAAACAATTGAAATCCATAAATACATAACAGAAAGCTCTTAACTCCTTCCAAAACACAGACCGAGGGCTTCATGCAAAACGGTTGTAACTACATCTTGTTCAAGATGTAGTTACAACCGTTTTTATCATGAAACCATCGCAATGCATTTAGATCATCTCAACAATAGATGCTTTTTGAAATCACTGCGAGAAGAGGAAATTCTCCTTTCATCATAATGTTTCCAAAATCATACTTTAATTATGTTTCCAGATTTCCAGGCATTTCATCATATTTTGCAAAAAGAGAAAAACTCTGGAAATATCATATGAAGTTAAGGGTTTAATTCAGTAATGGTTATTAACCCTTTCCCTCATATGACATTTCTGCAGTAGACGACTTTGAACATATTTTGTCAAAAATAGAAAATCTCTATAATTGAATGGATAACCTATGACTAAAAGTGGAAAACATTGTGTCAAAAGGAGAATTTGCTTGTTTTGAGCAATTTATTCTTTTGTCACTATGTTTTCAAAAAGCCATCTGCTGCTGTTCAGGTATTTCTTTTTTATTTCCATTTACCATTTTGAAAAACCAGATTGTCAGCACCCTAATGAACCCTTCATATTAACATTCCTACAAGAATGTAAGACAATGTTTGTCAATGTTTCTGTATCATTATTTCTTGGTTGATTTTGTACCTCAAATGAACATGACTGAGCAATATTGATAAAGGAATATTCAACATCCAGGATTTTTCTAAAGATATTGAAGTCTTGCGTTTGCGATAGTTAGACAAGAGTTCTTCAACAAACTGTGTCAGTCTTATTTATAATCATTGAACCACAAAAATATAGAAAATCTGTATAAACAAAAGTATAAGTATTGTAGAGAGTTAACCCTTTCCCTCATACGACAAATCTGCAGCAGACAACTTTGAACATATTTTGTCAAAAAATGGAAAATCTCTATAATTGAATGGATAACCTATGACTAAAAGTGGAAAACATTGTGTCAAAAGGAGAAATTGCTCGTTTTGAGCAATTTCTTCTTTTGTCACTATGTTTTCAAAAAGCCATCTGCTGCAGAGGCGTCAGAAAGCATCTATATGAGGGAAAGATTTAAGGGTTTAATTCAGTAATGATTATTAATAGATATTTGTTCAGGTATTTCTTTTTTATTTCCATTTACCATTTTGAAAAACCAGATTGTCAGCACCCTAATGAACCCTTCATATTGGCATTCCTACAAGAATGTAAGACAATGTTTGTCAATGTTTCTGTATCATTATTTCTTGGTTGGTTTTTACCTCAAATGAACATGACTGTGCAATATTGATAAAGGAATATTCAACATCCAGGATTTTTCTAAAGATATTGAAGTCTTACGTTTGCGGTTGTTGTCATCAACAAACTGTGTCAGCCTTATTTATAATAATTGAACCACAAAAATATAGAAAATCTGTATAAACAAAAGTATAAGTATTGTAGAGAGTTACAACCCTTTCCCTCATACGACAAATCTGCAGCAGACGACTTTGAACAATATTTTGTCAAAAAATGGAAAATCTCTACAACTGAATGGATAACCTATGACTAAAAAGTGGAAAACCATTGTGTCAAAAGGAGAAATTGCTCGTTCTGAGCAAATTTTCTTCTTTTGTCACTATGTTTTCAAAAATCCGTCTGCTGCAGAGGCGTCAGAAACAGGGAAAGGGTTAACAAAATTGTGGCAAAATGAAACAAGAGGGCCATGATGGCCCTGGATCGCTCACCTGATTTTTTTTTTCAATTTAACTATATAAGCCCCGCCCCCTGGCGGCCATAGTTTCCGACCAATCAACTTGGCTTGATGGAATCTGATAGAGGGTCACCCTAGGAACATTTCTACAAAATTATTTGAAAATCGGCCTGACACTTTCGGAGAAGAAGATTTTAAGTTTTCACTATAGCCATATAAGGCAAAATAGCCCCGCCCCGCCCCCCCCCCCCCCCCCCCTGGCGGCTATGTTTTTCGACCAATCAACAGGCTTGAAGGAATCTGATAGAGGGTCACACTAGGAACATTTCTACAAAATTATTAAAAATCAGCCTGACACTTTCGGAGAAGAAGATTTTTTAAGTTTTCACTATAGCCATATAAGGCAAAATAGCCCTGCCCCCCTGGTGGCCATGTTTTTTTTACCAATCAACATGGCTTGAAGGAATCTGAAAGTGGGTCACTTAAGGAACATCTTCTACAAAATTATTTAAAAATTGGCCAGACACTTTCGGAGAAGAAGATTTTTTAGTTTTCACTATAGCCATATAAGGCAAAATAGCCCTGCCCCCCCTCCTGGCGGCCATGTTTTTCAACCAATGAACATGGCTTGAAGGAATCTGATAGAGGGTCATCCAAGGAACATTTCTACAAAATATTTGAAAATCGGTCAGACACTTTTGGAGGAGAAGATTTTTAAGTTTTCACTATAGCCATATAAGGCAAAATAGCCCCGCCGCCCTGGCAGCCATGTTTTTTGACCAATCAACATGGCTTGAAGGAATCTGATAGAGGGTCATCCAAGGAACATTTCTACAAAATTATTTGAAAATCGGCCAGACACTTTCGGAGAAGAAGATTTTTTAAGTTTTCACTATAGCCATATAAGGCAAAATAGCCCGGCCCCCTGGCAGCCATGTTTTTTGACCAATCAACATGGCTTGAAGGAATCTTATAGAGGGTCATCCAAGGAACATTTCTACAAAATTATTTGAAAATCTGCCAACCAGTTTGGAGAAGAAGAATCTTTGAAGTTTTTTCATTTCGTTGCCATGGAAACCAGAATTCTGCATGGATCCCAAAAATTTGAAGGAAATCTGGTGAGGTCATTGAGAGGATGCTTTCTGTGAAGTTTCATCCCAATTGACCCACTGGTTACTGAGGAGAAGAAGTTGACGCACGACGGACGCCGCACGACGGACACCGGACAAAAGGCGATCACAATAACTCACCTTGAGCAAAAGCTCAGGTGAGCTAAAATATGTATGCAGCCCACATGTCATGTTACTCTCGGCCCGGTTAACCTCCCACATCAGCAGAGTACATAGTCTGCACTACTTGAATGACATCAAATCCAGATAAAATCAAGATACATGTACATGTATACATCCATTATCTTTCAACACTGACCTGAACATCATTTTATCTTTTTTCATCAAATAATGTTTCAACCCCTTTCCAACACGCTCGACCCATGTGCAGCAGACGACCTCTACAAAAAACATTGTGGTAAAAGGAACAACAGTGCAAAACTGTCACATTCGATGCCCGTCAGGGAGGCATAAGTATGGAACAGTTGACCAAGGGGTTGCTGTGCAGAGAGAATTGAAAAAGTGGCCATCGCCGGTACAAGGACTGCTATGTCTCACTCCCCTTTCGTGGGCGAGACAAAACTGTTGTGTACAATTAGTAAGTTTGAAATTTTTTAAAGGTTAACCCCTTTCCCTCATACGACAATACTACAGCAGACGACTTTGAACATAGTTTGTCCAAAAATAGAGAATCTCTCATTTTGAATGGATAACCTATGACTAAAAGTGGAAAACTTTGTGGCAAAAGGAGAAATTGATCGTTTTGAGCAATTTCTTCTTTTGTCACTATGTTTTTCAAAAAGCTGTCTGCTGCAGAGGCGTCAGAAAGCGTTAAGAAGGGCAATAATCCAGTCAAAATACCATGGCAGGGTTATATAACTTGTAAAACTCTTCCTTCATTCTTCAGTCAAAATGCGTCTGGGGGTAAGAAAGGGTTAAAAGGAGTTGCTCTCAAAACAAACCATCTTTCCAATCCCCCGGCAAATATGTTTCTAAAAGGCGTCTGCTAGAAATAAATAAAATACTGTCTAAACAAAGTGAAGGGACTAATAGAATATGTGAAAGTGAGGGTATCACACCCCTGGTATATAGGACATACCGACATAGGATATATAAGTCATTTCACATGATAAACTAATTCTTTTGGGACTTGGGATACCAAGATCACCATTCACAACAGTCTGATTAACCCTTAACCACCAGCAGAGTGAGACGACGTTGTAAACATTGTGACAAAAGCAGAAATTGCTCATAATGAGCATATTGATGATTGGGGTTTAACGCCGTTTCTTAAACAATTTCTCAGTTATATCACGGTGGCCAGTTCACCTACTCATGCATTTCCTGGTTTTCTCACACCAGTACTCCACACAACAATCTTCCCAAGCAACTGGCTGCTTTTCCTTATAGACTTGGCCCATTGGTGGAAGTGCGAATGACGCATGTCGCATTGACTTTTGTCAATCGTCGGAAAGAAAGTTGGCCAAGCCGGGATTCAAACTCACAACCCCTGGATTGGCAGCCCATGTCGCTACCGACTGAGCTACCGGGGCTCGGCCATAATGAGCATAATATATAATAATTAGACTCTCATTTATGAAGACATTTCACATTTTTGCCAAAATGATTTCAAAAGTCTTCTGCTGCAGATTTTTTTGTATGTGGGAAAGGGTTTTAAGTTCACTATTTAGCCAAACAGCATTGTGAAGGTCTTTGAAAAATGTTTACTGACGAAAACTCTTACAAAAATTAAATTTCTATTGGGTTTGCCACAAAATCCCGGAAACTGCGTTGTTCTGTGACGGGTTTAAATATAGAATGTATTCAAAACAAAAAATGACTGTAATGTAATACTGTCCTTGTGCAATATAAAACATGTACAGCACTTATTGAGAAATCTTAAATATAGGTAATTATTTATGCACCCTTTCTGTCATACAGACACCATTTTGCAATCTTTACCTTTTCCCGCAATGTTTTCAGCTCAATGTCAATTTACAATCTTCAAGATGTTACATTTGTTTTACAGTATATATGATATATCAAGTTAGCATTTCAGGTGAACCCTTTTCGCTGTTCAACAAATCTGCAGCAGACGACTTTGAAATCATCTGGGCAGAGAACCATGGAAAACCTCTTAAAAAGAAAGTGTTATTACTGAAAAGAGTTGAAAACATGTACCGGTAGTCATCTGCTGCAGAGGCATCACAAGTGCCTACATGTGGGAAAGGGTTAATTTCGTGATATTGAAAGTATGTGGACCTTTTACATTTAGTTAATATATATTTTTATTTTTCAAAATGTACAACAGTGTTCGCAAGTTATTTTGAAATAGAGATATAGAAGAAATACTTGTATTACGGTAAATTGATTAGACTTGAATCAGTCCACAAAATTAATACTTTTTAACAAACCAGACGCTTTTTTACCTCTCTACAGCATATGACTTTTGAAAAAATGGTGGCAAAAGGAGAAATTGCTCATCATGAGCAATTTCTCTTATTGCCACAAAAATTTCAACTCTATTTGATAATTAAACTCTAATTTTTGGAGATTTTGCATGTTGTTGCAATAGGTTTTCTATGTCATCTGCATATTTTGTTGTATGCGCCCAACGTTTAATGTTTCTTATGTGCACTATATCAATGTGCTTAGACCATATCTCTAGCTTCGGTCCATTTTAACCCATTACTTCACAAGACATTTTATATGTCGTCTGCTTTACAATCATCAGAAGAACAATTTCACCAATCTAGAAAACTGAAAGATTTATATTGATAAAGAGTTGAAAATATTGCAATAAAATGTGAAATTGCTCGTTTTGAGCAATTTCACCTTTTATTGCAATGTTTTAAAAGTCGTCTGCAACAGCAGGCGTCAAATGTCGTCTGTGTGAAGTAATGGGTTAAAGTCACATAACTGTTGCACACTTTTCTCGCTTTCTATGGAAAACTTCATATTTTATTGACATATTTTGAACAAATAGAAAACTGTTTTGCTAAAAACTAAAATAAATCAAACAGATGCATTGTTTCTTCTTTATTCAATGATAAGTGAGAAAAGCAATTGATGTTTTATATACTTTTTGAGCAACTGCTCCTTTTTAGAAAGGGACATGTCAGAGCTAATTTGCTATAATAAGTAAATTCCGCAGACAGTTGATCGTCCAAAGCATGTAGATTTGAACCACCAAAATCTGCTGAAGAAAAGTATTTCTTGTTAAACAAACAAAAAGAGAGAGGATTTATAGTCACATCAATTATGCAATGTAAAGAACAAAAAAAAAATTGCTGTAAATATATTGCAATTACAGAATGTAAACAAAATGGCCATGATGCCCCTGGATGACTCACCTGAGTTATACTAACCACATAGTCAATCACAATAACTCATTTTACATTCAAGTAAGCTAATACTAGAATGTTTCCAAGATTTCTCTTCAATTTTGTCAAATGACCTTGTTTTTGATACAACATGACCCAGTTTCCCACTTGGCCTAGATATCACCAAGAAAAATAATTTCTGACAAAGTTTCAACATGCTCAAGTGTTTAACCCTTTCCCTCATACAACATTTCTGCAGCAGACGACTTTGAACATATTTTGTCAAAAAATGGAAATCTCTATAATTAAATGGATAACCTATGACTAAAAGTGGAAAACATTGTGGCAAAAGGAGAAATTGCACGTTTTGTGCAATTTCTTCTTTTGTTACTATGTTTTCATAAAGCCGTCTGCTGCAGAGGCGTCAGAAAGCGTTTATATGAGGGAAAGGGTTAATATTTATTTTCTTTGAGACAGGAAGATTCTAAGACAATTTTGACTAAAGATGAGACTACAATAAACCTGATTGCAAGACTTACAACTCAGTCTTGATCCTATAACTAATTAAATATCTTTCTGGCTAAATGCATGTTGAAATTGCAAACTCATCTCACTTTCAAACTTGCTTTGAAGGTGGCTTGTGATCTGCAGATGTGCAGTGCATAAGAACAATAACTCAAGCATGCTTATTTCTGGAGTTATCCCCAAGTGCATTTTTCCGGCAATTTTCGCACTTTACATTATCAAACTTTCCCAGGTTACATATGTGTTCCATGGAATGCTCTTGTTGTTACTTTTTTAACTTTATCCAACTTGCATACTCAAATAATGAGCAATTTCTCCATATGCCACAATGTTTTCAACTCATGTCAATAATTATACTTGTATAATTCAGACATTTTCCATATTTTAACTTGAATGTTTTTAGTCATCTACTGCATATTTATTTTTATTAGATGGGTCAAGTCAAATTAACTTTTGAACACAATGTGGAAAAGGGAACTATCATACTGCTATTCATAGAAAGTTTCCATAGTTTGGACTAGATGGTAATTGCAAAGCGATCTGTAGCAGATTTGTGATAATGTGAGGAAAGTTTACCCTTTCCCTCATACAGATGCTTTATGATGCCTCTACAGCAGACGACTTTTGAAAACAAAGTGGCAAATGTAGAAATTGCTCATTATTTTCCGCAATATTTTCAACACTATTCAATATGTATATTTTCAAAGTCATCTGCAGCATATTTTTATATGTGAGCAAGGTTGAACCGATTCGACATACAACAAATCTGCAGCAGACAACTGTGTAATTATCTAGTAAAAAATATGGAAATTCTATATAAATGAAAGTTAATTTATGGAATAATAGTTGAAATTATTGTGACAAAAGGAGAAATTGCTCGTTATGAGAAATTTCATCTTTTGCCACAATGATTTCAAAAGTCGTCTGCTTCAGATGAGTCAGAATGCATCTACAAGTGAGAAAGGGTTAACGGCTTGAGTAATATTTTACCCAGATAGGTCTTATCTGTCACAAATTAACCCTTTCCCTCATACGACAATTCTGCAGCAGACGACTTTGAACATATTTTGTCAAAAAATCAAAAATCTCTATAATTGAATGGATAACCTATGACTAAAAGTGGAAAACATTGTTGCAAAAGGAGAAATTGCTCGTTTTGAGCAATTTTTATGCGGGTGATTCAGCTATGCTGTATATTGTCATGCCCAGCTTTCAGGAAGTGTAAATTTGTAAACAATTTGTGCTGCCCTGTTTTTTCAAAATGGAAATTTTTTCTTAATTATTGTCAAGGGATCAGTTAAATACGTTTCACAACAAGCTAAACAGTATGCACATTATACAAAGTAAACGTAATGTAAAGTTTTAATCCAGGAAGTTGTATACATAATTTAGAAATTTAAGTTAGACATAAGGATCTTAAATGCTTCTTTTAAATATATGGAAAATGAGTAGCTTGAAAGCGGGTAGCTCAAAAACCTTTTGAGAAAATCCCTGCAATGAAAAATAAGGAAATATGGCTGTCGTACATCGTCAACATATTCCCTTGTTAACACTCTACATGCTACATTTTGCATCGGATCTTCATGAAAGTTTATCAAAACATTCATCTCCATCAAATCTTGGACAAGTTCGAAACTGGGCCATTTGAGCTCAAACACTAGGTCACTAGGTCAAATTGAAGGAAAATCTTGTTAACACATTTTCAACTTGAGCATGTTGTAACTTTATCAGAATGTTTGTCTTGATGATGTAAGTCAAGTTCGAACATGAGTCATGTCGGGTCAAAAAGTAGGTCACTAGGTCAAATTGAAGGTAATGCTAAGGCCGCAATGTTTGCTTCAGCAGTTAAAATTTTTGTCAGAATGTTTGTATTAATGATTTCTAGGTCAAGTTCAAATATGGGTCATATTGGGTCAGAAACTAGGTTAAATTGAAGGAAAATCTTGATACCACTGTAGAAGCCGCATTTTTTACTCAGGTCAAATTGAAGGTAAAGCTTGTTAACACTCTAGAGGCCGCAATGTTTGCTTCAGCAGTTTAAAATTTTGTCTAAATGATATCTAGGCCGAGTTCGAAAACTAGGTCCCTAGGCCAAATTGAGTGGAAATCTTGTTAACACTTTGGAGGCCTTATTTTCAACTTGAGCATGTTGAAACATTATCAGAATGTTTGTCTTGATGATATGTAGGTCAAGTTCGAACATGGGTCATGATGGGTCAAAAGTAGGTCACTAGGTCAAATTGAAGGTAAAGCTTGTTAACACTCTAGAGGCCGCAATTTTCGATTCAGCAGTTTGAAATTTTTTCAGAATGTTTGTAATAATGATATCTAGGTAAAGTTCGAATATGGGTCATATTGGGTCAGAAACTAGGTTACTAAGCAAAATTGAAGGAAAATCTTGTTAATACTGTAGAAGCCACATTTTTTGCTAAGGCAGCTTGAAATTTGTCAAAATGTTTATGTATATGATATCTAGGCCAAGTTCGTATATGGGTCAAGCCAGGTCAAAAACTAGGTCACTAGGCCAAATTAAAGGAAAATCTTGTTAACACTCTGGATACTGCATTTTTAGCTTGAGCATGTTGAAACTTTATCAGAATGTTTTTCTTGATATCAAGGTCAAGTTCTAACATGGGTCATGTTGGGTCAAAAAGTAGGTCACTAGGTCAAATTGAAGGAAAATCTTGTTAACACTCTAGAGCCAACATCCCCCACATTTTAGTACTTTTAGTACTTCGATTATTTTTGTCACTATGTTTTCAAAAAGCCATCTGCTGTAAAGGCGTCAGAAAGCGTCCATATGAGGGAAAGGGTTAAGTTATAACAATGTATGCATAAGCACACTATCATATAATTACAAACAGATCAGTTCAAGTTTACTCAGATAAAGGTGCAGGAGGATATCCTATCAGTCATGTAAGTGTTTTATATTACCTTTTTACAGGGGCCTTAATAAGGACCATTATCCTACAATATCTCTCGTATCATTTAATTGACCTTATGTTGTGGGTATTCTAAGTAATTGTCTGGCTGAGACAATTCTTTTGAGACCCAACAATTTATGGGTTTCACTGGGAAATGGGATATTTAGAAAAAGCAAAATGTCCTGTGACTAGAGCTCTTGCCTTTAAATCAGAATATAGATTACCTTCTATAACTTTTTAGCTGAAAACATTGTTAAATTAGCGCAGTAAAAAAGTTTAAAATCTATTTTAAGCGTTTATCACCAAACAAACTCTGTTAAACTAACAACAACTAAAATGAACAGTGTTATTTTTTTTATCAATATGACTTTCACAACTTTTCTATTCAATATTGCAAATATCATAAAAAGAGATTTCGACAATCTTTGAATACTAAAAACCTCAAGTAGACTGGATAAAACCTATCTATGACCAAAACAGTATTAAAATTAAGGTCTAAAAAGATCCATAATCAAATAAACGTTTTATATTTTAACCCCCCTTCCAACAAATCTGCAGTAGACGACTTTGGAAACATCTTGGAAAAATATTGAAAATCTCTTTGAATTGAAAGTAAACATATTGAATTGATTTGAAAACATTGTAGCAAAAGTCGTCTGCTTATATTGCGTCAAAATGCTTCTGAAAAAGGTACATAAAAGGTATATCTTAAGTCATACCAATGTTTTTACCACATATTTTAAAAGAGTCATATTTCACAGGATTTCTTTTTATAATTATATCTTGAAAGTGAAAGTATGGATTTCGAAGAATTGCCAATGTTGAGTAAATTCTCCTTGTTCCCCTTGTCCAAGCTAGGGGTATGAGCCAAATGTGACAACATTTCATGAACCACATTAGCAAAAGATATTACAAGAACAAGACATTTTTAACCCTTATACACAGTCATACAGTTGATTATGACGTGTCTACAGCAGACAACTTTTGAAAATGTGACAAAAGGAGAAATTAGGAGATTATTTCTCCTACTGCCACAATGTTTTCAATTCTATTTTTTTAAAAAAATCCTTTACAGAGACTTTCCTCATTTTTGCCTCAATGTCTTCAAAGTCGTCTGCTCCAGATTTGTTGTATGTGGGAAAGAGTTAGTGCTTGTTTAGGACTGACTGTTTGTAATGTCTACATGAATAACATATTTGTCTGTTTTTGATATTTGGCTCATGAAGATACATTTTGGTTCATCTGCTGCAGACAACTCAAGGAATGATTAACCCTTTCCCTCATACAACTATTCTGCAGCAGACAACTTTGAACGTATTTTGTCAAAACATACAAAATCTCCATAATTGAATGGATAACGTTAATACTACATGTATGATGAAAAGTGGAAAACATTGTGGCGAAAGGAGAAATTGCACGTTTTGTGCAATTTCTCCTTTTGTCACTATGTTTTCAAAAAGCTGTCTATTGCAGAGGCGTCCAAAAGCGTTTATATGAGGGAAAGGGTTAAACTCTAAAATGTTTCAACCTTCTTGGAAGTGTAGAAATATCATCTACATGTCAGAGGGAAAAGGTTAAAACATTCAATCTTCTGTATGTTGTATGTTTTCAAAGCAGACATTACTAGAACAAGACCTGTCATTGGACAACAAAGCTTGCTGGGTAGGGGACCTTGATTGTAAACTAAACCCCACATACTTTACAAACATCTTGGCCAAAAATATTGATAATCTCAATAATTAGATGTACAATTATAGAAAAGAATTAAAAACATTGTGACAAAAGGTAAAATTGCTCTTGGTGAGCAATTTTGATTTTAGCCACAATTGTTCTAAAAAATTGTCTGCTTCAGATGGGTCAACATGCATCTGCAGGTCGGAAAGCGTTGAACATACTTTACAAACATCTTGGCCAAAAATATTGATAATCTCAATAATTAGATGTACAATTATAGAAAAGAATTAAAAACATTGTGACAAAAGGTAAAATTGCTCTTGGTGAGCAATTTTTATTTTAGCCACAATTGTTCTAAAAAATTGTCTGCTTCAGATGGGTCAACATGCATCTGCAGGTCGGAAAGTGTTGAACATACTTTACAAACATCTTGGCCAAAAATATTGATAATCTCAATAATTAGATGTACAATTATAGAAAAGAATTAAAAACATTGTGACAAAAGGTAAAATTGCTCTTGGTGAGCAATTTTGATTTTAGCCACAATTGTTCTAAAAAATTGTCTGCTTCAGATGGGTCAACATGCATCTGCAGGTCGGAAAGCGTTGAACATACTTTACAAACATCTTGGCCAAAAATATTGATAATCTCAATAATTAGATGTACAATTATAGAAAAGAATTAAAAACATTGTGACAAAAGGTAAAATTGCTCTTGGTGAGCAATTTTGATTTTAGCCACAATTGTTCTAAAAAATTGTCTGCTTCAGATGGGTCAACATGCATCTGCAGGTCGGAAAGTGTTGAACATACTTTACAAACATCTTGGCCAAAAATATTGATAATCTCAATAATTAGATGTACAATTATAGAAAAGAATTAAAAACATTGTGACAAAAGGTAAAATTGCTCTTGGTGAGCAATTTTGATTTTAGCCACAATTGTTCTAAAAAATTGTCTGCTTCAGATGGGTCAACATGCATCTGCAGGTCGGAAAGCGTTGAACATACTTTACAAACATCTTGGCCAAAAATATTGATAATCTCAATAATTAGATGTACAATTATAGAAAAGAATTAAAAACATTGTGACAAAAGGTAAAATTGCTCTTGGTGAGCAATTTTGATTTTAGCCACAATTGTTCTAAAAAATTGTCTGCTTCAGATGGGTCAACATGCATCTGCAGGTCGGAAAGCGTTGAACATACTTTAAAAACATCTTGGCCAAAAATATTGATAATCTCAATAATTAGATGTACAATTATAGAAAAGAATGAAAAACATTGTGACAAAAGGTAAAATTGCTCTTGGTGAGCAATTTTGATTTTAGCCACAATTGTTCTAAAAAATTGTCTGCTTCAGATGGGTCAACATGCATCTGCAGGTCGGAAAGCGTTGAACATTTTACTAACATGGACGACAACTTCACTAATAAAATGACAAAGCGGAAACATAATCTCTTCTGGCAATAAATCCCAACAACCTAAAACTGCCACATTAGGTAAATGGTTAACCCTTTCCCACATACAACATCTCTGCAGCAGACGACTTTGAAAACATACCAAAAAAAAAGGAAACTCCCTTTAAATGAAAGTACAATAATTGGATAGAGTTGAAAAGATGGTGACAAAAGGAGAAATTGCTCGATTTGAGCAATTTCTTCTTTTGTTGCCATGTTTTTAAAAAGCTGTCTGCTGCAGAGGCGTCAGAAAGCGTCTATATGAGGGAAAGGGTTATTAGTGCATCAACTCATTTTATCTTTTCAGAATAACATCATATGAACACTAAAGGAGGAAGCATATTGTAATACTGTAAACAAAGATGTAGCGATACCTTTGAAGTAACAGAAACGTTGAATACAAACAGATTAATGCATTTTGATTGTCTGAAACAAATCACTCATTCACATGATAAAGATATAGTGATCAAAACGAACGGATTGTCTGAAACAAATCACTCATTCACATTATAGTGTGAAAAAGTAACCCCACAATTTTTTTTATTGAAAGTTGATTCATGTTATATAAGTTCCATACAACAATGGAGCGAGTGATATCCATCAGTTTAACCCTTATATTAATTATGTGTTCAATCAGGCCAATATCTACAGAGGATAATGTCACGCTCCATGTTGATCCACACCATCTTGCTGTTCAAGTTGGGGAAAAAGCCACATTAAGATGCTACCATTACCCAGAAGACCTTGCAGCAGATGTAGAGTTAGACTGGTTCATGCCTAATTATGACATCCCAATATCTAAACTCAAGGACAACCAAACTGTGGTAAATGAAACACAGTCTGCAATTTTACGATATACTTCAGAAAATGGAACTTTAACCATCGCGGATGCTGTAAATGAGGATGCGGGGACATACACGTGCAAGAATAAGAACAAGACACTGGACGTTGAATTAATATTTAAAGTCGATGAAAAGCCATCATATTTTACGGAAGCCATGATCGCGGTAGCAATAAATGTGGTTCTTGTAGTGATCTTCATCACTTGCTTTATTTGGAGGACTTGTCGCGATTTGAAAGAGCGAAAGTTGCAAAAAGAAAATCGCCGAAAAGCAAAACTAGGTCACAAGGCATTGACACAGAAACTAATGACCTAAGCCTTTTCTTGATAAACAATTTTTAAAAATATTGTTGGAAGAAAATAAGTTTTAACCTTGTGTATTTGTTTGTAACCCAGATAAAGACGTTGAAAGTATCAAGCAGAAAGATATAATTCAGTATTGTTTCTAACCCCTTTCTCACATACAATAAGTCGGAAGATTTCAAAATATCTTGGCAAAATTATGACAAATCTCTTATATAAAAGGGTTGGAAACATTGTAGAAAAAGGAGAAAATACCATGTTTTCGAAAGTAGTCTACTGCATATTATGAAATGTATCTGTACGTTGGAAGAGTTAATGAGTAATAAAAATGCAATATGTTGGATGGGATCTGTCTTTTGAAAGCATAAAAGCAATCAAAATGGCTGTAGCACTTTTTTCTCGATTATGCACCCTTTCCATCATACAGACAGCATTTTGTGATTTTTTCCAGCAATGTCTTCAGCTCAATGTCAATTTACAACATATATGATTAAGGGAAAGTGTTATTACTGAAAAGAGTTAAAAACATGCAGCAAAAGTAAACTTATATAAAAGGGTTGAAATCATTGTAGAAAAATGAGAAAATACCATGTTTGAAAGTAGTCTACTGCAGATATTGAAATGAATTTGTACGTTGGAAGGGTTAATGAGTAATAACAAGAGCGCCAAATGTCACAAAATACGCCCGTCCTGTTTTTTTGATACCAAGTATAGTGATAATTGGTTGTACATCAGCCAAACTTAGAGAGCGGACACTGTTAGTACAGTTTTGGCCATTTCGAGGGACATAATTGTGTATTGACTAAGATAACGTTGTAAGTTATCAAACCTGATCAAGATATTCTGCCCATCAACATATTGTCTAAATTTAAAGTTATTTAGCTGACAAGACCAATTTTAGGTAATTTCTATAATTAAAGGGCAATAACTCTCTATCGACTGGAGCAATATGGCTAGTTATCGAACTTGTCCGAGATATTACGCCAACACATTATGACCAAATTTGGTGATGATTGGACAATGGCTCCTTAAGTTATTGAGCTGAAGGTAATTTCTATAATTAAAGAGCAATAACTCTCGATTGACTAAAGCGATATAGCTAGTTATCGAACTTGTCGGAGATATTATGCCAGTACACATTGTGACCAAATTTGGTGATGATTGGACAAATATTAAGGCTTCTAAAGTTATTGAGCGTACAACATACTGGACGCCGACCACCCGCCCATACGATGCAGGTAAAACTATAATACGATCCTTTTTTTTCAAAACGGGCGTATAAACAAGAGGGCCAAGATGGCCCTATATCGATCACCTGATCATTTGTCTGCGAATGTAAACTGCAGCGAATGGTCATATTTTAACAATCTTGGTAGAGGGTGCCCCAAGGAACATTTGTGCAAAATAATTTTGAAATCGGGCTAGTACTTTTGGACAAGAAGATTGTTAAAGTTTTAACAATGCACATAAGGAAAACAAGCTCCGCCCCTTGGCGGCCATGTTTTTCAACGGATCAGAAATATTTGAACAATCTTGGTAAAGGGTGCCCCAAGGAACATTTGTGCAAAATAATTTTCAAATCGGGCCAGTACTTTTGGATAAGAAGATTTTTAAAATTTTAACAATGCACATATAAGGAAAACAGGCTCCGCCCCCTGGCGGCCATGTTTTTCAACCGATCGGAAATATTTTAACAATCTTGGTAAAGGGTGCCCCAATGTACATTTGTGCAAAATATTTTTCAAATCGGGCCAGTACTTTTGGACAAGAAGATTTTTAAAGTTTTAACAATGCACATATAAGGAAAATAAGCTCCGCCTCCTGGCGGCCATGTTTTTCAACGGATCGGAAATATTTGAACAATCTTGGTAGAGGGTACCCCAAGGAACATTTGTGCAAAATAATTTTCAAATCGGGCCTGTACTTTTGAACAAGAAGATTTTTTAAGATTTGGCAATTTTCCCCTTTTCTGTTGCCGCAGCAACCAAAGTTCTAGATGGAATTTAAATCTTTGAACAATTTTGAAAGAGGTCCACCAAAGGAACATTCCTGTGAAGTTTGGTTGAAATTAGTCAAGTGGTTAAGGAGGAGATGATCTAAATGTCTAAATGTTAACGACGGACGACGCCAGATGGACAAAAAGTGATCAGAATAGCTCACCTTGAGCCTTTGGCTCTAGGTGATCTAAAAAGAGGGCCATGATGCCCCTGGATGACTCACCTGAGTTATACCAACCACATAGTCAATCACAATAACTCATTTTACATTCAAGTAAGCTAATACTAGAATATTTCCAAGATTTCTCTTCAATTTTGTCAAATTACCTTTTTTTTTATACAACATGACCCAGTTTCCCACTTGGCCTAGATATCACCAAGAAAAATAATTCTGACAAAGTTTCAACATGCTCAAGTGTTTAATATTTATTTTCATTGAGACTACAATCAACCTGATTGCAAGACATACAACTCAGTCTTCATCCTATAACTAATTCAATATCTTTCTGGCTAAATGCATGTTGCAATTGCAAACTCATTTCACCTTCAAACTTGGTTGGAAGGTGGCTTGCGATCTGCAGATGTGCAGTGCACAAGAACAATTACTCCAGAATGCTTATTTTTGGAGTTATCCCCAAGTGCATTTTTCCCAGCAATTTTCCCAGGCTATAAATGTGTTCCATGAAATGCTACTTCTTTAACCCTTTCACTCATAAGACAATTCTGCAGCAGACGACTTTGAACATATTTTGTCAAAAATAGAAAATCTCTATAATTGAATGGATAACCTATGACTTAAAGTGGTAAAAACTATGTCAATATGTTTTCAACTAGAATGGAGTGCTCCGCAGAGCATGTGTGTCACCAGCACCTGCTCATTGAAAGTGTTGAAAAAGTGTGACAGTCAGACGCTGGACAAAAAAAAAGTAATCCCTAAGTGCCTACCATGCTACGCAGGGTGACACAAAAAGTTGTCTGCTGCAGAGGCATCAGAAAGCGTCTAAATGAGGGAAAGGGTTAACCCTTTTCCTCATACAGATGCTTTCTGACACCTCTACAGCTGACGACTTTTGAAAACAAAGTTGCAAATGTAGAAATTGCTCAATAATTTGAATGAATAAGATGATAAACACCCCCAAAACAGCACCTTGACCCAAAATATGGCTTCCGACCGACCAACAGAAGGGCCATAACTCTGTAAAATAACATGCAATTGTAAGACCTTTAGGATATGCACATGTCCTCTTGGTATAGAAGCTTCATGTAAAATTTTATTGAATTCCACCCATCGGTTTGTAAGAAATAGGCCGGTCAAAATATGACCAACAACTTAATAAGTAAAAGGGCCATAACTCTGTAAAATAACATGCAATTGTAAGACCTTTAGGGTATCACATCTCCTCTTAGTATAGAAGCTTCATGTAAAATTTAATTGAATTCCACCCAGTGGTTTGTAAGAAATAGGCCGGACAAAATATGGCTTTGGACAAAATATGACCAACATCTAAATAAGTAAAAGGGCCATAACTCTGTAAAATAACATGCAATTGTAAGACCTTTAGGGTATGCACATCTCCTCTTAGTATAGAAGCTTCATGTAAAATGTTATTGAATTCCACGCACTGGTTTGTAAGAAATAGGCCGGACAAAATATGGCTTCGGACAAAATATGACCAACAACTTAATAAGTAAAAGGGCCATAACTCTGTAAAATAACATGCAATTGTAAGATCTTCAGATAATGCACATCTCCTCCTGGTATAGAAGCTTCATGTAAAATTTTATTGAATTCCACCCAGTGGTTTGTAAGAAATAGGCCGGACAAAATATGGCTTCCGACCGACCGACAGACAGACATACAGCCCGACACAGTGACTCTTATATGTATACACTTTGTTTTTTGGGGGTATAATAATTCTCTTTATAAAGATTTACTATATTTTTGTGGATATGTTTCAGTCATCTGCTACATATTTTCATATGTGACCAAGGTTTAACCCATTCATTCGACAAACAACAAATCTGCAGCAGACGACTTTATAAATATCTATTAGAAAATATGGAAATTCTTTATAAATGAAAGTTAATTTATGGAATAATAGTTGAAATTATTGTGACAAAAGGAGAAATTGCTCGTTACAAGCAATTTCGTCTTTTGCCACAATTATTTCAAAAGTCGTCTGCTTCAGTGAGAAAGGGTTAAAGGGTTTGAGTAATCTCTTACCAAGATGGGTCTTATCTGTCACAATTTAAGTTATAACCATGTATGCATAAGGCAACACACTATCATATAATTACAAACAGATCAGTTTCAGTTTACTCAGATAAAGGTGCAGGAGGATATCCTATCAGTCATGTAAGTGTTTTATATTACCTTTTTACAGGGGCCTTAATAAGGACCATTTTCCTACAATATCTCTCGTATCACTCAATTGACCTTATGTTGTGGGTATTCAAAGTAATTGTCTGGCCGAGACAATTCTTTTGAGATCCAACAACATAGGGTTTCACGGGGAAATGGGAATTTTAGAACAAGAGGGCCATGATGGCCCTGGAATCGCTCACCTGATTTTTTTTTTTTACTTTAGCTATATAAGCCCCGCCCCCTGGCGGCCATAGTTTCCGACCAATCAACTTGGCTTGAAGGAATCTGATAGAGGGTCACCCTAGGAACATTCCTACAAAATTATTTGAAAATCGGCCTGACACTTTTGGAGAAGAAGATTTTTTTAAGTTTTCACAATAGCCATATAAGGCAAAATAGACCCGCTCCCCCTGGCTTCCATGTTTTTTTACCAATCAACATGGCTTGAAGGAATTTGATAGAGGGTCATCCAAGGAACATTTCTACAAAATTATTTGAAAATCGGCCTGACACATTCGGAGGAGAAGATTTTTTAAGTTTTCACTATAGCCATATAAGGCAAAATAGCCCCGCCCCCTGGCGGCCATGTTTTTTGACCAATCAAGATGGCTTGAAGGAATCTGATAGAGGGTCATCCAATGAGCATTTCTACAAAATTATTTGAAAATCTGCCAACCATCTGGCATTCCTTTTTTGTACAAGCTAGGGTATGAGCCAAATGTGAAAAAATTGGTGCCATTTTTTTTCATGAACCACATTAGCAAAAGATATTACAAGACCAAGACATTTTTAAACCTTATACACAGTCATACAGTTGCTTTCTGACGTGTCTACAGCAGACAACTTTTGAAAATGTTGTGACAAAAGGAGAAATTAAGAGATTATTTCTCCTATTGCCACATTTATTAAAATTCTATTAAAAAGAAAATCCTTTCATTTACAGAGACTTTCCATATTTTTGCCTTGATGTCTTCAAAGTCGTCTGCTGCAGATTTGTTGTATGTGGGAAAGAGTAAGTGCTTGTTTAGGACTGACTGTTTGTAATTTTTACATGTATAACAGAATAATGGTCAGCGCCCTGCAACACAATTATGCAAATGAACCTCAGCGAGGTCCAATCATATAACAAGGATTGTAAATGGTCAATCCCGCATACAACGTATGCTTTTTACTGAAATCAGTCTATGAACAGTTACTGTGTTAAATAATTTAACAAGAGGGCCATGATGGCCCTATATCGCTCACCTGAGTAAGTGTTTTAGTGTCCTAATTGCTCTACAAAAAATATAACAATTGTGCAACAATTAAAGGGCCATAATCCAGTCATGCATGGATGGATCTGGCTGGTTTTCAAAAGGAACCGAGCTCTCATGTATATCTAGCTACTGAATAAGTTTGGTAAACATCGGATAATAAATGAAGTTTATGATCGTGTTCACAAGGTCAATTATAACAATTTTGCAACAATTAAAGGGCCATAATCCAGTCATACATGGATGGATCTGGTTTTTAAAAGGAACCGAGCTCTCATGTATATTTAGCTACTGTATAAGTTTGGTAAACATAGGTTAATAAATTTACCTGAACAAATTGGAAACTCTCTTTAAATGAAAGTACAAAAATTGGATAGAGTTGAAATCATGGTGACAAAAGGAGAAATTGTTTGTTTTGAGCAATTTCTTCATTTGTTGCCATGTTTTCAAAAAGCTGTATGCTGCAGAGGCATCATAACGCGTCTATATGAGGGAAAGGGTTAATTAGTGCATCAACTCATTTTATCTTTTCAGAATAACACCATTTGAACACCAAAGGAGGGAGCATATTGTGATACTGTTAACAAAGATGTAGCGATACCTTTGAAGAAACAGAAACGTTGAAGTCAAACAGATTAATGCATTTTGATTGTCTCAAACAAATCACTCATTCACATGATAAAGATATAGTGATCAAAACGAACAGATTGTCTGAAACAAATCACTCATTCACATGATAAAGATATAGTGATCAAAACGAACGGATTGTCTGAAACGAATCACTCATTCACATTATAGTGTGAAAAAGTAACCCCACAATTTTTTTTTATTGAAAGTTGATTCATGTTAGATAAGTTCCATACAACAATGGAGCGAGTGATATCCATCAGTTTAACCCTTATATTAATTATGTGTTCAATCAGGCCAATATCTACAGAGGATAAAGTCACGCTCCATGTTGATCCGCACCATCTTGCTGTTCAAGTTGGGGAAACAGCCACATTAAGATGCTACCATTACCCAGAAGACCGTAAAGCAGATTTAGAGTTAGACTGGTTTATGCCTAATTATGACATCCCAATATCCAAACTCAAGGACAACCAAACTGTGATAAATGAAACACAGTCTGCAATTTTACGATATACTTCAGAAAATGGAACTTTAACCATCAAGGATGCTGTAAATGAGGACATGGGGACATACATGTGCAAGAATATCAACAAGACACTGGACATTAAATCAATATTTAAAGTCTATGAAATGCCATCATATTTTATGGAAGCCATGGTCGTGGTAGCAATAAATGCAGTTCTTGTAGTGATCTTCATCACATGCTATATTTGGAGGACTTGTCGCGATTTGAAAGAGCGAAAGCTGCAAAGAGAAAATCGCCGAAAAGCAAAACTAGGTCACATGGCATTGGAACAGAAACTAATGACCTAAGCCTTTTCTTGATAAACAATTTTTGAAAATATTATTTGAAAAGAAGAAGTTTAACCTTGTGTGTTTTTTTGTAATCCAGATAAAGACATTGAAAGAATCAAGCAGAAAGAGTGTTGTTTATAACCCCTTTTTCACATACAACAAGTCTGAAGAAGACAATTTTCAAAATATCTTGGCAAAATTATGACAAATCTTATTTTAACTAAAGTAAACTTATATAAAAGGGTTGAAAACATTGAAGAAAAAGGAAAAAATACCATGTTTTCGAAAGTAGTCTACTGCAGATGTTTTGAAATGCATCTGTAAGTTGGAAGAGTTATTGAGTAATAAAAATGCAATGTGTTGGATCAGATCTGTCTTTTGAAAGCATAAAAGCAATCAGAATGGCTGTAGCGCTTTTTTTCTCGATATGACTCGGATAAGCATGTGTAAATGTTTTAAAAGTCTCAGAAGGGTACTAACTGTCTGCCTTTGTCATAACACACCTCTAAATGTAACTTTTATCAAAAAGCTAGACATGTAGCCTCACTATTTTAACAACAGTGACCGTAACCCTTTCCCAGATGCAGACACATCTTGGTGCATCTGCTGCAGATGGCCTATGAACAGATTGTGACAAAAGGAGAAATTGCTAATTTAGTATAAGATCAATTTCTCCTTTTGCCTCAATGTTTTCAACTGTATTTAAAAATTAAACCCTAATTCATTGAGATTTTTCACACAAGGTTTAAAATCAAATGGTGACTTAACCCTTTCCCTCATACAACAATTCTGAAGCAGATGACTTGGAACATATTTTGTCAAAAAATAGAAAATCTCTTTAATTGAAAAGATAACCTATAATTAAAAGTGGAAAACATTGTGGCAAAAGGAGAAATTGCTTGTTTTGAGAAATTTCTTCTTTTGTTATTATGTTTTCAAAAAGCTGTCTGCTGCAGAGGCGTCGGAAAACGTCTATATGAGGGAAAGGGTTAACCAGTCACAGGTTTTAGAAGGGAAATGAGATAATGCCTTAATACAGTCATATGCATGCCTTTCAAGTCACCAACACAACATTTAAGCAGATTCATCATTTAACACTTTTCCCCAAATATCACAAAACTGCAGCAAACAACTTAATAAATATCTAGGTCAAAATACTGAAAATCTCTACAAATAAAAGTATAATTATTGAAGAGTTGAAAACGTTGTAACAAAAGAAGATATTTCTCAGTATGAACAATTTCTCCTTTTGACACAATGTTATAAAAAGACATCATCGATGGTTTCATGTAAAACGGATGCAACTACATCTTGAACAAGATGTAGTTACAACCGTTTTGCATGAATCCCTCTATCTGCTGCAAATGCACCAACATGGGTCTGTAAAGGGTGTGGTTAGGCTGGATGTGCAATGATTGTTACAATCTTCATTGTTTTTAAGTATAAACAGCTGTCAAAGCATAATGCAGAGGAATCCGCTGTGGCCAAGTGGTTAGCGATTTAAACCAAGGCGTCCCAGGTTCAATCTCCAGTGGCAGCAGTCATGTTGGAGTGACCCTAAAATAAGGCAAATGTCCTAGTCTAATGAACTGTTGCGTGATATAATTGAAATAATGTTAAAAATGGTTAAAACCCCAATAAAATAATAAAAATCCTGATGCATTCCATTTGTAAATGTGAAATAATGTTATATTTTCATGATTGTATATGTATGTGACAAAATTGCTCAATATAGCTATTTTTCTGTGATGCAAATGAAGGCATCATTTGAATAATTTATCAAATTTGTACTTACATGTAGCAAGAACATGTACAGGGCTCCAGATAAGGTGTATATGTCATGTTCTAAAATCAATATTTGACCCTGAAACCCTCTGTTGTGGGTACAGAAAAGGTTCATCTCGATGACACAATTCTTTTGAGAAACCACAACTAAGTCTTTCAATGAGTGAAAAGAGAAATATTTTGAAGCAAGAATAATCTCGCAACATATGGTTTGATAAGATAAAAAGACGGATAATGAGGGGAAAAGAGGTAACATAAATTAACCCCTTATCTAAACCTCTGTCATACGTTTATAACATGATGTATTATACTGATAACCCTTTCCAACATACAACAAGTCTGCAGAACTCAAACAAGAGGGCCATGATGGCCCTAGATTGCTTACCTGAATTATGCAATGTGATATCTAATGCAAAACACATCAAGACAATAATTCTTACAAAGATTCAAATGAAACCTCCAGTGTTAACAAGATTTTCCTTCATTTGGCCTAGTGACCTATTTTTTTTTTATTACCTAATATGCCCATATTTGAACATGGACTAGATATCATCTAGACAAACATTCTGACAAAGCTTCAACTTGCTCAAAATAAAAATGTGGCCCCCGGAGTTTTAACACTATTTTCCTTCAATTTGGCCTAGTGACCTAGTTTTCACCCAATATGACCCATATTCGATCTTGAACTAGATATCATTAAGACAAACCATCTGCCAAAATTTCAAACTGCTGAAGCAAAAATTGCGGCATATAAAGTGCTTACATGATTTTCCTTCAATTTGACCTAGTGATATACTTTTTGACCCAACATGACCCATTTTCAAACTTGACCTACATATTATCAAAACCAACATTCTGAAAATGTGTTAACAAGATCTTCCTTCAATTTGACATAGTGACCTAGTTTTGATCTCATATGGCCCTGTTTTGAACTTGTCCAAGATTTGATGGAGATGAATGTTCTGATAAACTTTCATGAAGATAGGATGCAAAATGTAGCCTGTAGAGTGTAAACCAGGCAATTGTTGAAGACGCACAACAGACGGAAATCGGACAAAATGTGATCAAAATAGCTCTCCATTGAGCACAGATGAGCTAAAAAGTGAAGGAGAAAGCTAAATAATTGTATACAGTTGAAAAGATTGAGGTAAAAAGAGCCAAGCCTCAGTAGCTCAGTCGGTAGCATGCTGTCAATCCAAGGGTTGTGAGTTCGAACCCCAGCTTGGCCAACATTTTTCTGTCATTTGACAAAAGTCATTGTGACAAGAGTTATTCTTCTTCCATCAATGGGCAGCCAGTTGGTTGGAAAGATTGTGTGGAGTACTGGTGTGCGAAAGCCAGGAAACACATGAGTATGTGAACTGGCTGCCATGATATGAACAATTGTTGAAAACAGCGTTCAACTCCAACCAATCAATCCTTTTGCCACAATATTTACAAAGGTTGCCAGCTGCAGATGTGTCACAATGGGTCTATTTATTGGAAGAGGATAATTAATGTTTACTTTTGAAAACATATACAGGAAATAGAAATTGCTTATTTTCTTCCTTTTCCCCAATGGTTACAAAAGTTTTCTGCTGCAAAGGCATAACATATCATTTGTTAGCTATGATTGACTACAGGCTCTCGGAATAGCTCTATGATATTTTTTAGTAGGGACAGCCACTCTAAGACTGCACATTTTATTCAACTTCATATTTTCTCTGCAACCATCACAGACCCAAGACAAGCTGGGAGACCCAACATTCTCAGGTTTTTTTTTCTGAAAAAGGGGAAGGGGCCTGGGGCCTTTGAGAAGGGGAAAATTTCGCGGCGTTTTAGACAAAAAGGGGAAAAATTGTAAACTAGTATAATGTACATGTTTAACTTTTATCATTACAAGGCCATCTCTCTATTTTTTATGTTCTTGAACTCCTCCACTAGATTGTCATAATCCAGTTCACTCAAACTATACCACTGTCAAGGGTCGAAATTAGCAAGATTTTCTACTTGCATTTTTTTGTAAGTGCTATTTTTTGTTACTTGCTAAATGAGAAAACAACTTTAATTTTTGAGAACTTATAAGAACTTTAATTTTAAGCAACACAATGTGAACTACAATAGTGCAATACACTGTTATGGTCAATCATGAATGTAATGTAAACATGGTCCAAACCATGCTGTGAATTGAAGCTGCTGAGACTGTCAGATATACAGCATAGCCTAGAAACCTTCAATTTCTGGCTCCATATGGCAAAGTATGGGGTCTTTTCTGTCTTAGTCAGACAGTCCAGACAACAACCATCTTGTCACAGCAGTTTTTGGGTCATATCTTGAAGGGCAACATCAGCAACTTTAATTCTCATCAAAATATCAAGTATTTCAGCACCAAGCCTACACCTGAAGTCAAATTTTATTCAGTTCATTGTTCAAAGATAAATAATGATTTAAGCTAAAAAAAAATTTTGTTCAGGAGGGGAATTTATATTTTTAGGGGAAAAACTATGCTTATTTTCCGAGGGGAAGGGTCCGTTAAACGGCCCCTTTTATTTTTATGATTCTGATCAGGGTCTGAACTGTTTGTCAGGAAATTATGTAACTGTTATAGAAGGTTTGAGCTAGTATCTTTATATTTGATTTGTTTCTAACTTAAACATCTCTTAAGGAAACTTTGCAAATGGCGTGGCCAATAAATATTGCATATAAAATGATGTTTAACCTTTTCCCACAAACATCATAACAACCACAGACAATCTTGAGAACATCTTCAGGTAGGTAGAAATTTGGAAAATCTCTATCAATGAAAGATGTTGCAAAATCGTCAACCGTAGAAAAGTATGTTATAAAAAAGATTTTTGTTTACTTCAAAACAACTGCAAGTGATGTAAGATAGTATAAAATGGGTTCAACATCTTATACCTTTGTATTTCAAAACATTGTGGTAAAGGAAACTAGAGGAACATGATGGCCCTTGATCGCTCAACTGAAAAATGTGATCTTTAACCCTTATACAACAATTCTGCAGCAGACGACTTTGAACATATTTTGTAAAAAAGTAGAAAATCTCTATAATTGAATGGATAACCTATGACTAAAAGTGGAAAACATTGTTGCAAAAGGAGAAATTGCTCGTTTTGAGCAATTTCTTCTTCTGTAACTATGTTTTCAAAAAGCTGTCTGCTGCAGGTGGTGTCAGAAAGTGTCTATATGAGGGAAAGGGTTCAGACAAGATCAATATTTACAGAACACAAAATTATACTGATCAATGAAACTTTCCCATTTTCTCTTTTTTCCTCACACCTCTGCAGCAGACGACTTTTGAAAACATTTTGGCTAAAGAAGAAATTGTTCATGATGAGCAATTTCTTCTATTGCCAAAATGTTTTCTCCTTTATTCAATCATTGGTCTTCTATTTATAGAAGGTTTCTGAATTTTTGACTTAATGTTTTTAAGTCATCTACTGCAGATGTGTTGTATACATGTGGGACAGGTTTAATGCAAATCTGCATGATTATAAGTGTAACATGTCCTAGTCGCTAGGATTCATGTTTGGCTTTTTAACCTGTCAAAATAAATTGAACACACTTTGTAGTCTGTAAAGGAACATTGGGAACATTTTCGACAAATTTAGACAAGCCCTTTAAAAGTTTTTAACATATTACTTCTTTTCTCATACTACGCTGCTTTGTTTATCAACAAATTCAAATGGCTTGAAGGAATCTTTTAAGAGGCATCTAGGGAAACATCTGGTTGAAATCAGATTAACACTTCCAGAGAAGAAGAATTTCTAAATTTTGTAACTTTAATCAAAATGGCTTAAAAAAATATTAATAGAGGGTCACATAAGGAACATGTCTGCTCAACTATCTTAAAATTAGACAAAGGACTTTTAGACTTGATGAATCTTAAAGGTTTGCCATTTTAACCGGTTTTGCCTATTGGCCATGTTTTTTAACCAATCAATATGTCTTGGGAACAATTTTAGTAGAATGTCAACCAAATCTTGAAATAAGACAAGGACTTTCAGCTAAAAACAGTTTTTAATAATTGACATTTAACCCTTTCCCTCATAGTCATACAACAATTCTGCAGCAGACGACTTTGAACATATTTTGTCAAATAATGGAAAATCTCTATAATTGAATGGATAACCTATGACTAAAAAGGGAATTTCTTCTTTTGTTACTACGTTTTCAAAAAGCCGTCTGCTGCAGAGGCATCAGAAAGCATCTATATGAGGGAAAGGGTTAACCACCTTTTTTATGCCGTCTGACAGCCATGTTTTCCAACTAATCTAATCAATATGAAGAATCTTTGGAGTCACAGAAGGGACAATTTTACCAAATAATTTAAAGATTTATATCCCCCCCCCCCCTTTTTGGTGCCAAAGATATAAAAGGAATTGAATTCTTTAAACAATTTTGAAAGAAGACCACCAAAGGAAGTTTCCTGAAGTTTGCAACTGATCCAGTGGTTTCAGAAGAGAAATAAAATAAATAAGAAATAAATGACAACTGATGCAGGGTACAGGGTGATCACAGTAGCTCACTGTGAGCACAATGTGTACATGTGAGCTAAAAAGATGCTGATAATGAATCAAAATTCTCGAATAAAATTGATATTCAGGTATTCACAGGCCTCAAAATTAGCAGCATGTAAGACTGTTACAAAAAACGCATGTGTCACTTTCAGAAACAACAGAGAATTGATCTGTATGTGCCTTACTACTTTACATGCAGGCAATAAAAACGAAAGGCCAAATTCGCTCCACAGCCATAACGCAAAAACAAATCTTACTCATACTTTTGGACAAGAAGATTTTTAACATACATGTATACATATAAGGAAAATAAACTATGCCCTTAGGCAGCCATGTTTTAAACGGATCAGACTTGTTTAAACAGGAATACTTGTGCCAAATCTATTTTCAAATTAGGCCAGTTGTTATGGAAAAGAAGATATTTCTAGTATGTTTTTCATGGAATTGAATTCTTTATACAATTTTGAAAGAGGAAATTAATTTGAAAGATGTTATCTTGTTTAGCAGAAGTTTTTTGAAGTTGTTTGTAAAAATATGTGAATGGACAGAAGACGAAGAACATTAAGTGATCACAATAGCCCACATGCACATCCTGCTCAGGTGCACACATTTTTGGATGAGACTTTTACCCCACTAAAGCCATAAAATCCCAGAGTTAATTTTTGGATGAGATTTTCCCCTACTTTGAAAAATAAATGTAAAACAGCTTATATTACTTGAATGAATCTGGTAAAGGGTCAACGAGCTTAAATTTTCTACAAAATCATTTGAAAAAACGGCCATTAAAAGAGAGTTTTTAAATTTGAACTTTAGGCACTTCAGGCAAAACAGCCTCATACCCTTGTGCCATGTTCTTTTACCAATCAAAGTTCAAGTTCAAAAACTTTAATAGTAATTCAAACCCACCTGCACAAAAAACATTACCTACAACATGAATATATTTCATAACAAGGTTATGTCAGGGGTATGTATCCAGATATACTAAGTACTCATAGTAAACCTAGTTATTTCCCTTTATATGCATAGCAAGTTAATCAATAGCTTTAAGAAAGTGAGAATGTCAACAAAGGAACATTTCTTCAAAATTATTTGAAAATCTGTCAAATAGAAGATGTTGACAGTTTTGCTTTCATTTCCAAAAGAAAGCAGAACTAGAAATATTACTGAAGGTGATGAATACCCCCAGCTGGTGCCTGACAATATACATATGTATGAGAAATTCAAGGGGCCATAACTCATTTAAAAATAATTCCAGTGCAACATGCCGACAATATTCACAACTAGGCTTGGTATCAATCATTCTTGTGTAGTTATATTGAATTCTGACCAAGGTTTGCTGCGAAATAGTGTTCACAAAATATGGACATATATGTAATATGTATGAGAAATTCAAGGGGCCATAACTCATTTAAACAACACGCCGACAATATGCACAACTAGGCTTGGTATCAATCATTCTTGTGAAGTTATATTGAATTCTGACCAAGGGTTGCTGCAAAATAGTGTTCACAAGAAATGTCTACAGACCAACGGACCGACCGACCAACTGACCGACAAGCGTGACTCCTATAAAGCCCCCATATACTATGTATCTGGGGGTATAATTATGTTTGCATAATACAAGAGGCCCGTGAGGGAAAGTATCATAAGTCAAAAATTAAATCACTACTCCAATATTAAGCAAACCAGCCTGGTGGCTATGTTTTTCAAACCATCAACATGGCCTAAAGGAATCTTGTAGAGCGTCACCTAAGGAATATTTCTACAAAATATTTTTTAAATCACCAGATTCTTTCAGAGAATAAGATTTTAAAAGTTTTCACTAATACCATATAAGGCAAAAATGCCCCTCCCCCTCACTGCTATGTTTTTGACCAATTATAAAAGGTCACCCAAGAATCATTTCTAGAAAATTATGTGACAATTGGCCACATACTTTCGGGGAATTTTTTTAAAGTTTCTTCTCTAGCCATAAAAGACAAAACAGCCCTGCTGTTTTCAACATGGCTTGAAGAAATACAGTACAAGGTCACACAGGGAAAATGTCTACAAAATTCTTTGAAAATATGCTACATTCATTTTGGAGGAGAAGGTTTTTAAGTTTTCATTATAGCCATATAAGGTAAAACTGCATTGTGGAAAACGTAGGCATTGTTCTTTATATGCAGCATCTTCCTTTTCCACATTGTTGTCAATTCTGTATAAAAATGCTTTTTTAAACTTTTTAGAAATTACATTGCTGTTCCCAGATGATTTCGAAGTGCATTGCTAACAAAAGTCATAGTAGATAGTTGTTTAGCTCTGACACCAAAAGCATGCAACAAAGAGAAATAGACTTGAGTACTTACGTTTTAACTCTTTAGCTGCCTCTTTTGTAACTTTTCTGTTGAAGAAAAAATATATCTATTGCAATCATATATTCTAAAATATCCATTGTGTATATTTATGTCGATTCCTCCTATCTTTGCACATCTGCATAGTACCTCTGAAATGAGTTAGTTTTGAAAGATTTATTCATTCATTTCACTAACTTGCAAGACTTGTATCAACAAGATGACCATGAAGGTACTATATTGCTAACCTTTTTTTAATGAACCTATTTAGAATCATCCTATTTAGAATCATTTTTTATATCAAAATTAACAATAGAAATATAAGGGAAAATAGCCATGACCCTTAAACACAATGTGTTTCAACCTATCAACATGCCATGAACAAAGATGTAGAGGGTCAAAGGAACACATAGAACTGTAAAACCATTTTTAAATTGGACATGTCCTTCAGGAAACATTTAAATGATTGCATTTCAAGCACATAAGGGAAACTAGCCCCAAGGAAGTCATGAATGAACCAATCCAAATGACTAAGTAGAGTATGACCCATTGATTATTTCTATGCATTTACATTGAAATTAGTCCATTAATTTCAGAGAAAAATTTCAATGTTTTCATTATATATCTGCAGCTCTTTCCAACTTGCAGAAAGACTTTTGAAAACATTTTTTACTCTATTCGATCATTTTACTTACTTTCATTTATTGTGATTTTCCATTTTTTTGTCAAGTTATTGTTTTATCAAAGCCATTGATCTGTTGGCCATGTAGTTTTTTTACCAATCAAAATGCCATGAAAATTATTTTAAGGAGGTCACCAAAGGAACATTTCTATTATGTTATTAGAAATCAGACTGGTACTTTCAGAATATTTTTAAAGTTTGAACTACAATCATAGAATGAGATTGTTTGAAGGAACACATACATTTTGCGTATAAATTTGTCAGTATGACAGACGGACGACAAAATAGTGATCCCTGCCAGAGAAGGCAACTCAAAATCTAGCCCTGCCCCATATATTATTACTAATCAGCTTTAAAAATATTTTGCTAATGCAAGGATTATTGCTGCCAAGATTTCTTACAGTACTTATTCTTTCGGTTACCAAGTCAACCAGACTTCTGCATGCAATTTGATTATTTAAACAATTTTGAAGGAACATTAATGTGAAATTGATTGATATATGCCCATTGGTTTAAGAAAATAGGAAAAGATGGATAGAGGACGAACGATCACAGTAATTCACCCTTAGCAAAAAAAAATCACGGGATTTGATAATCAAACAATTGAAACTATTCTTTGAGAAAGAGTATAAAACTTATCAGGGACAAAAGGCAAATATGCTCTTATTTCTCCCTCATTACTTCCTTTTTTTTCTTTACTTTTCAAAATGTCACAATTGGTTAACAATTAAAACATCTAATTCTCTTACCCTGATTCCAAGACTTTGATCTTTGCATTCAACTCTCGTTTTTCAGCTTCAAGTCTTTCGGTTTCTGCATAAGTGGACTTGTTCAAATGTTCATACTGCTTTTGAGCTCCCTGGAAAATAAAGACAATAAGTATTTACTGGGTGTTATCTTAACCAATACACATTTAAAAAGTCAGGTACTTGCAATGAAGTTTCAACACAATTGGATAACCTATTTGAAAGAAGATATTCAAAGCATAATTTCGATGGACAGTCCATGCACATAAGGGTGAGCCAAATAGCCCTAGAGGGCCAGTATTGCTCCACTGCCATTTGGAAAAATAATCCTATACACTTTAGGCATAAAGGGTTAAACAACCGGACACAACTGGTAGCCATGTTTTTTTAACATCTTGTAGAGGTTCACCCTGGAAACATTTCTATGCAAATATAACATCAGTTGGAAGTAATGACATGAATTCTGATCGATCATGATTTGACCTGTCAGAAACATTGGTCTATGACATGCACATGAATATCATTCAAAATAAAATCCCCAAATAAAAAATGCAATGGGAAATAATTTCTATATAATTTGTGTATGCTATAACACTTGGAACACTTAAAACTCTGACCTTGATATGAACCCATCAATAGGACAAGGTACACGTTTGCTTTGATAAACATCGTTGATCCAGATCAGCCTGTGCATTTCACAGTCTGTTCTAGTCTACACTGTTCACATCCTACATACATAAACTTGTTAGAAGCTTCTTGCATATATTCTGATATGACAGAGTAGATGGACAGGCTGATGCCAACTTGTACCTCTTTCTATGTTTGTTTAATAAGGGTTTAACTTCGTTTTCAACATTATTTCAGTTATATCACGGCAACATTTCGCTTATTCATGATCCCCGGGTAAACAAACCAGTACTAGGTTAGGAAAGATACCACCATGACCATATTGCAGCGACTTGGTATCAAACCTTGGATGCCCGCTTCCAAATACCTGAAGCTAACCACAGGATATTCCTCATTTCCTATGAACAGGCCCATATACAGATGATAACATTGTGAAGGAAGAATATGCTCCAATGGTTCTTACCTCTGCTATAACTAACTTATTTGTAAGTTCTTCTAGTTCTGTATTCTTCTTTTTAACATCTGATTCCAGATAAACTTTGGACTGCAAAAAAAAAGTATGTGTGAAAGTTGGGTATAAATAGTTTGTGGCATCATTTTGAACCTCTTTTCAATAATATTTCAACCAAATTCTTTGTTGGCAAAGATGGGCATCCCCTTACAACATAAGTTTTGACTTTTGACCTGCACTGACATTTGATCTCCTGACCTTGAAAATAGAGCACACCTTCTCATAATGGGGAAGAAGTTGAACAAGTATAATAATCCTCAATTGTAAAGATTTCTCTATATTATGCAGACAAGAACTTTGGAAAATTGCCTCCAGTGATCTGGACTTTTTGACTTCTGACCCTGAAAATCAAAAGGGCACATCTAATCATAATGGGAAACAAGTATGCAAAGTTTGAGTATACATTGTGGTATGGTTTCTGACTGATTTCTCCTTTTGCCTCAATGTATTAAACTTTATCACAAATTGTTCTTATAGTTAACAAGAGTTTATATAATATGTGGGAAAGGGTTAAAACTTACAGCTCTCAGTGGTTCAGTCTCCATCAGTGCAGCCTTCAACTGGGTTTCTAAAATCTCACTCTGCCTGTAAATATGAAGAAGTATATAATGTTAGATTGGCTGAAGACCCTTGTTACTCAATGCTGCTGATCCTTTCCAATTACAGTGTAAAGTGAATATATCTGTAACTGAGCAGCCCTCTGCGAAAAACCAGCAATTTGGCATTTGCAACAAGCACTATCTCCAGATAGGTCAGCACACCTTGCACTGCACTGATATCAAATTAGTCATAGAAGGTTTCAAGATTAGATTGAATGAGCAAGGCAAGTGTATTTCCACATGCATAATGATTAAATTAAGGTTGGTTTTCGAAAAGTACCTTCAAACATTCAATAGACCAGTAAACACATCTTTATTTATGAATTTGAAGTTGGTATTTGCACAACTCAGTGAACAGTGAAACACTTGATACAGCTTATACTTGGTAACTCCGAATAGCATAAAACCTGGTCAATTGGTTGATTGGGGTTTAATTACATTTTGAGCAATTTCTCCTTCTGTCACAATGTTTTCTAAGAGTCTTTTGTTGCATATGCATCTGAAAGTGATAGTGTTGAGCAAACTTAAGTTTACCCTCCCTTTTCTAGGTATAAGTTTTTTACCTGTGGAATTTGTCCGCCCTCTTTGTTGCTTCTTCATTTTTCTTATATTGCACATCGTAATGTGAAGCTAGTTAAGGAATAAACTTTATACATGTTATACACAATGGACAAGAAATCAACATATTTGAAATAATCAGACTGATTTATAACAAAAGATATCTTAATCTAGATTTTTGATGGAATAAATATATGAGAATTGAGCACTTATTTATAGTTTATAGCTATGATAGAACTGATTTTGATGCTCATTGAAAATGGGCAGATAAAGTTCATTGTAGGAGAAATCTTGATTTACCAAAAAATCAAACAGAAATTGGAATTTGCTATACAACAATTCTTACTGCTGATGAGTCATAAAAAGTCTCGACCAAAGATGGAAAGGAATTGACATACTCTCCAAACTCCTCAAGCAAAATTACAATTTATAACATATTGCCTGAATGAAGTTTTCAGGTCACTTTTGGCAGTATTTTGATAATATCAGTGCTTCATTTGCTAATTACATCATGTATCAGTCTTAATTCTTATTTGACCCGTAAACCCTTCGTTGTTGGTCGTCTAAATTATTCAGAAGAGATACAGTATGGTAAAATAACTTCTTGATGTCTCTTTACATGTATCTAGGCTTCTGTAACATAAATACCAGTAAGCTTATTAAATTTATAACATAATTGAAGCTTTCTCTAAAATTGTGCGCAAAAAGGAAGAAGTAACTACTACCAATTTTGAAAGCAGCTATAATCAAAGCAAGGTTCAATTCTGAAACCTCACACATGTATTACAGACATTCTAACAGTAACACCCCTGAAGCCATGAAAACATGTATAATGTGATAAGTGTTAAAAGGATATCTTCACATTTAGACTTGTACTTCTTGATCAGCAAACTGAAAGTTAAACAAGAGAATTACAATAACATAATCAGACATCTAGTTATATGCGAAACTATAAAAACTCTAAAAACATTTTCACTGCTCTGAAAAGAACTCCATGCTCAAGATAAGGCTTCTGATAGGTCAATTTGGAGAACGAATTTGCTTCTGACCAATCAATTACTTGAGCACAGATTAAACTATTATAGTTTTTCAGCCTGCAGGCTATAGATCTATACTCTGTGCTCTAGTATCTGATAGCTCAGAAGCAGATTCGTTCTCGAAAATAATCAATCTTGTTTTGAGCACAGAGTTAATTTCTCAGGCATAGGGAATGTAAAAGGACTTTGATTGCAGATTCTCGACAAATCGCTACAGGTCAGTTAAAATGTATTTAACCCTTTCCCTCAAACGACAATTCTGCAGCAGACGACTTTGAAGGTATTTTGTCAAAAAATAGAAAATCTCTATAATTGAATGGATAACCTATGATTAAAAGTGGAAAACAGTGTGGCAAAAGGAGAAATTGTTTGTTTTGAGCAATTTCTTCTTTTGTCACAACGTTTTCAAAAAGATGTCTGCTGCAGAGGCGTCAGAAAGCGTCCATATGAGGGAAAGAGTTAAGATTCACTTTCACCGTAACAGAAGAGTTAAGATGCTTCTGAAGAAGATTGCAGTTTCTGAAAACATTGTTGGAAAAAGTGTAAGGAATCTTTTGCTTTGAAATTAAAATAATTAATTTACCTAGACTCTTAAATGTTATATTCAGATGTTTAAGATATTTCTTTCTTCACGCGATTTCTGCATTTCCTACAATGTTTTTTATAGGCTTCTGCATCAGATGCTTTCAACGTTATTGGCTAATGACAATATCCTTTTGATATTTGATAGCTTTTCAACTATATCTTGGTCAAAAATAATAATGGCTTCCCTTTCCCTCATATAGATGCTTTCTGACGCCTCTGCAGCAGATGGCTTTTCGAAAACATAGTGACAAAAGACGAAATTGCTCAAAACGAGCAATTTCTCCTTTTGCCACAATGTTTTCCACTTTTAGTCATAGGTTATCCATTCAATTATAGAGATTTTCTATTTTTTGACGTCTGCTGCAGAATTGTTGTATGTGGGAAAGGGTTAACCTTGCAGATATACTGTATATCCATGTTTATAAAATCAGCATTTTAAAAGGCTTGTCTAAATTTGTCAAAAATGTTCCCAATGTTCCTCTACAGACTACAAAGTGTGTTAAATTTATTTTGACAGGTTTAACCCTTTCCCTCATATAGACGCTTTCTGACGCCTCTGCAGCAGATGGCTTTTCGAAAACATAGTGACAAAAGAAGAAATTGCTCAAAACGAGCAATTTCTCCTTTTGCCACAATGTTTTCCACTTTTAGTCATAGGTTATCCATTCAATTATAGAGATTTTCTATTTTTTGACGTCTGCTGCAGAATTGTTGTATGTGGGAAAGGGTTAATTGCAGATATACTGTATATCCATGTTTATAAAATCAGCATTTTCTGCTGGACAAAAAAAGTTTCAATTAACAAGAGAGCCATGATGGCCCTGGATGGCTCACCTGAGTTATGCAATAAGATTTATAATGCGGTCAGGTAACTTATACAACATACAAAATGTCCCTTGCGACAAGGCAGAATTACCCAACCAATGTTGTCTTTTGTCAAATTATTATGACATTAGGAAACTGATAATTCTGTTTCAGATAAGAATATTTTCAAAGTTTTTCCCTATATATCTCTATGTAAAACAGGTGACCCCTGAAGTGGGGGCCAATATTGACAGGGGTATAATTTGAACAATCTTGGAAGAGGACCACTAGACAATGCTACATACCAAATGTCTAAGCTACAGGCCTTTTGGTTTCAGACCAGAAGATTTTTAAAGTTTTTAAAAAATATCCTGTCTCAGGGTCCAAAATACTTATTTGCAGATATATCAACAATATGATATATGCATACTTACTTTGTGGATATGATCTTTTGTTTTAATTTGACAAAACGCTGTTCCTGCTCATCTTGGAGCTTCTTCACATCCTGTAGGCAAAACAAAAAAAAATCATCAATAAGGATTTATACAATTTGTGTATCAAAATCACTGTCAGTCTGTTTTATTGCAGGGCCTTTTTTCCAGAAATTGGGAAGAGGCCTTAGCCTTTCATTTTGGGAAATTTTAGCGCGTTTTCGCCCAAATTGGGAAAAGTTAGACATATAACATATGGCTATATAAATAGTCCTTTTTACAATAACTTAAGACTTTTGCTTTATATAATGCATTAAAACAATCATATTACCTTAAACAAGACAAATATATCTGTTAATAGTGTTAGCCAAATGATTATTCCACTCCACTTTTTAGATTTTGGGAAATATTTTTTTCCAATTGGGAAAAAAACAATGTTTTTTCAATTGGGAAGACATCGTTTATCTGCGTCACTTATATGAGGTAAAAAGGCCCTGTATTGGGGTTTTACGCTGTTTAAACATTATATCAGTTATATCACAGCAACAGTTCAATTATTCATGATCCCAGGGTAAACAAACCAGTACTAGGCTAGGAAATGCTAGGATTTTTTTTTTTTTTTTTTTTTTTTTAAGATTTTGGGAAATATTTTTTTCCAATTGGGAAAAAAACAATGTTTTTTCAATTGGGAAGACATCGTTTATCGGCGTCACTTATATAAAGGTAATAAGGCCCTGTATTGGGGTTTTACGCTGTTTAAACATTATATCAGTTATATCACAGCAACAGTTCAATTATTCATGATCCCAAGGTAAACAAACCAGTACTAGGCTAGGAAATGTCATGTGTGCCTTGCCCAAGTCCACTCCACCATGACTGCCCCGCCTGGGGATCGAACCCAGAATGCCTGGTTACAAAACTAGACAATATTGACAAATTAGCCACGCCTATCGTCTACTGGTCCTGCCCAATCCTTTACCAAGCATTATCCAGTTATCAATTGGACAACATTTGGTCTTCCAACAGACAAACTGACATGTACAAACCCTTCAAAGAATCAATACCCTGAAGCTAAGCTTTGTTGTCAATAAAAAACATGAATGCCAGTTTACCCATCATTAAATACATACCCGTCTCAGAGACTGGCAATTTTCACACCAGTCTGGTGCCGTTGTTGACAGATCAGGTGCTACCAGCGAGTCAATTTCATCGATCAGTGATTCCATCACTAACTTGTCTTACGTATGTACCTCTCACATACTTCAAATCGAATCTGAGTGAAAAGAAAGGTAAAATTTAACCATTATCACATATTGAATATATGAATATTTGTTGATAAAATAAACATTTTGTATCTTTATAGTTTCTCTGAACATACTTGAGCGATATCACCTTCTTGCATTAAAAAGATATATCTTTCGAATAGCAAACTGCAATGTGACAATAGGAAATTACAACTTGCACACTGCTGTATGTGTATGTCACCTTTTTGAACCCAGTTTTTTTTAGTAATTTTTGTGAAGATTCCTATCTCATGTGACTTTATTACCGTAAAAACAGACACAATAGCTTCAGCGCATATTATTAATTCCGTTTTTTTTAAATTCTACAGATTATGCATTAAAATAAAGGAGTATATTTTTCACATAAAAACTAAACTTGTGCAGTTTGTAAAAAGCGAAAATTTAGAATTGTCTCTTCATGCACAACGACATTGTTTATATGAATGACCTTTCCGTTGTAAACTTTACTTCACTAGATTTGTGAACTGAAATATTAATAATTTAAACAATAAGAAGAGAGTTAGTGTATTGAAGAACATCACTATATTTAACCTCAAGATAAGTCGAACAAGAAGTCAGTGATGACGTCAGTGTATTATTGTAATTCAAATGATGAATAAATACCCCAAAGGAAAACTACAGAAATGGTAGGGAGGGATAGTTTGACTCATCACAAATGCAGTTCTGTAAAATACTTTTTTTTTAATTAGAAGTATTTTATGAATGGCAAATCAATTTATTTTTTTCATCATTAATTCATCGATTTAATATCTTTGCCATATTTCAAAGAGGAATATATGCTTAAACAGATGATGATTTTGATAAAAAACGGGTGTCCTAAAAATTGTCGTAAAGTGGTCACTGGTTCCTGACATTGAATCAAATAGTGGTGCATTATCTTAGATTAACGGAAACAGTCACTGTATGTCATAAATTGATATCCAAAACAGGTAAATTTTAATAATAAAAACCTTTCGCCACTTATATCTGCCACTCATGAAATAACTTAGCCACTTTAAAATAATCTTCGCATTTTAGCGAATGACAGCGCGGGCCTGCTTTATGAAGGTAAAGTATTTTTGGTACCTGCAATCATTATTCCATGAATTTAAAATCTTGGCCATATTTTAAAATTGAATATATGCTTAACTAGATGATGATCTTTAGTTAATATGTTTAGGACGGTAGGACTTGAAAATAACTTATAATCAAAGCACTGATAGTGCTGTGAGCAAGGGGCTAACTGCAGATCACTGAGAATGATTTAGCGATCACAAAAGTTAATAATAAATGTTTTCCCAAAATAGGTAGCACCAATACACATATTATTGCTCCAGCAGCAAATTCGGGTGTGGAGGTGGGCTATGGAGCAATTCATGCTTTAATACTAAGGGGTAATAGTAGAAGTCTCTTAATGGAAGACAGTACTTTTGTACCCTAAGCTAGCTATTTTGTACGCTCTATATTCGGTAATTTCGTACCCTAGTTATTTTGTACCCTCTATATTACTCCTCAACTTAAATACTTCGGAATCGATATAATAAAGATATAATAAATTAAACATGCGGTGCATCAAATAAAGTGATAAAGGCATCTTTCACAGTTGGTAAGTCATTCCAATAAAAAAAACAAGAAACCGCTGAAGACGGTAAGGCCGGATTGTCAGCAATTTGACCTTGAAAATCGACAAACCAAGGTCAAGGTCAAAGTAACCATAGAAATCAATAGAACTTGTAACTGGTTACCTTCGGCAAAGTTTCAAGTTTGTAACCCTTTCCAGTGCTGAGATTTTGCCTCAACCTGAAACTTTAACCAAAATGTTGACGGACATCGCCAATCTATAGACCGGAATTTCTAGAGCAATCCGGCCAATAAGTGTTTAACTTTAATTGTTTACGTGGAACATGCGTTCTTAATTATCACACTTCAAACATCAAATGCAATAATATTAATTGCCAAAATCATGTAGTTAATATTCCATTCTAACACTATTGACAATTTGTCTTCTACACATTCAGCCTTCATGATTAATTACTACACACCTGAACTCCAAATTGTGATATACAAGCCGGTATATCACTCAAAATGAGATCTATTTCATAATCATATAACCTTTCATAACGTGAAATGAATACGCGAAGTGAAGTTTTGTGTATATAATGTGTTGAATATATTAAATATTTAGACGGAACGAATGTTCAAGTTAAGTTTGCATTTATTAACAATTTTTTCATTATAATGCCTACCTCCATTTTCCAGTAATACAAAAGAGTTACAGTGAATTCGTAACCTGGTGAACTTGTAACCTGTATATTTTGGTGAATTTGTAACCTATTGAAAATTATTCCACATTTGATAATATTATATATTGTAGAATTTCTTTTAAAAAAGATGCGTTTGTTGGAAAAAAATATTTTGTAACTTGTTTTAGTACATTAACAAGTTTAACTAATATGTGATAAATAACAATATATATTTATTAATATGACACATTGTTCTTGTATATGCAATTAATGATATCCTATTTGATGCGTGAGGCGTGATAATCATAGATAATTGAGATGACGAGTTCCTTTTATCAATTAAAGTTGCCGAATTATATACTAACAGTTTGTAAAAAACAAGAATATTTAATAGGAATGTCTACTATCTGTTTTGATTGCCTCATCAATTTATTTGATTAGGCGCGTTATTAATCACTTATATATTAATTAGTGATTTCTAAGTATTTTAGATGAGGAGAAAAATTATATTTTCATCAGTGCAATCTTAATCAAGAATGAGTTCACAATATTTGTGTATAAACATTTTATACATGTATCTCTTTTTGTAAGCAATGAAAGACTCGACCCAAACTTTAACACATGCCGAGAAATAAATTAACGCCAATCTAGATAATCTGTCGCATGTGGAGTAATTATCTTCGATATGTTCAACCCTTATTAACAACTGACACTTCATTAATTATCACAAAACTGCCAAATTTATGGCAGTAATCTTTAAATATAATGAAACATATTTTGTAAACACAAATTCTGCAATATAAATGTAAAAATTACAAAGGTAACATAAACATTTACGATAGGTTACAGATTCACTTATACCAGGGTACGAATTCACCAAAATATACAAGTTACGAGTTCAACAGGTTACGAATACACTGGCACCCATACAAAATGTGTAGGAATAGATAATATAGAGGGTACAAAATAACGAGGGTACGAAATTACCGAAATATAGAGGGTACAAAATAACTAGGGTACGAAGTTACTATATTCCCTCTTACCAACTAAACGACAATGCATTAAAATAATCACTACCATGCACAATGATCGTGCTTGTGATCAAGTAATTATCAATAATTGAAAATTGACGTAGAGGGAGAAAATAAAACTTTACCCCACCCATCAGTATCATCACACGAGGTTGTAAATATAAGGTTTAATTACAAACAAAGTTTCTTATATTGGTGTGACAACCTTTGTATGATAGTCCTTTTGTATATATGAATGGAAATATACGAGTTACTGAGTTAGTTGTCTTAAAACGACGATCATTCAACGTTTTAAATAAAAAATTCTTACATGTATTTTCCTACCGGAAGTTGACATTTGTAAATTCTCGCTGACATATCGCCATCTCGAGACCTATATGTATCGTTGGATATTAAGTTATTTTAATACTAAAAATAACTTAAAGTTTTTCCAATATGTAATTTTTATTTAAATTATATAAAGATATAAAAATATACTAAGTTTCAAAAATTATTCTATCGGTATGCAAATCACGCGCTAACGAGATGATCTCATTACCAATTTCACTGACAGGTTGCGCAAAGAATATTTTCAGTTTTGTGTAAACTATATGGAAGCAAATATATTTTGACACTTCAAATGTGCTTGACAGTTGCATTTCTATCGTCATTGTTACGTATATATTCTTTCGGCTAAGGTAAGAAGCGTATTCTACAGTCCTGAATCAAGCGAACGCTTGTGATGGTCATGTCGGCCATCTTATGTTTTGATTTTGAAGTAGGTGAAATCCATGAAGAAAACGAAAATGCTAATCGGATAGAAGCCGGTGTCGTTTAAAAGTCTATGGTATATTTATATGATGGACCATAGAATATATGGCATAGTTATTTTGTAATTGATTATTTTCATGCTATGTAGTGTATTCACGAAAGAGAAAGTAGGACACTTCCATGCCTCTTGAGGCTCTTCTGAACAGAAGGAAGAGAATCAAGTCGAAACAATTCTTTTTAAAAAAAAGATCCTCAATATTTAAATTCCACTGGTTAGCCTTACCTTGATCACTAACAACTAGGTTTTGTATTTATAAAGCATAGCATATCAGTGACAACGACAAGCTGACATGTTTTTGTATTCATGGAATACTTGCAATATATCTGGTTAGAATATATCATAATTTATATGACCTGATTAGGATGATGTCTTGTTTCAATCTTCTATGTGAACAAGAGCTTGTAATAGGGATATATGGGAAAACTTGAGAGGCACAGGAAGGTTCTGACAAAACAGCAAACTGTGGGGCCATTAACGCATACCTTGTTGTTATGGATGCCAATCCAGTATACATACAAGGACAATGTCTGAAGATAAAGAAGCAATGGTGTAACAAGGCTATGAGACATTTTTTTTACTCCCTGCAAGTTAGACATATTAAATAAATTGCCAGAAGAAGTGATAGCAGCCTCAACATAGAACACATTGAAAAACAGAAAAGACGCCTGCCCTTCCTCTTTTAAAGATATAAACAAAAGTAATAACAATGACATCTGGTGGATAAGATAATGCGTCAGTATACATTGTGTAGAACAGTTACTGTTTTATAAGAAAAATGTCTGGATTAAATTCAAGAACAACTATCAGTAATTTCTTTATAATCTTACCACAAGAACAATCTTCTTGGGAAGTAGGTTAGCGTCGGGGATTTCGAAACCGGGTGTCCCGGGTTCGATCCCCAGTCGCGGCACTACTGTCATGGTGGAGTGCCCTTGGGCAAGGCACATTTTCTAGCCTAGTACTGGTTTGTTTACCCAGGGATCATGAATAATTAAATTTAATTGCGCGCTAAATGACCTTAGCTGTCGATGCGTCGTAAAACAATATACATTCATTCATTCTTGGGAAGTACATACACTAGGACTGCAGGGATGCCACTTTTGCCAATGCAAAAATAAAGATAGACTTGAAAATAATATTCTACGAATAAATAGAGCTATCATAGTCGCTTTTGTGTCGATGTTGGTGTTGCAGCTTTGGTTAAAGTTTTGCATACAAGGCCTTTTCGCAAAAAACACAAATGCTTTTGCTTTGAATCTTCACACACTTATTAGGTGACATCAAATGACCTTGCAGGACAAGTCTCAACTCTACATCAGATTTTGACTGAATTATGACCATTGCTAATGCTTAACAAACTTATTGAATGTCATCATATGACCTTGCAGGACAAGTCCAATAATTCAACATCAAAGTTTGACTGAATTATTCCCCTTTTGGGACCAAGAAATACTATCACCTGATAAGGTAATGAAGGGATGTTACCAGTGTCTCTGCGCATGCGTGTCACCTTTCACTGTCCAAATAAACCTATTGTCTATAGCCTTTTTTGTTGAGCCCTCTTGCGGTGAGCTCGATATAGCTGTCGCAATGGCAGTTTGGTTTATGTACTAACATGCATCCGTCTGTCCAAACCTTGTCAGGCCCACATCTTAACAATGCAGTGCCTTTCCACTCAATTTTTTGTGACTACTCCCAAGCCTATTGTTTTTTTGTGAAATTCAATGCATGAAACGCAAAATTCGACATAGCTGTCACAATGGTGGTTTGGTGTATGTATGTACATGTGTGTGAGTCTGTCTGTTGAATCTTGTCTGGCCCACATCTTAACCCTGCATAATAGAATTTCAAAGAAACTTGGCACAACATTTCATGTTCACTATGATGTGGTGGCGTGTCGCTCACAAGTCCTAGGACTACCTCAAAGGTAAAGGTCACACTTGGAGATCAAAGACTAAACTGAGTACTATTTGATAGGACTGTACCTTGTTTGGGTTGCATCATAACCATGCATCATAGGATTTCCAAGAAACTTGTACAAACGTTCACCATGATGAGGCGGCATATCACACACAAGATCCAGGCCTGTACCTCAAATGTCTAGGTCACACTTAAAGGTCAAAGATAAAAAGAAAAACTGTTTGATAGGACCATACCTTGTCCAGCCCACATCTCAACCATGCATCATAGGATTTCCAAGTTACTTGGCACTCATGTTAGCCATGATGAGGTGAAATATTGCACACAATACGCAGGCCTGTACCTTAAAGGTCAAAATGAGACACCATGCATTATGGGATCCCCAAGTTATTGGACACACATAAATAGGTGATGATGACGGAAGTAAAAACAAGGTTTTCAAAAAGTTCTGAAGTTTTGAAGCATATGCAGCTGATTTTTGTTGTTATTCTACTGTTCTTAAGTTGGATGCTGTTTTAGCTACAATTATTTGTTTGGTCAACTTCTCAATAAAAACTCACTTTCCTTTGGTTTCTTATGTTTTTTCCCACTTCTGATAATACTTCTACATAATTTAATTCCACATTCCAAAAGTGGGATTGAAATATCAAAACGCAAAATATTCCATTATTCAAAAGATATTCAGTTATGGATTTATTATTTAATGAGGATAAGAACATTGTGTCTTTCATTACATATATCGGTGTTTAAAATTATTCCTATGTAAAATATGCCGGAACCTGTCTTTTGGGCAGCTCTTGTTGAGTTTGCGCAAATTGGGGAAACATTTTACAGTGAAACAATGTTAAACCTGTATAAGCTGGTTCATCTTTGGCTTTCACCATTTTGTAAATTCTCAGCATATCAATGAAGTCTGGTTTGTGGTTAATAATGACACTTCAATGGAAATACAGAATGTGTCATTTTCGTTTTTGTCGCTGTTGTAGTGAAATCCTATAAAAGATGTCTGTCATATTAATTAACATGAAATTATGCCCGAAGAATACTCATTTAATCAGTTATCCATGATTATTGAACATCTAAATAAGAGAATGAAAACACAGTTGCATGCTGCTAGTTTGTATTTTTGTATTATGATTCAGTTTGAAAACTTTTTTGAATTATCAAGCTTATTTTAAATCTTTTCAGACATGACAATTGTGATGAGAGGGAGCCCAGCTGGGGGAGATTCTCCACAGGAAAACCAGCAGAACCCCCAGCCAGGTCCAACACCAGTAGCTCCAACTGCTGTGCCAGCAGCCTCACAGCAAGCCTCTCCTCCTTCAGTGCCAGCTGAAGAGAATGGACAAGGGGATGTTACTCAAACTGTGGAGCAAGGGGAGGACGGCGAGCCCGAATTCCCAGTACAGGAATTGGCCAGACTCGATGAGATGATTAATCGCCCAAGATGGGTGGTGCCTGTGCTACCAAAAGGAGAATTGGAAGTATTGCTAGATTCCTGTATAAAACTTTGCAAAGATGGTAATTTTAGTTTGTACATAAAGCAAATTTTAAATGATTATTATGTCTCCCCCCATTCATGGGGGTGACATATTGTTTTTGCCCGTTCCGTCCGTCCGTCAGTCATCCGTCACACTTGTTTCCGCTTAATAACTGAAGAACGCTTGGGCGTAGGAACTTCATACATGGTATGCAGGTTGGCCATGACCAGTAGAAGACCCTTATTGATTTTGAGGTCAGTACGTCTAAAGTCAAGGTCACTATGGTACCTTGAGCTGAAAGGTCACAATGACAATGAGTTGAACATTTGTTTTTGCTTAATAACTAGAATGCTTTGGCCATGGAAGTTAATACTTGGTGTGCAGGTTGGTCACCAGCTGCAGATGACTCCTATTGATTTTCAGGTCACTAGGTCAAGGTCATGGTAACCTTCAGCTGAAAAATGGTTTCCGCTCAATAACTAAAGAATGCTTATGTCGAGGAACTTCATACCTGGTGTACAGGTTGGTCCTAACCAGTAGATGACCCTTATTGGTTTTGTTTGATTTTGAGGTCAAAGGTCAAGGTCACGGTAACCTTCAGCTGAAAAATGTTTTTTACTCCATAACGCTTATGCCCAGGAACTTCATACTTGATGTGCAGGTTGGTCATATAGCCTGGGCTGAAAAACGGTTCCCGCTCAATAACTGAAGACTGCTTGGGCCCAGGGACTTCAACATAGTTCAAAGTCACTGTTGCTTCATCTCCAGTCCAAAACTACAAAATTTATATCCATCATTACTTTTCCTCCATTACGACCACACAAATGGGGAGACAAGCGCTTTTTCAAAAAAGCAATCTGTAGTTTATTTTTATGTTTCAAAAATGAGATCGGTAAACTTCATACCTGGTGTACAGGTTGGTCCTAACCAGTAGATGACCCTTATTGATTTTGAGGTCAAGGTCATGGTAACTTTGAGCTGAAAAATGGTTTCACTCAATAACCCTAATGCCCAGGAACTTCATACTTGGTGTGCAGGTTGGTCATAGCCTGTAGATGACCCCTATTGATTTTGATGTCAGAGGTCAAAGGTCACTGTGACCTTGAGCTGAAAAATGGTTTCTACTCAATAACTGAAGAATGCTTGGGCCCAGTAACTTCATACTTGGTGTGCAGGTTGGTCACCACCAGCAAATGATCCCATTTTGATTTTGAGGTCACTAGGTCAAAGGCCAAGGTCCTGGTAACCTTCAGCTGAAAAATGGTTTCCACTCAATAACTGAGGAATGATTATGTTGAGGAACTTCATACTTGGTTTCGCAGGTTGGTCCTAATCTGACAGTAGATGATCCCTATTGATTTTGAGGTCACAAGGTCAAAGGTCACAGTATCATTCACCTGAAAAATGTTATTTACTCAATTACTCATACTTGGTCTGCAGGTTGGTCCTAATAAGTAGATGACCCCTATTGATTTTGTTTGATTTTGAGGTCACAAGGTCAAGGTCACGGTGACATTGGGCTGAAAAATGGTTTCCGCTCAAAAACTAAAGACTGCTTGGGCCCAGGAACTTCAACATAGTTCAAAGTCACTGTTGCTTCATCTCCAGTCCAAAACTACAAAATTCATCTCCATCATTACTTTTCCTCCCCTACGACCACACAAATGGGGAGACAAGCGCTTTTTCAAAAAAGCAATCTCTAGATTTATTTTTCTGTTTCAAAAATGAGATCAGTAATTTTCAGTTTTTAACTGGATTACTTGAAGATTAGTCTGAGATTTAGCATGTTGAAACATTTCCAGTGGTTGTCTTGATTCTTGTTGATTTCTAGGCTGAGTTTGAATATTGGTCATGTCTTAACAAAAACTAGGTCATTAGGCCAAATTTTATGAAAATCTTGCGGACACTCTACAGGTCTAGAGGTCACAACAAGATTTTAACATGTTTTAATTTTTTCAGAACATTTGTCTTGATGATATCTTAATATAGATTATGTCTGAGCGTAAACTTGGTCACTAGACAAAATTTGAGAAAATTGAGTGGACACTTTGGAGGCAGCATTTTTTACTTAAGCTTGTTGAATCATCAGAATGAAATTAGACCAAATTTAAATATAAATGGGGAAATTATGGATCAAAAACTAGGTCAGTAGGCTAATTTAAGAGAAATCATGTGGTCAGTTTAGGCAACATTTTTTACCTCTTTATCAAATAACTTTTTTGAATATTATTTATGAACACATTTAATATCATACAGAGCCATTGGCCACCATAGCCATCTTGTTTTGTTTTTTTGCAATGCCTATGTTTTTAATCAATTAAAGAGTAATTTTGTTAATACCCTGTATAATTCCTATTCGAAATTATAAGAAGTAACATTTTTTGTAATACTTTGAATTTACATGTATTTTTAGGTCTTGATACAAGGAGTGAACATTGTCAAAGGTTCTTTAGAGAGGGTCTTACTGTATCATTTACAAAAATTATGACAGATGAAGCTGTCAGTGGATGGAAATATGAAATACATGTAAGTTGAATGCAAATTAGATTAGTTATAAATTCATTTAACAGTTGAAGTTGGGAGCAGACTGGAAATATTTAAAGGCTTGTTAGATCAATGTCTCTTGCCAAAAATGAAAGGGATATAATTTTAAATTATAGTCGGGCAGATTCAGTTGAACTGACAATTCTAGAAGTGACTGATCAATATGTTATGATTACGCGCTATGCAATAGAAACAAAACTACAGTATGTGTTCATGCAGAATTTTCAGGGGAAAACTAAAGAAACCAATGCAAGTTATAAACCTTCGTTTTTGGCATATTTGTTTTAAAATATTATCGGCCAATATTGCTGCAAAACTAAAATTTAAAAGACTTGTCACAATTTTTTCCACCAGTCAAATGGCATTTAAACCGCACTCTGGCCTATGTCCGACGCCTATCTGAATAACAATTTCTCTCTGTGTTCAGGGTCTAAATTGTTCTTTAAACAAATCATAAAAAAAAAAAATCATGAATTTACAGGCATTATTACCATGGCTCTTAGAATTATTTTAAAATTTGATTCAATATCTATAAAATAAATATGTTGTTAATATATTATTGTTTCTTGTTGCAGAAATGTATATTAAAGAATGCAGAAAAGCTTGTAGAATTGATTGTATCTAAACTGTCTCTAGATTGGTTCCCGTTACTGGAACTTTTAGCGATGGTTTTCAACCCTCAATGCAAGTAAGTGTTTGTGGTAAACATATTTATCTCTTCTTATAATAACCTGTTTCAGGATTGACTTCAGTTAACAATAAATATTAGATGTGATGAAGACTGAGGTGTTGACAGTCATTAAAAGTTTGTCTCTAAACTTATTTAATATTTAACCTAAAGATGGCCAAGATAGGAAACGATCTTCATTCAAACTGTTTAAACATGTATTTAAACTTTTAATTCTTCTGTTCTATAAAAAAAAAAAAAAAAAAATTCACAAAACCATTTTCTTCTAATCTGTCAGGTGTGGACTCTTTCTATCCCTTCTCGTTTGCACATTTATTTTCCTCCACATGTTTGTACTCGAGTCATATTTTCTAGCTTGATATGAATAAGAATTGAGTTAACTTGCTACTACAAGTAGCTTGCAAGTTATTCAATACATGTGGTTGTTTTCAGGTTTCACACTTACAATGGTACAAGACCCTCAGAATCTGTACCGGCTGGCTCTAATTTACCGGATGATGCTCTGTTTGCCAGGCCCCCAGATCCTAGAACACCAAGGGTAAGTTTGTATATTATTACTGGCACATTTCCTAACCTAATACTGGTAAGTCACCCATTGTGTTCTGGTTCAATGATGTAAAAGCTGTTCAAAATGGCATAAAACCCAAAACAAACCTGATACAGATTACTAGGCCCCTTTGAATATATCTATATAATATGATATAGGACCATTTGTGTCCAGGCTATTTTTCAGCAATTACATGGAAAGCTTCACTAACAAGAGGTGATGTGCATGTTATCTACATGTTACACTGAATGATTTTTCACATAATTATGGCACTTTGAATATCTATATAGTATGATATAGGATCATTTGTGTCCAGGCTTCGATTCAGCAATTTTGTTGGAATTTAATGACACTTAACTCTTTCCCTCATACGACAATTCTGCAGCAGACGACTTTGAACTTTTTTTGTCAAACATAGAAAATCTCCATAATTGAATGAATAACCTTAGTATGACAAAAAGTGGAAAACATTGTGGCAAAAGGAGAAATTGCACGTTTTGTGCAATTTCTTCTTTTGTCACTATGTTTTCAAAAAGCCGTCTGCTGCAGAGGCGTCAGAAAGCGTCTATATGAGGGAAAAGGTTAATGGGAAGGTTCACTAAGAATAGGATGTGCATGTTATCAATATGTTCTGCTGAAAGAATTATGGCTCTTTGAATTTCTATATGGTATGATATAGGACTATTTGTGTTCGGGCTGCTATTTCTCGGCAATAACATGTTGGAATTTAATGACACTTTATGGGAAGCTTCACTAACAATAAGGTATGCATGTTATCAATATGTTTTCGCTGAATGATGTTTTAACAGAATTATGGCCCTTAGAATTTCTATAACGTATGATTTACAACTATGTGTGTCTGAGCTATTTCTTAGCAATTACATGTTGGTTTTCAATGACACTTTAAAGCGACTGAACTCCAGATACCCAACTGTCGGAAAAAAAAAAAAATCCAATTTCAAGAAAATAAGTGTTATTTTTGTATTTAGGGCATTAAAATATGATAACTGACATATTACATACCCCTATAATCGGTGAGATTTTCTTGTTTTCGATACTTTTTCCATCGCAAATTCTACCCTGTCAGTAACGGGGTAAGTATTTTTAAATAGAAAACGCCTTTATCGGGACAATTGAAAACCACTCAAGTTCACTTTATTGATAAAAAATGATACATTTTCTACCCTGGTTTTACTTGGATAACATAAAGAATAACATTTAGGGCGAATTCGATTTTTTTTTTTTTTCGTGCCATCTGGATTTCAGTCGCTTTAAGGGAAGCTTCATTAACAAGAGGAGATGGGCATATTATAACTATTTCCACTTTTGTACTCTCATTTCTTACTGTTACCTTACTAATGGCCAAATGATTTTGCTACACTTTGAATAATACCATTCCTGTGTCTTCACCATACTTTTTTGGAGCATCCATCGGTTACATCTTATTTTATCCTTTTTTAAACCCTTGTAATGAATCATACTTTAAATTGTCAAGAATTTCTATTCTTTTCTTGGTTTGATTTTCAGAAGTTGTGTGCTATAGTATTTCATATGTTTACTTCCTTGTTTCAGGGCTGGCTTGTTGACATGGTGAACAAATTTGGAAGTCTGAATGGTTTCCAGATGCTTCTGGATCGATTTACTAATAGTTCCTCACTCTCCGTTCCAGTCATTGCAGCTATTGTCAAGTAAGTTTTGATGGATTTTGGTGATACATCTAGTCCTTTCCTTCATATAGACGCTCTTTGAAGCAAATGTTTTTTGTCACAATATTTTCAACTCTATTCCAATATTATGCTTTTATTTATAAAAATCCGTATTTTGAGCCTGAGGTTTTCAAAGCTGTCTGCTGCAGAATTGTTGTATGTGGGAAAGAGGTAATTGTCTTTATTATTTTTGTGTGTGATATATTTGAGTATAAATTCAATGGTGCAAGTTTTCATTTGATTCATTGACAGTGAAGTCATTTTAAAGACATGGATTGATCGTAATTGATTATGTTCTTGACTCTATTGAATTTTGGTGATGGTTTGCCGAAGTCATGAACAACAAGTAAGGGCTTGACCATAATTATGGAGGAAAAGAAATTAGAGAAATTTTAACAATTATAAATTATTTAAGATACATACTTATTCTGCAGTATAAATTATCCTAATGGGAGTTTTTAGCTCACCAGAGCATGAAGTGCTCAAGGTGAGTTTTTGTGATCCCCTTTTGTCTGTCGTCCGTCGTCAACATTTGCATGTTATTACTTTATAAAGGCAACATTTTGAATCCAATCTGCATAAAAGTTTTATAAGAACATGCATCTCCATCAAATCTAGGCAAAGTTCGAAACTGGGTCATGTAAGATCACAACCTAGGTCACTAGATCAAATTAAATGAAAATCTTGTTTACACTGCATTTTAAACTTGAGCATGTTGAAACTTTGTCAGAATGTTTGTCTTGATAATATCTAGGAATACTTTCATTATGCAACCTTCGAAGAAGAGGGGTATATTGCTTTGCACATGTCTGTTGGTCGGTCCGTCTGTAGACCAAAGCTTGTCCGAGTGATAACTATGGTCCTCAATTTGACTTGGGGGTTGGGCCTGACCAGTAGATGAACCCTATTTATTTTGAGGTCATTGGGTCAAAGCTGTTACCTTGAACACAAAAACCCTTTGTAAGCTTGTCCAAGTGATAACTCAACAATGCCTGGACCTATGGTCCTCAAACTTGACTTGAAGGTTAGGCCTGACCAGTAGATGAAACCTATATATTTTTAGGTCATTGGGTCAAAGGTCAAGGTCACAGTGACCTTGAAGAACACAAAAACCCTTTTTATGCTTGTCCGAGTGATAACTCAACAATGCCTGGACCTATGGTCCTCAAACTTGACTAGGGGGTTGGGCCTGATTAGTAGATGAACCCTATTTATTTTGAGGTAATTGGGTCAAAGGTCAAGGTCACAGTGACCTTGAACACAAAAACCTTTTTTAAGCTTGTCCAAGTGATAACTCAACAATGCCTGGATCTATGGTCCTCAAAGTTGACTTGGAGGTTGGGCCTGACCAGTAGATGAACCCTATTTATTTTGAGGTCATTGGGTCAAAGGTCACAGTGACCTTGAACACAAAAACCTTTTTTAAGCTTGAGTGATAACTCAACAATGCCTTGACCTGTAGGATACATCATATATATGCAAATACCAGTCATCATCACAATGGGATTAAGAACTGTACCTACCAACCTCAAACTTTAAATGAACATTGTTCATAATCTTAAAACTGACTCATAGACATCCAATGTGAAATGACAAATCAACTGGCATTTCGGTCCATGCAAATTTTACTCAATGTCCTAATATTCCTGACAACATGTCGCTCAGGGGGGGCATAATGTTTGACAAACATCTCTTGTTTACAGTTGTGTTGAGAAATATTAACACTTCTTTGTAACAAACTGTTAAAAATCAACAAGCTTTGTCAGAAAATGCTTCCAGTCAACAAACCTTGCCGCCAGGCAAAAACCTCATATTGCCATTGGCCCTGAAAGAGTCTTAAATAGCCCACTCTCAGGTGAGCAATCCAGGGCCTCATGGCCCTCCTGTTTTGTGTAGCTTGCATGAAAGGCAGAGAAACATTCACATTCAGGGATCAATTTTTAGCTCGACTATTCGAAGAATATGAGAGCTATACTACTCACCCTGGCGTCGGCGTCGGCGTCGGCGTCCACGTCACACTTTGGTTAAGGTTTTGCATGCAAGTTCTTAAATACTACATGTATTGCATTGAAACTTTCTACAACCCTACCAAACTATCACACCAATGTAGATTATCAAGTTAGATAACTCTATCCTGCATTTTATGCAAGTTATGGCCCTTTTTTACTTAGAAATTCTGGTTAAAGTTTTGCGTGCAACTAAAGTAAGAGTCCATATCTCAGTATTTAATTGATGCATTGCATTGAAACTTTATACAGCACTACCCAACTATCACACCTATGTAGATTATCAAGTTAGATAACTCTATCCTGCATTTTATGCAAGTTATGGCCCTTTTTTTACTTAGAAATTCTGGTTAAAGTTTTGCGTGCAACTAAATTAAGAGTCCATATCTCAGTATTTACTTGATGCATTGCATTGAAACTTTCTACAACCCTACCCAACTATCACACCTGTGTAGATTATCATCTAAGATAACTCTATCCTGCATTTTATGCAAGTTATGGCCCTTTTTTTACTTAGAAATTCTGGTTAAAGTTTTGCATGCAACTAAATTAAAAGAGTCCATATCTCAGTATATACTTGATGCATTGCATTGAACCTTTATACAACCCTACCCAACTATTACACCTATGTAGATTAACAAGTTAGATAACTCTATCCTGCATTTTAGGCAAGTTATGGCACTTTTTTTTACTTAGAAATTCTGGTTAAAGTTTTGCGTGCTACTAAATTAAGAGTCCATATCTCAGTATTTACTTGCTGCATTGCATTGAAACTTTCTACAACCCTACCCAACTATTACACCTGTGTAGATTATCAAGTATGATAGCTCTATTCTGCATTTTATGCAAGTTATGGCCCTTTTTTTACTTAGAAATACTGGTTAAAGTTTTGCGTGCAACTAAATTAAGAGTCCACGTCTCAGTATATACTTGATGCATTGCATTGAACCTTTATACAACCCTACCCAACTATCACACCTATGTAGATTATCAAGTATGATAACTCTATCCTGCATTTTATGCAAGTTATGGCCTTTTTGGACTTATAAATTCTGGTTAAAGTTTTGCATGCAACTACATAAAGAGACCATCTCTTAGTAACTACTTGATGCATTGCATTGAAACGTTATACAGCCTTTACCAACCAGCATTTTATGCAAGTCATGGACCTTTTTGGACTTAGAAATTCTGGTTAAAGTTTTGCAACTACATTTAGAGTGTAATCTCAGTAACAACTTGAACAATTGTATTGAAACTTTATACAACCTTTCCCAATTGTACAACTATAAACACAACCAATTAAGATAACTCTATCCTGTATATGGTGCAAATTGTTGCCCTTTTTTTACTTAGAAATTATGGTTAAAGGTTTGCGTGCAACTACATTAAGAGTCCATATCTTAGTAACTACTTGATGCATTCCATTGAAAGGTTATACAACCCTATCTAACCATCAAACCTATGAAAATAATCATGTTAAATAACACTATCCTGCATATAATGCAAATTATCACCCACTAAGAAATTGTGGTTAATGTTTTGCATGCAACTACATTAGAGTCCATTATCTCGGTAACTTAAATAAGCGGTGGAATAGTCGAGCGCGCTGTCCTCCGACAGCTCTTGTTTTTTTCTGTCTGTATGTCATGCTTTGACCTAATTTGGTCATATGAAGGCAGGCTAATGTTCTGTGAAACACTCTTGTTTACACACTTTTACAATAAACTAGTCAAATCCGAGTCCAAGACATATATAGAAATATCCGACTCCCCCTGTGACATGTTTAAAATTAGTTTATAAAAAGTGTAATGTGTTTCAATTTCAGGCCATTCGGTCAGTGTGCAGAAGTACTAACGCCTCACACAGTACAGAAATATCTAATGCCAATTGTGGTAAGTTACTAACATAGTTGAATACACTATTTGTTAGATGATTGTGTTGCCTGTCTTCTCAGGATGAATCCCTTCTCCGGCATCTGTGTGTCTGTGTGGACCTCACACTTTCATTTACTGATTTTTAGCTCTACTGGCCAAAGGCCAGAAGGGCTTATGTCGTGGCGATTCGTCCGTTGTGCGTCCGTCCATCCGTAAACAATTTCTTGTTAACACGATAGTCTTCACTTTTGATTGTATCTCAAAAAACTTATACAGTAGTTAGATATCCATGAGAGCTCGGTTCCTTTCGAAAACCAGCCACAGATCCGCCCATGCATGACTGGATTATTGTCCCCCGCTTTTAGCGAAAGCTGGGGACTATTATTTCTCATTCGTCAGTCAGTCCGTCAGTCCGTCAGTCACGCTGTCACAAAAACTTTAACCTTGGTCATAACTTCTGAACCGTAATAGGTACTGCTTTCATATTTCACATGTGTATTCCTTGTGACAACCCCTTTCCATCAATAATTTTTTTGACCTTGTGACCTTGACCCTGACGAGTTATGGCCCTTTACCCCTATGTATGACTAAATTCATTTCCGGGCTATTTCTCTGCAACCGCTTTTTGGAATTTTATGAAACTTCATAGGAAGGATCACCACCAAGTGTAGATGCGCATATCGTGTTCGCGTTCCGGTTGGATTATTTTGCACGGAGTTATGGCCCTTTACCCCACCATCAGGCTATGTATGACTAAATTCATTTCCGGGCTATTTCTCTGCAACCGCTTTTTGGAATTTTATGAAACTTCATAGGAAGGATCACCACCAAGTGTAGATGCGCATATCGTGTTTGCGTTCCGGTTGGATTATTTTTCACGGAGTTATGGCCCTTTACTCCACCATCAGGCTATGTATGACTAAATTCATTTCCGGGCTATTTCTCTGCAACCGCTTTTTGGAATTTTATGAAACTTCATAGGAAGGATCACCACCAAGTGTAGATGCGCATATCGTGTTTGCGTTCCGGTTGGATTATTTTGCACGGAGTTATGGCCCTTTACCCCACCATCAGGCTATGTATGACTAAATTCATTTCCCGGCTATTTCTCTGCAACCGCTTTTTGGAATTTTATGAAACTTCATAGGAAGGATCACCACCAAGTGTAGATGCGCATATCGTGTTTGCGTTCCGGTTGGATTATTTTTCACGGAGTTATGGCCCTTTACTCCACCATCAGGCTATGTATGACTAAATTCATTTCCGGGCTATTTCTCTGCAACCGCTTTTTGGAATTTTATGAAACTTTATAGGAAGGATCACCACCAAGTGTAGATGCGCATATCGTGTTTGCGTTCCGGTTGGATGATTTTTCACGGAGTTTTACCCCACCATCCGGCTATGTATGACTTAATTCATTTCCGGGCTATCTCTCTGCAACCGCTTTTTGGAATTTGATGAAACTTTATAGGAAGGATCACCACCAAGTGTAGATGCGCATATTGTGTTTGCGTTCCGGTTGGATTATTTTTCACGGAGTTATGGCCCTTTACTCCACCATCAGGCTATGTATGACTAAATTCATTTCCGGGCTATTTCTCTGCAACCGCTTTTTGGAATTTTATGAAACTTCATAGGAAGGATCACCACCAAGTGTAGATGCGCATATCGTGTTTGCGTTCCGGTTGGATTATTTTTCACGGAGTTATGGCCCTTTACTCCACCATCAGGCTATGTATGACTAAATTCATTTCCGGGCTATTTCTCTGCAACCGCTTTTTGGAATTTTATGAAACTTTATAGGAAGGATCACCACCAAGTGTAGATGCGCATATCGTGTTTGCGTTCCGGTTGGATGATTTTTCACGGAGTTTTACCCCACCATCCGGCTATGTATGACTTAATTCATTTCCGGGCTATCTCTCTGCAACCGCTTTTTGGAATTTGATGAAACTTTATAGGAAGGATCACCACCAAGTGTAGATGCGCATATCGTGTTTGCGTTCCGGTTGGATTATTTTTCGCGGAGTTATGGCCCTTTACTCCACCATCAGGCTATGTATGACTAAATTCATTTCCGGGCTATTTCTCTGCAACCGCTTTTTGGAATTTTATGAAACTTCATAGGAAGGATCACCACCAAGTGTAGATGCGCATATCGTGTTTGCGTTCCGGTTGGATGATTTTTCACGGAGTTATGGCCCTTACTTCTGAACCGTAATAGGTACTGCTTTCATATTTCACATGTGTATTCCTTGTGACAACCCCTTTCCATCAATACCAATTTTTGTGACCTTGACCCTGGCGGGGGACCATGATTCTCTGAATTTGCTTGTGGTCCTTGAAATGGTCAAAATTGCTATAAAAGAAAAAAAAGTTAACACGATAGTCTTCACTTTTGATTGTATCTCAACCAAACTTATACAGTAGTTAGATATCCATGAGAGCTTGATTCCTTTCGAAAACCAGCCAGATCCGCCCCATGCATGACTGAATTATGGCCCTTGAAATTGTCAAAATTGCTATAGAAGGGCTTGTTAACATGATACAGTCCTTATAATGTCTCCCCCTGTATACAGGGGAGATATATTGTTTTTGTCCTTGATGTCTGTCTGTCTGTCTGTCTGTCTGTCTGTTCGTCCCCAAAATCTTGTCCGATCCATATCTCCCAGACGGCTTGAAGGATTTTCATGAAACTTGGGTCACATGTTCACCTCATCAAGGCGACGTGGAGAACCCGCGTCTCGACAATATAGGGTCAAGGTCAAGGTCACGCTTGAAGGTCAAAGGTTTGAGGCTTTATTTCGTGTCCGCTCCATATCTCCCAGACGGCTTGAAGGATTTTCATGAAACTTGGGTCACATGTTCACCTCATCAAGGCAACGTGCAGAACCCGCGTCTCGACAATATAGGGTCAAGGTCAAGGTCACGCTTGAAGGTCAAAGGTTTGAGGCTTTATTTCGTGTCCGCTCCATATCTCCGAGACGGCTTGAAGGATTTTCATGAAACTTAGGTCACATGTTCACCTCATCAAGGCGACGTGCAGAACCTGCGTCTCGACAATATAGGGTCAAGGTCACGCTTGAAGGTCAAAGGTTTGAGGCTTTATTTCGTGTCCGCTCCATATCTCCGAGATGGCTTGAAAGATTTTCATGAAACTTGGGTCACATGTTCACCTCATCAAGGCGACGTGCAGAACCCCCGTCTCGACAATATAGGGTCAATGTCAAGGTCACGCTTGAAGGTCAAAGGTTTGAGGCTTTATTTCGTGTCCGCTCCATATCTCCCAGACGGCTTGAAGGATTTTCATGAAACTTGGGTCACATGTTCACCTCATCAAGGTGACGTGCAGAACTTGCGTCTCGACAATATAGGGTCAATGTCAAGGTCACACTTGAAGGTCAAAGGTTTGAGGCTTTATTTTGTGTCCGCTCCATATCTCCCAGACGGCTTGAAGGATTTTAATGAAACTTTGGTCACATGTTCACCTCATCAAGGCGACGTGCAGAACCCGTGTCTCGACAATATAGGGTCAATGTCAAGGTCACGCTTGAAGGTCAAAGGTTTGAGGCTTTATTTCGTGTCCGCTCCATATCTCCAAGACGGCTTGAAAGATTTTCATGAAACTTGGGTCACATGTTCACCTCATCAAGGCGACGTGCATAACCCGCGTCTCGACCATACCGTGTCAAGGTCACGTTTGAAGGTCAAAGGTTTGAAGCTTTATTTTGTGTCAACTCCATATCTCCAAGACGGTTTGAAGTATTTTCATGAAACTTGGGTCAGATGTTCACCTCATCAAGGCGACGTGCAGAACCCACGTCTCGACCATACTGGGTCAAGGTCACGCTTGAAGGTCAAAGGTTTGAGGCTTTATTTTGTGTCCACTCCATATCTCCTTAAAGGATTTTCATGATACGTGGGTCACATGTTCACCTCATCAAGGCGACGTGCAGAACCCGCGTCTCGACCATACCGGGTCAAGGTCAAGCTTGAAGGTCAAAGGTTTTCGGCTTTATTTCGTGTCCACCCAATATCTCCAAGACGGCTTGAAGGATTTTCATGAAACTTGGGTCAGATGTTCACCTCGTCAAGGCGACGTGCAGAACCCGCGTCTCGACTATACTGGGTCAAGGTCAAGGTCACGCTTGAAGGTCAAATGTTTGAGGCTTTATTTTGTGTCCGCTCCATATCTCCTTAAAGGATTTTCATGAAACTTGGGTCACATGTTCACCTCATCAAGGCGACGTGCAGAACCCGCGTCTCCACCAAACCGGTTAAAGGTCAAGGTCACGCTTGAAGGTCAAAGGTTTTAGGCTTTATTTCGTGTCCAGTCAATATCTCCAAGACGGCTTGAAGGATTTTCATGAAAATTTGGTCACATGTTCACCTCATCAAGGTGACGTGCAGAACCCGCGTCTCGAACATACTGGGTCAAGGTCAAGGTCACGCTTGAAGGTCAAAGGTTTGAGGCTTTATTTTGTGCCGCTCCATATCTCCAAAACAGCTTAAAGAATTTTCATGAAACTTGGGTCACATGTTCACCTCATCAAGGTGACGTGCAGAACCCGCGGCTCGACCATACCGGTTCAAGGTCAAGGTCACGCTTGAAGCTCAAAGGTTTTAGGCTTTATTTCCTGTCCACTCAATATCTCCAAGACGGCTTGCTTATGTTTAGCAACAGTTGTTAACTGTTTTGAAGAATACTTCAGTCTTGAATGTTACAGCTGCAGTAAAAATATGTGTTTCTGTAAACCATTTGAAATCATGTCCACTTTGTACCAGGTCAAGACAAAACATTAGTAATTAAAAATTGAGTACTGTCCAACTTGGTCAAATTTTTGTTTGTCTGCTTTATAGGTTGGAATGTTTTGAGAGATTTTGACAGATATTTGAGGGGGAGACATATGTTTTTGTCAAAACAATTCTAGTTTTTAATTGTATCTCAATCAAACTTATACAGTAGTTAGATATTCATGAGAGTTTGGTTCATTTCTAAAAAACGGCCAGATCTACCCATGCATGGCTGGATTATGGCCCTTGAAATTGTCAAAATTGCTATAATACAGCTTGTGAACACAATAGAGCTTCCATTTACTATCTGATCTTCAACAAACTTAGATGGTATTTGAATATTGATGACATATTGGTTCCTTTTGAAACAAGCCAGATCAATGCCAGCGGAAGACAGTGGTGCAGAGGTAGAGCGTCGGCCTCTCACATCAAAGGTCCCTGGTTCGAGTCCCGTGATGAGCGGGTCCTGACTTTGGGATTTTTCCACACAATCGGCGCGAGTACTGGTTAAGTATCCAGGAAGCAGACATCGAGCGTGATTAATATAAGCTTAAAAGCTTGTTTCGCAATCGATTTAAAATAAATAAGTTTAAACTAATGCCAGTAGAGCATAGGCCCTCATGGGCCTCTTGTTTTGGCTGGCCACATTTGTGTTCCTGTGAACACTGTCAGGTTTTAAACAGGCTTAGCTAGCTATTAAATGTAGACATCGTTTTGTCTGTTTCAATGTCCTTATCATTTTTAGCTCACCAGAGCACAAAGAGCTCAAGGTCAGTTTTTGTGATCGCCTTTTGTTCGTCGTCCGTCGTCAACATTTGCTTGTTAACACTCTAGAGGCAACATTTTTCATCCAATCTTCATGAAAGTGTATTAGATCATATATCTCCATCAAATCTAGGCCAAGTTCGAATATGGGTCATGTCTGGTCAGAAACTAGGTCACTAAGCCACATTTTAAACTTGAGCATGTTGAAACTATGTCGGAAAATTTGTCTAAGTGATAGCTAGGCCAAGTTCGAATATGGGTCATGTCTGGTCAAAAACTAGGTCACTAGGCCAAATTTAAGGAAATTCTTGTTAACACTCTTGAAGCCGCATTTTAAACTTGAGCATGTTGAAACTTTATCAGAAAGTTTGTCCTGATGATATCTAGGCCAAGTTCGAATATGGGTGATATCATGTCAAATACTAGGTCACTAGGTCACTAGGCCAGATTTAAGGGAAATCTTGTTAACACTCTGGAAGCCACATGTTTGGCTTGAGCATGTTGAAACTTTGTCAGAATATTTGTCTTGATGATATCTAAGGTAAGTTTAAATTTGGGTCAGGTCAGGTAAACAACTAAGTCACTAGGCCAAATTGTAGAACAATCTAGTTAACACTATAGAGATTGCATTTTTGACTTGAGCAGCTTGAAACTTTGTCAGAAAGTTTGTCTTGATGATATTGCCATTGGCGCTGAAAGAGTTATGTCTTAAATAGCCCATTCTCAGATGAGCGATTCCAGGGCCTCATGGCCCTCTTGTGTTTTATGCTCTTACAGAATTTTAGCAATTTACCTTATATGTTATCTTTAGAGGCTTCTGCTTAAAAAGCATCTGCAGGAAATGTTGACATCTGTAGAATTGAGTGGGAAAGGCAAAATTGCTCATTGGCATCAATTATTTCATCTGTATCAAGGAAAGGTTTATATTGTAAAGTAATTGTCTTTTACATTTAGACACTTTGTATTGCAGGAGATAGTTCCACAGTTTTTGGATAAACTTACAGATGATGAGCTAAAGAAGGAATCAAAAACAGAGGCTAAGAATGATGCCCTATCCTCCATAATCAAAGCATTGAAACAGTTGGTGTACAGGCTACCAAATCAAGATGACACCATCAAAAGTCTTGAAATATTTAGACTCAAAATGATTTTGAGGTAAAACATCTAAATTATTTTCATTCCTAGACTTGAGAATATTAGATAGATGCTTGATCACACGATTCTTTCGGCAACTTTAATCCTAGGAGAACATTTAATCTAATAGGTCATGTATAAGTGCTAAATCTAAATAAATATAGTATGCATAACTCTAATCATTAGTGCTAAATCAAATGCAGTATACATAACTCGATATTAAGATTTGTTCTTAGTTTTGTTTAATTTATTGCTATAAAACAATATGCAAAAACACTTTTGTGTTATAATTTCTCATTGAGACTTTCATGCAGTGAACAATTCTGTTTACTTTGCTGCACTATTTTAAGTCTAAGAGGTCACTGACAATCTCATAGGTCAAGCATTAGTGCTAAATCAAATGAAGTATACATTTATAACTCAATATTAAGATTTGTTCTTAGTTTTGTTTAACTTATTGCTATAAAACAATATGCAAAAACACTTATAATTTCTCATTGACACTTTCATGCAGTAAACAATTATGTCTACTTTGCACTATTTTAAGCCTAAGAGATCACTGACAATCTCATAGGTCAAGCATTAGTGCTAAATCAAATGCAGTATACATAACTCAATATTAAGATTTGTTCTTAGTTTTGTTTAATTTATTGCTATAAAACAATATGCAAAAATACTTGTGCGTTATAATTTCTCATTGAGACTTTCATGCAGTAAACAATTCTGTTTACTCTGCACTATTTTAAGCATATGAGATCACTGACAATCTCATAGGTCAAGCATTAGTGCTAAATCAAATGCAGTATACATAACTCAATATTAAGATTTGTTCTTAGTTTTGTTTAATTTACTGCTATAAAACAATATGCAAAAACACTTATAATTTCTCATTGAGACTTTCATGCAGTAAACAATTCTGTTTACTTTGCACTAGTTTTAGCCTAAGAGATCACTTACAATCTCATAGGTCAATCATTAGTGCTAAATCAAATGCAGTATACATAACTCAATATTAAGATTTGTTCTTAGTTTTGTTTAATTTATTGCTATAAAACAATATGCAGAAACACTTTTGTGTAATAATTTCTCATTGAGACTTTCATGCAGTGAACAATTCTGTTTACTTTGCTGCACTATTTTAAGTCTAAGAGGTCACTGACAATCTCATAGGTCAAGCATTAGTGCTAAATCAAATGCAGTATACATCAATATTAAGATTTGTTCTTAGTTTTGTTTAACTTATTGCTATAAAACAATATGCAAAAACACTTATAATTTCTCATTGACACTTTCATGCAGTAAACAATTATGTTTACTTTGCACTATTTTAAGCCTAAGAGATCACTGACAATCTCATAGGTCAAGCATTAGTGATAAATCAAATGCAGTATACATAACTCAATATTAAGATTTGTTCTTAGTTTTGTTTAATTTATTGCTATAAAACAATATGCAAAAATACTTGTGCGTTATAATTTCTCATTGAGACTTTCATGCAGTAAACAATTCTGTTTACTCTGCACTATTTTAAGCATATGAGATCACTGACAATCTCATAGGTCAAGCATTAGTGCTAAATCAAATGCAGTATACATAACTCAATATTAAGATTTGTTCTTAGTTTTGTTTAATTTACTGCTATAAAACAATATGCAAAAACACTTATAATTTCTCATTGAGACTTTCATGCAGTAAACAATTCTGTTTACTTTGCACTAGTTTTAGCCTAAGAGATCACTGACAATCTCATAGGTCAATCATTAGTGCTAAATCAAATGCAGTATACATAACTCAATATTAAGATTTGTTCTTAGTTTTGTTTAATTTATTGCTATAAAACAATATGCAGAAACACTTTTGTGTTATAATTTCTCATTGAGACTTTCATGCAGTGAACAATTCTGTTTACTTTGCTGCACTATTTTAAGTCTAAGAGGTCACTGACAATCTCATAGGTCAAGCATTAGTGCTAAATCAAATGCAGTATACATAACTCAATATTAAGATTTGTTCTTAGTTTTGTTTAACTTATTGCTATAAAACAATATGCAAAAACACTTATAATTTCTCATTGACACTTTCATGCAGTAAACAATTATGTCTACTTTGCACTATTTTAAGCCTAAGAGATCACTGACAATCTCATAGGTCAAGCATTAGTGATAAATCAAATGCAGTATACATAACTCAATATTAAGATTTGTTCTTAGTTTTGTTTAATTTATTGCTATAACACAATATGCAAAAACACTTATAATTTCTCATTGAGACTTTCATGTAGTAAACAATTCTGTTTACTCTGCACTATTTTAAGCATATGAGATCACTGACAATCTCATAGGTCAAGCATTAGTGCTAAATCAAATGCAGTATACATAACTCAATATTAAGATTTGTTCTTAGTTTTGTTTAATTTACTGCTATATCATTGTATTATCATTCACCAATGGATCACCTGTCACTAAGTAGAAATTGCTGAGCAAGTGTGCACCAACCATTCTTAGCAACAGTTCTTACTGAGATGAATAAGAACTTGTCTAAATTGCAAATTTTAATATTCTTTCACAGGGATGTTGTATTTAAATATTTTGTTTAACCCTTTCCCTCATACCACAATTCTGCAGCATACGACTTTGAACGTATTTTGTCAAAACATAGAAAATCTCTATAACTGAATGGATAACCTATGACAAAAAGTGGAAAACATTGTGGCAAAAGGAGAAATTGCACGTTTTCTTCTTTTGTCACTATGTTTTCAAAAAGCCGTCTGCTGCAGAGGCGTCAGAAAGCGTCTTATATGAGGGAAAGGGGGTTGACTTCATGTTATATTGCCTCGCTTGTCTGATTTGAAAACATCTGTGGAAAAAGTTGTATGTTATGGATAAATGGAAGTGGAAGTACATTTTGTATGCAGAAAAGAGTTATATTTCTTTTGTTGAGCATTTTTTCCTTTTTCACGCAATGTTTTCAAAAATTCTGCTGCAGAGATGCCGTATATCATCTGTATGTTGTAAAATGTCAATATGACTGTAAAATATCACTTTTTAATCTTCAACTAATGTCTTTGCAGGTTGTTACAGATATCCTCATTCAATGGAAAAATGAATGCTTTAAATGAAGTAAACAAGGTTATAGCCAATGTGTCCTATCACTCCAGTAGACACACACAGAGTGAAGAGGATGAGTGGCTAACTGCAGAAAAAATGGCTGTGAGTAGTGATCAGTGTTGTGTTTTGCCCCCTAATCATTATCCTTAAAGTTGACTTGACCTGGTGGGCAGGAGACAATTTTTTTTTTTTTTTTGGAGAGCTGGCTAATTGCAAGCAGTATGTACCATTGTTTCTGTAATTTTAGTCGTGTTTGTCTGCATTTCTTTTCATTTCTTCAACCTATTGCAAAGTTTCTTTGAAACCATAACATTGTTTGTGGGCTCATTACAAAGAAATTCTCTCTTCTACTATACTTGTCTCAAAAAGATACCTAAAAAAGGAGAAACTTTTTTTCAGATTTTTTGTTTACTTCTGAAAATTCATACTTTAAAAGCTGAATTGAGACAGATTTTCATTCCTTTGAATTTCAGTATGTTACACTTTACCAAATCAAAGGCAGATGTAATGTTGTACATGTCATATTTATATCTAGTATAAGATTGAATTGTTTTTTGAAATCAATATGCTTACACCTTTTCATTATTTGTTTGGAATGATTTTAGGAATGGATTAGAGACAATGATGTTCTATCCATTGTATTGAGAGACAGCCTTCACCAGCCTCAATATGTAGAAAAACTAGAAAAGATCCTGCGATTTATGATCAAGGAGAAAGCCTTGTCCTTGCAAGACCTTGACAGACTGTGGGAGGCTCAGGTATTTCAGTTTCTTTTAATCTGTTACTAACTTTTGGAGGTCGCTTAAATTGTGTCATGTGAAACTAATGTTGATCAATATCTTTTAAATTTCATACAAAGTCATTAAAATTTTCATTTCTAATATCATTTAACTTTTGGGAGAAAATAACTTTCGGGAGAAAATACAGATCAACCTATAAATCCCAGTATAGAAAAAGATGTTAATAACTATTTTGTTATGTTAACCCTTTCCCACATGTTAACACAGTTTGATGCATCTGCTGCAGATGGCTTTATAATATGAAAACATGCGCAATTTCTCCTTTGTTACAATGTTTTCAACCACATTCAATAATTATATGTTATAGTAATATAGAATTTTTATGTTTGAGCCTAGACATTTCCAAATTTTTCTGCTGCAGATGTGTTGTATGTGGGAAAGGGTTAAAAAATATAACATGAGAAGAGAAAGGTACTTTAGATATAAATAAAGCGTGTCAATTTAAAAATATTCTTTTTCTGACATTGTACAGTGAGGAATTGTTTTAAGTTTTAAAAGTTATACACAAACATTTATCATATATCTTCTCTTTCTTTTCAGTCTGGAAAACATGATGCTATTGTGAAGAATGTTCATGATTTACTTGCCAAACTTGCCTGGGACTTTGCTCCAGATCAACTTGATCACTTGTTTGAGTGTTTTCAGGTGGGTTATGAGGTCTAGATAAGGTGAATTACATTGGCCTGTATGCCACAAATTGCTGTGAATACTCTTTTGAAGACAGTGGTGCAGAGGTAGAGCGTCGGCCTCTCACATCAAAGGTCCCTGGTTCGAGTCCCGTGATGAGCGGGTCCTGACTTTGGGATTTTTCCACACAATCGGCGCGAGTACTGGTTAAGTATCCAGGAAGCAGACATCGAGCATGATTAATATAAGCTTAAAGCTTGTTTCGCAATCGATTTAAAATAAATAAGTTTAAACTAACTCATTAGTGTTGGCAGGTTAAATTTTCACCAAAAGTGTTTTGAAAGCTTTACAGATAATACTTGGATAATATTTGAGAATGCAAACAATTTAACATTAAGAAAATTAAAAGTGTACTCTTGGGTAGCGCTTTAAACATGGGAGGGAAAGAAGATGAGTAATCTTTGTATTTTCTAAACTTGTCCACTCAAGAGTGGTCAAGAGTCGCGTTGTGAATCACAGATATGGTCAAAAGTCGTCAGTAGCAGGGAAGGGATAAAAAATAACAACTTTCCAGACTCAACATGCCCACTTTATGTAATTTACAATGACAGGCAGGTTTTACAACCTTTTATTCGTATTACATTGTATATAAGCCAAATTGGAAGTACATTTAACCCAGTTGTAGACAGATTTTGATGCCTCTGCAGCAAACAACTTTAGAATACATTGTTCATGATGGGGAATTTTACCATTCGGCGTAGTGTTTTCAACTCTTTTAAATTTTTATACTATTATTATACCCCTAGATACATAGTATATGGGGGCTATATAGGAGTCACGCTTGTCGGTCGGTCTGTGGACATTTCTTGTGAACACTATTTCTCAGCAACCCTTGGTCAGAATTCAATATAAATTCACAAGAATGATTGATAACCAAGCCTAGTTGTGCATATTGTCGGCGTGTTACACTGGAATTATTGGCCGGATTGCTCAAGCAATTCCGGTCTATAGATTGGCGATGTCCGTCTGTCTGTCAACATTTTGGTTAAAGTTTCAGGTTGAGGCAAAATCTCAGCACTTGAAAGGGTTACAAACTTGAAACTTTGCCTGAATGTAATTAGTAACAAGTTCTATTGATTTCTATGGTTACTTTGACCTTGACCTTAGTTTGTCAATTTTCAAGGTCAAATTGCCGACAATCCGGCCTTACCTCTTCAGCGGTTACTTGTTTTTATATGAGTTATGGCCCCTTGAATTTCTCATATATATGTATATTGTCAGGCACCAGCTGGAGGCATTCATCACCTTCAGTGATATTTCTTGTTTTTAGATATTTACCATAATTATTCTTTGTGTGTTTTGAAAGTCATCTGCTGGTGGTTTGTTGTATATGGGAAAGTGTTAAGCAAACTGCATTAGATAAGCATGTGGTTCTTATTTGTAGACAAACCTATTTTCACATCACTGTTTACAGGTGAGCTGGGCAAATGCCTCCAAAAAACAAAGAGAAAAGTTGTTAGAGTTAATTAGACGGTTAGCTGAGGACGACAAAGAGGGAATCATGGCACACAAGGTATAGTAAATGGCTTTTTGAACCCCTACAATATTCAATAGATTTTACTATACATTTAAGCTTTATCTATCTGTATGTTAGACCTGATGGTCCAAGTTAAAAGACAATTAACAAGCAGGTAAAGACTTGATTGTTGCAAAAACTCACTAAAAGCCATAGTTTAAAATCTTTACATATGAAAGCATCATGTTGTGGTCATAGAAAGCATTTAGGAATTTCACACTACACTTTCTTAATTTCTTACTCAATTGCCACAATTTAAAAGAGTCCTTTTAGTAATCATGTACATTTTGAGAAAGGTTATTCAGATGATACTGATTATTTCAGAATTACAGTTTATGTTTTATGATCTCGATACTGTTTTAAGTCTTCATTCTTTCCCATATGCAGACATATTTTGATGCATCTGCAGCAGATGACTTAACAGAAACATTGTGTTAAAAAGAAAATTTGCACAAGATGAGCAATTCTCTTTTTCTTACAACATTTTCAACGTATTCAATAATGACATTTTCATTTATTGTACTTTTTTCCTAGAGGTTTTCAAAGTTGTCTGCCGCAGCTATGTCTGTTAGAAAAGGTCCAAGTACAGTGAAAGTCAACTTTCACCTTTCGTTAAGTCTGTAATTATCTTAGATGAATTTATTACAGGTGTTGGGATTGCTATGGAACTTGGCACATAGCGAAGATGTACCCACAGATATAATGGACCAGGCTCTGACAGCTCACATCAAAATTTTAGACTATAGCTGTAGTCAGGTGATTATTATTGTTAAGTTAGACTTGTAATGGTTTGACAGTACTCGAGGCTACTGTGGCCCTCACTTTTAGTACACTCTTGCAGAAAAGAACTGGGTTTTTTTCTGCAAGTCTATAAGATAGAATATTAACAGACAAAGTAACTCTGAAATATTGATTGCTTCGTTTGGTTATGCCATAACTACAACTCAATAAAATTGTACAATATATATGTGTATATATGTATATAGACTCCATGAACCACAAACTGATAAGAATACATGAACTTATGTATATAGACGTTACCTTTATAGATAGTGGCCCATGGGGCCAAGTGTCTTTACAACAAACTTTGTATTCTATTTTATTATATATCATACACATGTCACTTTAATAAAAGATTTACTTACAAAGTTACTTACTTACTGGTACTATTGTTTTGTTTCCTGCCATGGCAGGCTGTAAATTTGAGATCACTCCCATTAAACCTTTTCTGCAATTCCTTGCATTTTTAAGCAGGATCGTGATGCACAAAAGATGAGTTGGATCACCACTTTTGTTGATGAGATCAAGAATGACAAGTGGGTGTTGCCAGCCCTAAAACAGATACGAGAAATTTGCCAACTCTTTCCAGAGGTTAGTGATACTCCTAGTGTTACAATCAATCATGTTTTATTATGCATTACTGTTATTTGCCATACTTTGACATGTAGATATTTTCAATTGATGAGTTTCTTTAAAGTTATTAATTATGAAAAATATTTGAATCAAAATTTCATTCCCTTAGCAAGTAATGATATATGATACATGGATAGGTGAAATTGTGGATATTAACCCTTTCCCACTTACAACAAAACTGCATTAGACCACTTTGAAAATATACCTGCAAACAAATTGGAAAATGTAGAAGTAAGGTTGTTTAACTATAAATAGAGTTGAAAACATACCTGCAAAAAATTAATTTTCCGCAACGTTTTCAAAAGTCTTCTGCTGAAGAGGCGCTTCAAAAAGCATCTGTATGTGGTAAAGGGTTAACATTTCAAAATATTCTAAAGATATTCACTTCTAAAAAAAAGTTTCAAATTTCTCCATAAATATACTTGAGTATTCCCTTGTCTAGTTGTTGAAAAATTTACATCCAGATCAGACATTCAGATCAGACTGCACAAACACAGGCTAATTTGGATCTATCATTGTCGATGATATCTAAAGACCTATTTTCCTGTGATGAGTCTCGTAACCTTGTTAATATCTTTAACAGGCTCCTCAGAGTTTCCCCCATGTACAGAACAGAGTGTCCCATGTATACTACAGAAACTCTGTGATCAGTATACTACAGTCAAACCATGCTATAGTAATGGCAGTGGCGCAGAATTTGTCCGCATACATGAACAAAGCAAGGGCGTATGCTAAAGGTAAGGTAATTTGACATGATGAATGAAACAAGAGAAAAAAAAATGAAAAAAGTTTCTATATAACTTATTGGAGTATATGAGCTGTCGGAGAAAAAATCTTTGTTGACTGTTTTAAGTTGGACAACGATTATATTTCCCGTTATAATTACCTTCCAAAAGACGTATTAGCTTTCGTATCCTATATAGGTTTGTCTGCTTTGATTATCACAGGACAACATTAAATGTTCTGTAATTTAGTATTCTATCATGATTTGTATCTGTATTTACATCATTGTTACTCTTCAATTGTAATATTTTATTTTTAGCTATACGGGCTAATGGCCAGAAGAGCTTATGCGATGGCATTGTGTCCGTCGTCCATGCATGCATGCGTGTGTCCGTAAACAATTGCTTGTGAATGTGATAAAGTCTTCAGTTCTGATTGTATCTCAATCAAATTAATACAGTAGTTAGATATCCATGAGAGCTCGGTTCCTTTTGCAAATCAGCCAGATACGCCCATGTAAGACTGGATTATGGCCCTTGAAATTGTCAAAATTGCTATAATAGACGCTCCATTTACTATCTGATCTTCACCAAACTTAGATAGTAGTTAAATATTGATAAGAGCTCGGTTCCGCTCGCAAACCAGCCAGATCTGCCGGTGTAAGACTGGATTATGGCCCTTGAAATTGTAAAAATTGCTATAATAGAGCTTGTGAACACAATAGATGCTCCATTTACCATCTGATCTTTACCAAACTTAGATAGTAGTTAAATATTGATGAGAGCTAGGTTCCTTTCAAAAAACCAGCCAGATGTGCTGGATTATGAATTCACGTCAATCAATATACGGTATTTGGGCGTGGTTCACATGCGAATCATAAATTTTATTATAAGTGTAAATTGTGTTATTTCGTTATTTATAAAAAAAAATGTATAATTTGTCTTTATTATAAAAGGTTTATTATGTTGCTGTAGCAAAAATCTTGCTTTGTATTGTTTACTAGGGATGTGTAAAATTTGACATCTCGCAAGATATCAATTTTCCCACCCCTCTTAGTACTATGCTTAACCCAGTATCGCTATTGCAACATTATATTCCCTTAAGTGGCCTTAATATTCATCATGAAGATGTCTGTGTTTTGTAAATAGCTGTGAAAGTTGGATAAAGTCCGGAGTTCATTGTAATTACCTTTCAAGCTTAAAGCTTCCGATACATGTTAACTCTTTATAATTGTTGAAGCTTTGTCAAAAAAATGACTGAATTTGTAAAGTTATTGCCCCTTCTCATTTCAGATCATCCAAATATTGAACCTGCTAACATACTACCAGATGGCAGATTTAATCATATTGTACAAGTACAGGAACGTCTTAAATTTCTCAGGTATGCATTCAACTATTTTTATAATCATGAGCAATTACTTCTTTTCCTACAACCTTTGCCTACCAGATGAGATTTTCTTTGTGAAAATCCTCGATTTGTAGTTAAAAAGCCAAAATGATTCTGAAGCTGAACTTTTCATTTTTAGCTCTACTGGCCAAAGGCCAGAAGGGCTTATGTCGTGGCGATTTGTCCGTGCGTCCGTCCGTCCATAAACAATTTCTTGTTAACACAATAGTCTTCACTTTTGATTGTATCTCAACCAAACTTATACAGTAGTTAGATATCCATGAGAGCTCGGTTCCTTTCGAAAACCAGCCACAGATCCGCCCATGCATGACTGGATTATGGCCCTTGAAATGGTCAAAATTGCTATAATAGAGCTTGTTAACACGATACAGTCTTTTTTTTTATTGTATCTCAACCAAACTTATACAGTAGTTAGATATCCATGAGAGCTTGATTCCTTTCGAAAACAAGCCAGATCCGCCCCATGCATGACTGAATTATGGCCCTTGAAATTGTCAAAATTGCTATATCTCAATCAAACTTATACAGTAGTTAGATATCCATGAGAGTTTGGTTCATTTCTAAAAAACGGCCAGATCTACCCATGCATGGCTGGATTATGGCCCTTGAAATGGTCAAAATTGCTGTAATACAGCTTGTGAACACAATAGAGCTTCCATTTACTATCTGATCTTCACCAAACTTAGATGGTATTTGAATATTGATGACATATTGTTTCCTTTTGAAACAAGCCAGATCAATGCCAGTAGAGCATAGAGGGCCTCTTGTTGGTTTTTGTTGGTTTCTGCTTTGAAATACATATTTTATGGAGGCTGATCATTAAAAGGTTTATCCAGTTAAAATAAAAAGTTGATCAGGGCTAACCTTTCTTCAGTTGTATCTGATCAGGATGTGCATGCTTTTATCTTACCTTAATCTTTAATATGAAATTAATTATGAATTTAACTATTCTTGTAATGTTTCCAATACAGATTGTATAACACTGAATTAAATTGATACCAATTCCCAGAGAACAGACCTTTCCCAAAGATAACATATCTGCAGTGTATTACTTTGAAACATTTGAAAACATTTTGGCAAATCTATGGAAAATCTTTATACATGAATTGGAAAGTTGAATGACAGAATATTGTTTATTATGAATGCTTAGTTTTCTGTTACAGATGTATTCAAATTTGTCTGCATGTGAGAAAGGGTTAATTTGGATACTTTGTATATTTATGTCTCCCCCATTATATGGGGGTGACATATTGTTTTTGCCCGTTCCGTCCGTCCTTCCGTCTGTCACACTTGTTTCCGCTCAATAACTGAGGAACGCTTGGGCGTAGGAACTTCATACTTGGTATGCAGGTTGGTCATGACCAGTAGCTGACCCCTATTGATTTTGATAACAGAAGGTCAAAGGTCAAGGTCATGGTGACCTTGTGAGGTAAAAAATGGTTTCCGCTCAATAACTGAAGAACGCTTTGGCTGAGGAACTCCATACTTGGTATGCAGGTTGGCCATGCCTAGTAGAAGACCCCTATTGATTTTGAGGTCAGTACATCTAAAGTCAAGGTCACAGTGACAATGAGCTGATAAATAGTTTTTGCTTGGGCCCAGGAACTTCATACTTGATGTGCAGGTTGGTCACCACCAGCAAATGACCCCTATTCATTTTAAGGTCACTAGGTCAAGGTCATGGTGACCTTGTGAGGTAAAAAATGGTTTCCGCTCAATAACTCAAGAACGCTTGGGCCGAGGAACTCCATACTTGGTATGCAGGTTGGCCATGCCCAGTAGAAGACCCTATTAATTTTGAGGTAAAAGTCAAGGTCACAGTGACCTTGAGCTGAAAGGTCACAGTGACAATGAGCTGAAACATTGTTTTTGCTTAATAACTGTAGAATGCTTTGGCCATGGAAGTTAATACTTGGCGTGCAGGTTGGTCACCACCAGTAGATGACCCCTATTGATTTTGAGGTCACTAGCTTAAAGGTCAAGGTCATGGTAACCTTCAGCTGAAAAATGGTTTCCTCTCAATAACTAAAGAATGCTTATGTTGAGGAACTTCATACCTGGTGTGCAGGTTGGTCCTAACCAGTAAATGACCTTTATTGAATTTGTTTGATTTTGAGGTCACAAGGTCAAATGTCGAAGGTCACGGTAACCTTCAGCTGAAAAATGTGTTTTACTCAATAACTCAAGAACGCTTATACCAAGGAACTTCATACTTGGTGTGCAGCTTGGTCCTAACCTGTAGATGACCCCTATTGATTTTGGTCATGGTAACCCTCAGCTGAAAAATGGTTTCCGCTCGATAACTGAGGATTGTCACTGTTGTTTCATCTCCAGTCCAAAACTAAAAAAAATCTCCCATCATTTCTTTTCCTCCCCTACGACCACACAAATGGGGAGACGAGCGCTTTTTCAAAAAAGCAATCTCTAGTTTTATCTTTTGTTTCAGATTTTTACTTAAAGATGGACAGCTATGGTTATGTGAATCTCAGGCAAGACAGGTAAGGTTTGATTAGAAAATATTTAAGTGGCACCAGGCAATATATAGTCTTAAAACGGATTTTTGAAAACATGGTGACAAAAGAATAAATTGCTCAAAACGAGCAATTTATCCTTTTGCCACAATGTTTTCCACTTTTAGTCATAGGTAATCATTCAATTATAGAGATTTTCTATATTTTGACAAAATATGTTCAAAGTCGTCTGCTGCATAATTGTCGTATGAGGGAAAAGGTTAAGAACATAAACTGTTCTCACATAAAGGTGCGTGGGCGGGAATTCCCATCTAGACTTTTGTCAGATGAAACATCTTTTGACTGTTAAAATGGTAGTGGCAGACAACTATGCTAGCTTTGGTCAGACTCTGTATACTAAGACACCAGAGCCTTCAATATTTACCCTGATTAGGTAGAACGCAGTGAGTAACTGTAAGCACTGTATTCTTTTCCCTACACCATTTTCCAAGGTCGTATTTAGTAGATGTTTCAAGATGAGTTTCTATCTGGTTAAGTTATTTTAGTACGAAAGTTTTATACATAAATGTGACTTGTGAAGAATATGGTGTTAACACAGACTAGAAGCCCACAGCAGAAATGTTAGATTATTATGTCCCTTTTTGCGTCATCTTTTGTGTAATAAAGTTGGGGGCTGGCTTACTTTTTCATTCATGTTTGAATTTGGGTCAAGAACATATTAACCAAAAGAAACACCGGACACCGCTTTGAGAGTCTTATTATGCACTTAGGGATATACTGCAATAAAATAACAAACAAATTGATTTGTAATAGAAATGGATATTCGAACAAAGGCCTAAATAAATTGATATTTTTCCCACAATACTTCCATTATTTCCCACAGCTACCCTTAGCTATGGGTCTTCAGACAGATCTTTTGAGTACCCACACAATAAGGTTTGAATGTCAAAAAATGATTGAAGTACACAAAATAACCCCCCGGTATAAAGCTCTGTTCTCATCTTAGTACTTTATTTCTTCAGATCTGGCATTGTCTGGCAGAAAATGCAATTTATTCAACTGACAGGGAAGCTTGTTTTAAATGGTTTGCTAAGGTAAGAACATACTTCTATTTTAAAGTGTTAATTGCTAAAAATAGGCTGGCCACAAATAAATGTGTTATGTGTGTTTATGATCCATGGAAATGTTGATTGTGTTGCCCGTCTTTAAAGCATGGTGACACCTTGATATCACCTCTAAGGTTGTGTCTTAGTCTGTCCGTCTGTTTGTATGAGACACAGCAAATATATTTAATTTGTTATTCTGGATATAAATGCATGATACTATCAGGGACATAGATAAGTCTTATCTACGTCCCCTGATACTAGGCACAGAAAATATTTTCAATTATTTTTTCTGCATTTCAATGCATCACACATTAATGCATCTTATCTGGTGCTCTGTATTTCACTTCTCTTATATTGACACAACTGTAGCATTGGAAAAGGAGAAAATGGGCAAAACAAACAATTTCTTTTAACAAAATATATTTATATACAAAAAGATAAACACATTTTTCATCAAACTGATGAAATTAACTCATTTAATACCTAAAATGAAATAGTGGTGATAACGTTTTGCTTAATTACAGTTGATGGGTGAAGAACCTGACCTTGACCCAGAGATAACAAAAGAGTTTTTTGAGAAGAACATCCTTCAGTTTGATGCTAGTCTATTGTCAGAAAACGGAATGAAGTATGTATATATTCTCCACTTAACCCTTTTATCTGATAAAGACAACTTATGATATCTTTGCAGCAAATGACTTGAAAATGATGTTGGAAAAGTAGAAATTGTTAATAACAAGCAATTGCTCACTTTTTTGGCCGGATTGCTCTAGATTGGTCTATAGATTGGCGATGTCCGTCCGTCTGTCGGTCTGTCAACATTTTGGTTAAAATTTCAGGTTGAGGCAAAATCTCAGCACTGGAAAGGGTTACAAACTTGAAACTTTTCCTGAAGGTAACCAGTAGCAAATTCTATGGTTTCTTTGACCTTGACCTTTGTCGATTTTCAAGGTCAAATTGCCGACAATCCGGCCTTGCCATCTTCAGCGGTTTCTTGTTTCACAATGTTTTCATTTCAATGTTATAAGCAAACAACATTAAAAATACCATGTCAGGCAAACAATTTTCCCTTTCCCACATACATCTCGGCAGCAGACAAGATGGAGTGAACTGGTCTTTTACCAACAATATCTCTCTTAGGACTATACATTAAACCCTATGTTGTGGGTACTCAAAAGAATCGCCTCACTTGGATTTGGGCATGTGAAATACTCATCTTATCTAGCTTCCTGTTGGAAAGGGTTAAATTTGTGATATATTTATGAAAATAAATACACATAAGTTAATGGTAAGTTTGAATTTGATGAAAACGATTCAACGAATGTAAGTCATTAGAATAAACATCTTTTCGAAATAGGTATAATAAATGCTTTTATTTCTTTTTTTGCAGTTGCTTTGAAAGATTTTTCAAGCATGTGAATTTAAAAGAAAACAAATTAAAACAAAGAAGAAGAGGTTTCGTCATGGAAGATCTAGAATTAATAGGATATGACTATTTATGGCGGGTAAGTTGAGAACAAAAAATAAATTTTGATTTTAAGTCACAGCAGAAGAGAATTTCTAAATTTATTTTATATAGCTTTAACTTATTTGATGCCATTGTCTGCTGTATCATGGTGTCTTGTAATTTATATTTTTTTACGTATTTAATGAAACACGAATTCCTCTGTTGATGTCGTGAAATTGTTATTCAAGCATTTGTTAACATTTTGATTGAAAATATGAACATGTTGCAATTTAGTATGTGACCCATGTTACTTGAAAACTGACATTTTGGACTTAGCAATCAGGAAAGATCCCGATTAGCCTGCTCCTCCACAAAATCTGTTTTTGTGTGGTGTCGTCCATTTATAAGTTGTCATAAAAACATGAAGGTCTGTTTTTTTTTTTTTGCTATAGACCAGTTTAAGTTTGGAAAATGATTTCGCCAAAGATGAAAAAGTGAAATTTATTAAATCTATGTATAACTTTAAACATTAACAGGTGGTGATGCATGCCCCAGAAGAAGTTTCAGAAAAGGCTATAATATTATTAAAAGACACTTTCACAAATCTTGGTCCACACCTTTTACAAAACCAAACGGAAATCCATGAGGACTTTATCCAGACAACAATGGACAGACTAAAAGCATTGTTTGATACTGTGTCAGTGTTAGACGAGGAAAAAGACAGTAAAAAAAGTATTATGCAGGAAACTAATAGAATGATCCGAGTGTTAACTGTGCTGAAGGAGTATGTGGCAGAGTGTGATGAAATGCACGGTGAAGAGAGGTCTATTATTCCACTCAGCAGGTAGATATTGCTCTAACTTTTCCCACTTGCAACAAATCTGCAGCAGATGACTTTGAAATCTTTGAGTTAAAAATACAGAAAATCTCAATAAATGATCATGTAAGCCTTGAAAATAGTTGAAAACATTTTGGAAAAAAAAGGTGAAATTTCTCTCTTAATCAACAACATTTTCTAAAGTAGTTATCTGCATGTTAGAAAGTCTCAAGTTTGGTTCATTTGTTGGCTTCAATACCTTCTCTTTTCGATATATAATTTGGTAATCTTGAAATATAGAGATCTTTTGAATATGGACTAAAATTGTTAAATGAAAATAAGTTTAATGAAAAAATAAGTTACTTAATAAAATGTTGAAGCAGCATATTATTTTTTCTCTGAATATTTCTTTAATTAAAATTTGGTATATTTTTGAAGACAACAGCAATCATTTTAAATAGAAGAAAATTATATTTGTGAAAATAAGTAGTAGTAAAGGAAGTTTCATTACCCTTATTTGTATTTTTCCCCAGAGCTTGTAAAGGAAAACTAGTCACATTGGTGGTTCGGTTCCCGAATCAGGGTCGACAGGTGGATGATGTAGATATTTGGTCTCATACAAATGATACAATTGGTAAGTCATATTTAACATATACTCATAATAACTTTTATTCCTACTTCTGAGAGGTTGCCACCTTTCTGTGAATTTTGTCATTAATAATTTTAATTTTAATGAGAAATTGAGAATTGATGAAAAGGTCACCTCATTATTCAATTTCACCTGTATGAATAAAAGTGGTTGTCCCTTTTCATTAAGTTGGCCTTCTACAAAGTTATTTAAGTGTCCCAACCTTTGTTGCATTATTGATATTTCTATCAGCATATAAAGTTTTATGATCTGAAATGCCATCTTTTAATTAAATTAATTGTTCAATTCTTACATTTGTTTGAAACTATTTTCTTATATAGCATTTTAGCTCGTCTGTTTTTAGCTCTACTGGCCAAAGGCCAGAAGGGCTTATGTCGTGGCGATTTGTCCGTCGTCCGTCCGTAAACAATTTCTTGTTAACACGATAGTCTTCACTTTTGATTGTATCTCAACTAAACTTTTACAGTAGTTAGATATCCATGAGAGCTCGGTTCCTTTCGAAAACCCTTGAAATGGTCAAAATTGCTATAAAAGAACTTGTTAACACGATACAGTCTTCTTTTTTTATTGTATCTCAACCAAACCTATACAGTAGTTAGATATCCATAAGAGCTTGGTTCCTTTCGAAAACCAGCCAGATCCGTCCATGCATGACTGGATTATGGCCCTTGAAATGGTCAAAATTGCTATAAAAAAACTTGTTAACACGATACAGTCTTCTTTTTTGATTTTATCTCAACCAAACCTATACAGTAGTTAGATATCCATAAGAGCTTGGTTCCTTTCGAAAACCAGCCAGATCCGCCCATGCATGACTGGATTATGGCCCTTGAAATGGTCAAAATTGCTATAAAAGAGCTTGTTAACACGATAGTCTTCACTTTTGATTGTATCTCAACCAAACTTATACAGTAGTTAGATATCTATGTGAGCTTGGTTCCTTTCGAAAACCAGCCAGATCCGCCCCATGCATGACTGGATTATGGCCCTTGAAATGGTCAAAATTGCTATAAAAGAGCTTGTTAACACGATACAGTCTTCACTTTTGATTGTATCTCAACCAAACTTATACAGTAGTTAGATATCCATGAGAGCTCAGTTCCTTTCGTCAACCAGCCAGATTCGCCCATGTAAGACTGGATTATGGCCCTTGAAATTGTCCAAATTGCTATAATTGAGCATGTGAACACAGTAGAGGCTCCATTTACTATCTGATCTTCACCAAACTTAGATAGTAGTTAAATATTGATGAGAGCTTGGTTCCTTTTAAAAATCAGCCAGATCCGCCTATGCAAGATTGGATTATGGTCCATGAAATTGTAAAAATTGCTATAATACAGCTTGTGAACACAAAAGAGCCTCCATTTACTATCCGATCTTCACCATACATACATGCTCTGGATTGAAAATGACCAAAGAACCATACCAGTAGAGCATAGGCCCTCATGGGCCTCTTGTTCGCAAAATTCAGGCTATTCTAATTGTGATACCCTTGGGGGGGAGCGGCATCGATAGTAATAATGTGAATAGCACTAGCTTTTTCCTTGAAAGACTTTTGACACCTATGCAGCAGATGGCTTGTCAACATTGTTGAAAAAATTGCCCAATTTTGATTTGATGAACATTAGTATGACCCTAGAACAGTTGTAAAAGAGAGCTTATAATTCAGCCTGTGCCTCTTAACAGTGATCAAGATGTACACTGTTCACATATTATTTAAGCAAGCTTGTATGACATATCGATCATCTTTTGTAGACTCTGATAAGACAGAGCAGATGTACAGCCTGATCTGAGCCTATGCTGTTCTAAAATGTCAACTTTTACCTTTTTAGCTCACCTAAGCACGAAGTGCAAGGTGAGCTTTTGTGATCACTTACCGTCCGGCGTCTGCGGCGGCGGCGTCGTCTGTTAACAATTTCCTACAAATGACTTCTCCTACTAAACCAATGGACAAATTTCAAAATAACTTCACAGGAATGGTTCTTAGGTGGTCCTCTTTCAAAGTTGTTCAAAGAAATTAATTCCAAGTAGAACTTTGGTTGCTGCGGCATCAGAAAAGGGGAAAATTGCCAAACCTTAAAAAATCTTCTTGTCCAAAAGTAATCCGATTTGAACATTATTTTGCACAAATGTTCCTTGGGGTACCCTCTACCAAGATTGTTCAAATATTTCTGATCCGTTGAAAAACATGGCCGCCAGGGGGCGGAGCTAGTTTTTCTTATATGTACATTGTTAAAACTTTAAAAATCTTCTTGTCCAAAAGTACTGGCCCGATTTGAAAATTATTTTGCACAAATGTTCCTTGGGACACTCTTTACCAAGATTGCTCAAATATTTCCAATCCGTTGAAAAAATGGCCGTGTTAAAACTTTGAAAAATCTTCTTGTCCAAAAGTACTGGCCCGATTTGAAAATAATTTTGCACAAATGTTCCTTGGGGCACCCTTTACCAAGATTGTTCAAATATTTTTGATCCGTTGAAAAAAAACATGGCCACCAGGGGGCGGAGCTTGTTTTCCTTATTAAATATGTGCATTGTTAAAACTTTAAAAATCTTCTTGTCCAACAGTACTGGCCCAATTTGAAAATTATTTTGCACAAATGTTCCTTAGGGCACCAAGATTGTTCAAATATTTCGGATTTGTTAAAAAACATGGCCGCAGGGGGCAGAGCTAGTTTTCCTTATATGTGCATTGTTCAAATTTTAAAAATCTTCTTGTCCAAAAGTACTGGAGCGATTTAAAAATTATTTTGCACAAATGTTCCTTGGGGCACCCTTTACCAAGATTGTACAAATATTTTTGATCCGTTGAAAAACATGGCCGCCAGGGGGCGGAGCTTGTTTTCCTTATATGTGCATTGTTAAAACTATTGGAAGTTCTATTAAATCAGGTGAGCGATATAGGGCCATCATGGCCCTCTTGTTTCATGCACTGGCTAATATATTAGACTGACCTTTGTTTTCATGATTGTATAATTATAGGTGCTGTGAGAAGACATATACTTCACCGTGTTAAAGCCAATAGCAATGTGAAAGTAGATTTGTATGTTAATGGTGAAATCCTTGAACCTAGTGAAGATAAGAGACTTATTTCACAGATACCTCTCAGAGATAAAATGGTAAGCTGTTAATCATATCACTGACCTTATTACTGGTAATATTGATCTTTGAGGAAAAGCTCAATAAAAACCTTGATGAAGAAACTAGTGTCATCTGATTCACCAACCACTTGATCCTCCTCTCCCACATTCAAGATAATCTCAAAGTAAAATCTCGTTAACCCTTTCCCTCATACGACAATTCTGCAGCAGACGACTTTGAACATATTTTGTCAAAACATAAAAAAATCTCTATAATTGAATGGATAACCTATGACTAAAAGTGGAAAACATGGTGGCAAAAGGAGAAATTGCTCGTTCTGAGCAATTTCTTCTTTTGTCACTATGTTTTCAAAAAGCCGTCTGCTACAGAGGCGTCAGAAAGCGTCTATATGAGGGAAAGGGTAAATTGAAAGTAAAAGTATTGAATAGAGTTGAAAACATTGTGGCAAAAGAAGAAAATACTCATCAGAACAAATTCTCCTTTCTTTCACAATGTTTTGAAAAGTCTTTTGCTTTAGATGCAATTTAATGTGGGAAAGGGTCAATGTAACAGTTGCAATCAGACTCATCAATTATAACTCTTATCGTGCTATACATGACTCAGTGTCCGACAAATTTCAGAATTGTTTGGTAGCCCACTGGGCTACCAGATTTGGAAGCTGGTAGCCCGAAATATCGCGGATGCCAATGAGTGTTTTATGATTATTTTTGTTTTATACTTCTGTACAAACATAATATTAAGAGCACACCATGTACATGATTTAAGGGTAGTGACCAATTCAATTATAAATAACATGACTGTGTTGCAAAAGACCTGAAGTGCAGCATTCAGTTAAACAAAAATGAAATTTGGAAAAGTGACTTTTTGGTGGAGCTTAACAGATAGGAGAAAATTGGTACTAAAGTTTTTCAAGATTATTTTTCACTAGGTTATTTGAAATATTCTGCATAAAATGTATGTATTTTATCCATATTTACAAAAGATTTAAAAGCTAGTGACAGAAATTTTTAAACTTGAGACCAAAAAAATCAAATGATGTAGTATAAACTCTTCAAATTGGAGGTCACCGATTTAGGTCCCTCACTGAAACAGGGCATACGATACGAGTGTCCGTTTTACAAAGAACGACATATTAAATAAGATTCAATTTTATTAACCAAGTCAAATTTATCGGGTTCAATGAAGTTATTAACCCTTTCCCTCATATAGACGCTCTCTGACGTCTCTGCAGCAGACAGCTTTTTGAAAACATAGTGACAACAGAAGAAATTGATCAAAACAAGCAATATCTCCTTTTACCACAATGTTTTCCACTTAAGTCATAGGTTATCCATTAGATTTTTTTTATTGACAAAATATGTTCAAAGTCGTCTGCTGCAGAATTGTTGTATGAGGGAAAGGGTTAAATCATAAAATATTGTCAAAAACAATGACGCGAATAATACCGTAACACATGAAACACGTTAAATTTGTTTCATGTGTTACCGTATTATTCACAACATAGCCGCCATTTTGATAATTGTGCAATGTTAATCATGGTTCCCTTCTGAGAATTTGAAATCGGTAAACAGCGTTGAATGTAAACATTGGGGTCGTCGGGTCGTTAAGGACACTGACCCAATTTCTCATTTCTTCCAATGAAATCGCAATTATTAAGTCATATGATTTTTTTTCCCGCCGGTTATGCTAATTAATTTTGGTAAACAAAGCCGTGATTGGGCATTTATTATTCATTATAGATTTCATCCCAAACATTTTCTTTGATATTACGAATACTATGTCGATTATGAAGGTGTTTCATATTTGATTAACGGCAAGATAAGATCTAGAAGTGGTCGTATTGTATTGTCTTTAATATTTGTATCGAATTTATTTTATTAACTTCTGCATGGCGACAATTTTCTTCTCCGCCTTTCTGAACCGGTCTGCACCAGTATGCAAACATCGCATACCGAAAGTAGAAATATGGATCAAAATACATTTAAGGGAATATTTGAATTTCATTGGTTATTCGCAATCATTCATGGATTAACACATAGCCCAAGGGAACAATGGTCACTAATTATTGGACCGCCGTAATGGGTATATATATGACGTTAATTGACTATTACTGACGCGATTCGGTTGGCTGAAACCACTCGATCTGGGTGGGTAACTCCGCCTACTTATATTGATTTGTTTATGGTCACAGCGAGTGGTTTTCGCATGTAACATACAGTCACTGTTTATACACGACATGTGTGTAAGTAATTAAGCCGGGCTACCAGACACGGGAATAAACAGTAGCCCGCCGGGCTTTCATTTGAAAATGACAGTAGCCCGAGCAATTATTTTGGTAGCCCGCGGGCTCCTGGCAATGGATTTGTCGGACACTGCATGACTTTAACCCGTTCCCTCATGCGACAATTCTGCAGCAGACGACTTTGAACATATTTTGTCAAAACATAGAAAATCTCTATAATTGAATGGATAACCTATGACTAAAAGTGGAAAACATGGTGGCAAAGGGAGAAGTTGCTTGTTCTGAGCAATTTCTTCTTTTGTCACTATGTTTTCAAAAAGCTGTCTGCTGCAGAGGCGTCAGAAAGTGTCTATATGAGGGAAAGGGTTAATTGAAAGTAGAAGTATTGAATAGAGTTGAAAACATTGCGGCAAAAGAAGAAAATACTCATCAGAACAAATTCTCCTTCCTTTCACAATGTTTTGAAAAGTCTTTTGCTTTAGATGCAATTTAATGTGTCTACAATTGGGGAAGGGTCAATGTAACAGTTGCAATCAGACTCATCAAATATAACTCTTATCGTGCTATACATGACTTTAAACAACATTTATATATACTTTAATACATGAATGTTAACTTGATTGGTGTGTACTTATATATCAATATGTAGCATAACCTACTACTTAAACCTGTAGGAACTTCTTAACCCTTTCCCTCATACAACAATTCTGCAGCAGACGACTTTGAACATATGTTGTCAAAAAGTAGAAAATCTCTATAATTGAATGGATAACCTATGACTAAAAGTGGAAAACATTGTGGCAAAAGAAGAAATTGCACGTTTGGTGCAATTTCTTCCTTTGTCACTATGTTTTAGCCGTCAGCTGCAGAGGCGTCAGAAAGCGTCTATATGAGGGAAAGGGTTAAAAATCAATGGCGATCAGACGAGTTTCAGGAATTCAATGGAATAATAGTATAATTGATTGAACAGTTTGTAAGGTTCATAGTCTGATCAAATTTTTAGCTCACTTTTAGTTATTGTGATCGCCTTTTGTCCGGCGTGCGTCGTCCGTCGTGCGTCAACTTCTTCTCCTCAGTAACCAGTGGGTCAATTTGGATGAAACTTCACAGAAAGCATCTCAATGACCTCACCAGAATTCATTTTTTGGGGGATCGATGCAAAATTCTGGTTTCCATGGCAACAAAACCGAAAAAACTTCAAAATTCTTTTTCTCCCAAACAGGTTGGCAGATTTTCAACTAATTTTGTAGAAATGTTCCTTGGATGACCCTCTATCAGATTCCTTCAAGCCATGTTGATTGGTCGAAAGGCCGCCAGGGGGGGTGGGGCTATTTTGCCTTATATGGCTATAGTGCAAACTTAAAAAATCTTTTCCTCCAAAAGTGTCGGGCCGATTTTCAAATAATTTTGTAGAAATGTTCCTTGGGTGATCCTCTATCTGATTTCTTCAAGCCACGTTGATTGGTAAAAAAACATGGCCGCCAGGGGTTGGGGCTTTTTTGCCTTATATGACTAAAGTGAAAACTTAAAAAATCTTCTCCTCCAAAAGAGTCAGGCCGATTTTCAAATAATTTTGTAGAAATGTTCCTTGGGTGACCCTTTATCAGATTCCTTCAAGCCAAGTTCATTGGTTGGAAACTATGCCCGCCAGATGGCGGGGCTTATATAGCTAAAGTGAAAAAAAAATCACTTGAGAGATTCCAGGGCCATCATGGCCCTCTTGTTAAAACATACTATAGGCTTTCCTTATTAGCTAATCCTGCACTATGCATGTGTGAAAGAAGAAAGTATTTTTCATGAGACACACTTGTCCTTTTCAGCTTATAACGGCAAAATTGGTGCATGTGGGTAATTCAATGCCATCTAGTCCAGATACCAGTTCAGACAGCTCTGGCGGGTCTCCACATCATACGTTTGAAGGACCAAATGTTGAAGCGGAAAATTGTCTCCCTGGAGTGGTATGTAATTTCTGTTGTTGTTATATGTTAGCTGAATAAGTTATTTCTACTGGGACCGAGCTTTACCATCCGACCAAAGGACCTGTATGTTTGTATGGTATTCAGGATTCAGTGTCTAGTGAAGCAAAATACATTTAAATTCTTAAATGAGCAATGCTCTGTGATAACAAACCTTAATGTAATTATAACTAATAAATGTGGAGTGAGGCCTGCCTGCACATCCATGATTAAAGATTCAAACAGAAACTGCTTTACAGAAGATTCTTGAAACCTTTTATGATTAATTGGCAAAATGTGCAGAGCCTAATCAGACTGCATGAACTGATTAGAAATGCCTAACAGTTGGTTTTTCACAAATTGCCACTCAAACTTAAGTCTGATTGACTGGAGAATATGTATACAAAACATTGTCCCTCTGGTTAGACAGGCACTGGTTATTCAAACAGGTTTCAACATAACATTTTAAAAATGACTGGCTCGAAATCAAACTTTTCACTATGTAGTAATATATAGAATATTGGCTTAAAATAGCTCTGTCAAGTAATACTATTAGGTATATGTTGTATGGACCACTATTTAATTTATTAAGACTCTCAAAACAATATTTGTTCTCATTCACAGATTATGTCCAACAGCAAGAGGTATGCACAGTTCCTATTTCAGTTGTCTGACTTAGGGTGTTCATTACAAGTACCAAAGCTTAGGGATACTGCCAGAATTCTGTTGAAATTGATGCCAGCAGGTATGGACATTTTTTTGTATCTTGAAATGTTTTCTGTGATTTGTTTGAACTTTTGTCCTGGAGAATTCCTGCAACTGATTATTGTCAAAGATTAATTACATGTTAATGCCACTTGAAAAAGCATTGTGGCAAAAGGAAAAAATTACTTCTTTTGCCACAGTGTTTTCAACTCTTTTAGATACTTAAAGTGGCATTTATAGCAATTTTAAACATTCTTGCCTAAGTGTTTTTGAAGTCGTCTGCTGACAATTGGTTGTATGTGGGAAAGGATGAATAGACAATTTTAGGTCTTTCGATTTTACCTGTAGATGTGAGGGCTGTGGTCAATGTCACTAACCATAGCCATGACTCATATATAGTTAGACATTGTATATCCTATATGATGTCTTCTTATCAGAGCTCTAGATAAGTAGCGTTTTTCACATTCTAAAATCCTTATTTGTCTCTTAAACCCTATGTTGTGTTTTCATTTGGTAACAAAAGTGATAGTGTGATCCAAAGATCTGTTAACTCCTTCTTCTCCGTCTTATGATAGATCATTTGGGCAACAAATCCTTTGAAATAGCTGTTTATGTTTATTTTATTTTTCAGATGCATATACAAAAGAGACTTTTCGTACAATATGTATAGAGCATGTTAGATCAGCAACTGCAGGTGTCTCTCAGACATTAGAGGCAATGTTTTTCAACAGTTCCCCAACACAAGTACTCTACAATATTGAGGTACTTTTATCTTTTCGTTTTTTTTTAGCTAACCTATGCACGAAGTGCAAGGTGAGCTATTGTGATCACATTTTGTCCGGCGTCCGTCCGTCGTCCGTCGTCTGTCGTCCGTCGTCCATCGTCAACATTTGAGCTTGTTAACACTCTACGGGCTACATTTTGCATCCAATCTTCATGAAAGTTTATCAGAACGTTCATCTCCATAAAATCTTGGACAAGTTCGAAACTGGGCGATATGAGGTCAAAAACTAGGTCACTAGGTCGAATTGAAGGAAAATCTTGTTAACACTCTGGAGGCCACATTTTCAACTTGAGCATATTGAAACTTTATCAGAATGTTTGTCTTGATGATATGTAGGTCAAGTTCGAACATGGGTCACGTTGGGTCAAAAAGTAGGTCACTAGGTCAAATTGAAGGAAAATCTTGTTAACACTCCAGAGGCTGCAATTTTTGCTTCAGCAGTTTGATATTTTGTCAAAATGTTTGTCTTAAAAATATCTAGGTCAAGTTCGAATATGGGTTATGCCGGGTCAAAAACTAGGTCACTAGGTCAAATTGAAAGAAAATCTTGTTAACACTTTTGATGCCGTATTTTTTGCTGCAGCAGCTTGAAATTTGGTCAGAATGTTTGTCTTAAATATATCTAGGTCAAGTTCAAATATGGGTCATATTGGGTCAGAAACTAGGTCACCAGGCCAAATTGAGGGAAAATCTTGTTAACTCTGTAGAAGCCGCATGTTTTGCTTCAGCGGCTTGAAATTTGTTCAGAATATTGAGCTGAATGATATCTAGGCCAAGTTCGAATATGGGTCATGTCGGGTCAAAAACTAGGTCACTAGCCCAAATTGAAAGAAAATCTTTTTTACACTTTGGATGCCGCATTTTTTGCTTCAGCAGCTTGAAATTTTGTCAGAATGTTTGTCTTAAAGACATCTAGTTCAAGTTCAAATATGGGTCATATTGGATCAGAAACTAGGTCACTAGGCCAAATTGAGGGAAAATCTTGTTAACTCTGTAAAAGCTGCATTTTTTGCTTCAGCAATTTGAAATGGTCAGAATGTTTGTATAAATGATATCTAGGCCAAGTTCGGATATGGGTCATGCCGGGTTAAAAACTAGGTCACTAGACCAAATTGAAGGGTAATCATGTTAACACTCTGGATACTGCATTTTTAGATCACCTAGAGCCGAAGGCTCAAGGTGAGCTATTCTGATCACTTTTTGTCCGTCGTCCGTCCGTCCGTCCGTCCGTCCGTCCGTCCGGCGTTAACTTTTAGCTTTAAACATCATCTCCTCCTGAACCGCAAGAACAATTTCCACCAAACATCACAGGAATGTTCCTTTGGTGGTCCTCTTTCAAAATTGTTCAAAGATTTAAATTCCATTGAGAACTTTGGTTGCTGCGGCATCAGAAAGGGGACAAAATGTCCAAACTTTAAAAATCTTCTCCTCCGAATCTGCCTGTCAGATTCAAATATAATTTGGTAGAAATGTTCCTTGGGTGATCCTCCATAAAAATTGTTCAAGCCATACTGATTGGTCGAAAAACATGGCAGTCAGGCGGCATCAGAAAAGGGGCAAAATGACAAAGTTTGAAAACTCCATTTTTATGAAAGTGTTTGTCTGATTTTAAGAAAATATAATACGAATCTTACTTTAATGATCCTCTATTTAATTTGTTAAAGCCGTTTTGATTGGTTACACAGTCATAGCAACCAGGCGTCATCACAAAAGGGGTAAATTGAACTTTTAGCTACAAATAACACACAACTTCTACCATTCCAATAGACCAATTTCCACAAAACATCACAGGAATGTTCCTTTGGTGGTCCTCTTTCAAATTTGTTCAAAGATTTAAATTCCATTGAGAACTTTGGTTGCTGCGGCATCAGAAAGGGGACAAAATGTCCAAACTTTAAAAATCTTCTCCTCCGAATCTGCCTGTCAGATTCAAATATAATTTGGTAGAAATGTTTCTTGGGTGACCCTCTATAAAATTTGTTCAAGCCATACTGATTGGTCAAAAAACATGGCAGTCAGGCGGCATCAGAAAAGGGGCAAAATGACAAAATTTGAAAATTACATTTTTATGAAAGTGTTTGTCTGATTTTAAGAAAATATAATACGAATCTTACTGTAATGATCCTCTATTTAATTTGTTTAAGCCGTTTTGATTGGTTACACAATCATATCAACCAGGCGTCATCACGAAAGGGGTAAATTGAACTTTTAGCTACAAATGACAACCAACTCCTACCATTCCAATAGACCAATTTCCACAAAACATCACAGGAATGTTCCTTTGGTGGTCCTCTTTCAAAATTGTTCAAAGATTTAAATTCTATTGAGAACTTTGGTTGCTGCGGCATCAGAAAGTGAGAAAAATACCCACATTTTAAAATCCTTTTCCTCCATAATCTGCTTGTGCGATTGCAAGATAATTTGGTAGAAATGTTCCTTTATATAAGTGACACTCTAAATAAACTGTTGAAGCCATATTGGTTTCGTTGAAAAACAGGGCAGCAAGGCGGCATCAGGAAAGGTGCAAAATGACAAAAACTTTATAATTCCATTCTTATTAAAGTTCTTGTTAGATTTCAAGATATAAATGGCCTTTACTGATAAGCTGTTTCTTGAGAAGTGTCCACTCCTTGCAGTTTCATTTGCAATCCTTGATCAAATTTTCCCAGATATTTGCAGTTAAATATTTGCTACTAATTTACTATCAATTAGGTGATCGATTTAGGGCCATCTTGGCCCTCTTGTTAATTTCAGCATGATAAAACTTTATCAGAATGTTTTTCTTGATGATATGTAGGCCAAGTTTGAATATGGGTCATGCTGGATCAAAAACTAGGTCACTAGATCAAATTGAAGGAAAATCTTGTGAACACTTTGGATGCCGCATTGTTTGCTTCAGCAGCTTGAAATTTGGTCAGAATGTTTGTCTGAATTATATCTAGGTCAAGTTCAAATATGGGTCATATTGGATCAGAAACTAGGTCAATAAAGGAAAATATTGTTCAAACTCCGGAGGCCGCATTTTTACTTTGAGCAAGTTGAAACTTAGTCAGAATGTTGTCTTGATGATATCTAGTCCATGTTGGAATATGGGTCATATCAGGTAAAAAATATAGATCACTAGGCCAAATGAAGGAAAATATTGTTAACACTGTGGAGGTTGCATTCAGAATAATTGTCTTGATGTGTTTTGCATTGCAGTACATTGTATAATTAAGGTGAGCGATCCAGGGCCATCATGGCCCTCTTGTTTTGGATTTATTCCCTAATATCTTTAGTTAGGTTATTTTGAATAGCCAAGACATTGTCATTTGCAGCAGGCTTTGTACAATATTAAGATAGTTTAATTTCTCCTTCATATGCCGAATTTCTCCAACGATTGGAGTAATCAAATAAAAATCATCCAATTGTATTACATCTGAAACAGTATTGATTGCAAAAAGGCTTGTAGAAAAGAATGCAAAAAGTAGATTGTTGAAAAACGAGCTAGTAGTGAACAGACAAAGTGGATAGATTTGCAGTTATATGTGAAGTTTAATTGTGTCACAGTTATCTCTATTGATTGCTTTCTACACAGAATTGTCAAAAGATGGTTTTAACAGAACTCTAGATAAGCCATGTATTGCATGTTCTCAAATCGTTATTTTACTCTTAATTCCTATGTTGTGGGTACTCAAAAGAATCGTCTTAAGTAAGACGATTCTTTTCAGGACCCACATCATAGGGATAAGTTGAATAATAAGAGAGATATTGTGGGGAAAAGAGCTGAATACCCCTCTCTATCTGGACCTCTATTTATAAGGATTTCGGTCATTCTGTTGGTTTAACATTTTAGTTTTATCTGTTTTGTCCTTATTCAGGTAGCTTACAGTTTACTGATGCCAGCTTTAGATCCCATGGCAGAAGATGCATTTGAATTTCAGGTAAGTTCATCTTAATGGTAACATGACTTCAATCATATTTCTGATGCTTTGTGTTTGGACGAGTTATTAGACATTTCCAGAGGTATTGAGCATGAACATCTTTAACCCCCCTTTCCCACATACAACAAATCTGCAGTAGACGACTTTGAAAACATTAAGGCAAAAGTATCAAACATCAATTTAAAAATAAAGTATAATTACAAAATTAAGTTGAAAAAAACCCTGTGGAAATTGCTCATTATAGTTGTCGACTGCAAAGGCCTCAGAAAGTGTATGTATGTGGGAAACGGTTTATAATGTCAACCTTATAACCAATGTAATATCACCAACGTCTTAATAGTCATCCAAAAATTTAAAGTGGCAGATTAGTTTATGTGAAGATTCTGATTGAACTTTATGAGGGTGTTGGCTTCTCTGTATCTATACTGGCTAAAAAGACAAATGGTTTGTGCTTTGTAAATCATTGTAGATGATATTCTTTTAATTTCATAATAGTTTTATAAAGCTGATCAATAACCAATGTAGGAAATGAATAAGCATTATAGGTCAGAGACCTTATATAGACCGCCTCGGTGGTGTAGTATTAGGGCCTCTACCTTGGGTGCGGGTGGTCACAGGCTTGATCCCCATATGGGTAATACCAAAGACTAAATTTTTAGTAATGGCTGCTCTCCTTGGCCCTCAGGGTTGTGGGGTTAGCATAACGACTGACTGGCCGGTGTCAGGATAAATGGACCAGGAGTACCAGTAATGCCGTAATATAACTGAAAGCAACATAAAATACCCAACAATCAATTGTAGTCCTTATATTGCAAAAAGATAAATTGTATTGTATGCCAACAATGTTCTTGCAGCAAAAAACATTGTAAGGTAGTTCTTCTGGATAGACATTCATGTAGATTCTTACATATAATTTAACTGTTTTCTTGTAGTATAACTTTATACGGAGCGGAGGAGTTCAGCTGGCCCTGAATATGCTAACCAAAAATAACTTTTTGCCAAATGCTGATCTTCCAACTAGGAGGTAAGAATTTTGTTCCTTTGTATTAATAACCAATTTTATTAGCTTGTCTGTTTTTCCAAGAAAAAAAGTCTGGCTATTGTAATACCCTTGGCGTCTTCTGCTTCGACAAAAAACTTCAACCTTACCTCATAACTTGGTACACATGTTCCCAGGAACAATACATGGGTCTTTACCAAGTCACATAACTCAAACTTTAATAATAATTCAGGAATGCCCCTTTTTCGACTTGGATAAACACAGATGATCTTTGAATTTTGTTCTACGGCGCTCTTTTAAAAAATATGGTATAGTAAAACTGAATTCAAAGGATGCATGACATATATATGATGATGTATGCAAGTTGGGAGCCTTATCTCAGTTAGGACTTGCTATCTTTTCTTCAAAGTTATTATATGTATGACGAATCCTCTGTGGTCAAGTTGATGTCTTGCTGGGTTAGTAACCAAGGTATCATAAAAAAGTGTACTGAAATATTGTTGAAACCACATTAAACCAACAAATGTATAAAGTGAATTCCAATTTGTAATATTTTTGTTTCTGTATCAATTTGTTTAATGACATGTATTACCTATGTATATACATGTATGTATCTTTATGCAGATCTGCATATGTAACAGTATTGAAAACCAGCAAGCTAATGTTAACTGTGGTGGGATACTCCAAGTTACAAATGGTAGTGGATGCGTGTAGTAATGAACAGAGAGGTCCTCCAATCACTCCATCAGAACACAGTCACGCTGTGATCCTACAACAAGCCTTACACCATATACCAAATCACACAACAGAATTTACCACGAGAAACGTGGCCATAAGACTGGGACAGAATTTGGCTGAAAAAGCAACGAGTGTGGTACCTGACTTAAACACAATTAAGGCTATACAGAAAATAGCCTGGGCAGCTGGAAGTGGTTCCTTACATTTATTCCATGCTTCTAATGATGAAATCCATAAAGCACATGAAAAGGTAAGATCGGATGGGTGAATAGTTAATTCTTTCTTTTGAGATCTTTGTAGAACTGCAGATTCAGATCTACCTCCATGTTAACTTTGAATCTTTCTTGTCAATGCCTACTTAAGTTCACTTAAGATTGTTAACTTATCTTTGTTTGTTGAAATACTTTGTCAGAAACATTATACATGTATATTTAGAATAGTTATTACTTGACAATATTGACCTGGTCCTGAACTTTGTGCTACAATATATCAAAAATGAAAATGTGCAACAATACTATTATGGAAATCGTATTTTCATTAAATTACCAATTTAATGTCAATGTGTACTTTTATAATTAAATCTCATACTTGAAAAATATGTGTACACCATGATAATGTACAACTGTGATAACAAAGGTCAAGTTACAGTCAATATTGTTGAGTTATAACACTAAACCCTGTCAATGCTTAATTAAAAAAAAATTCATTTTCCAGCTTTGTGAATGGAAGAGTTAATAGCCATTTCCAGGTATATCAAAATAAGAATGTGGAGTTGAGAAGCCAACAGTGTAGAGCCTGGTTAGATGGAGCAAATACTCCATCTGGCCTGGCTCTATACTAGTGACACAGGGTTGACATAATCGGTTCTAGAACTCGAAAGGGTTAATCATGGTGACTTTTGTTTGTAGGAGACAAATCCAGATGCCGATGACCTGTCTGTGGGAAGAGAGGCCATGGAGGTGTTGACAGTGTGTATGTTATTGTGTCCCAGTGCTACAGAAACGCTGAACAAAGATAAAGCTTGGCAACTCTTTATCATTGATAACTTGCTGAACTGCAGAAACAGGTTTGTCAGATTAAGTTTTGTCCCTTAAGTAGTATCTGGAGAGAAAAAAAGGGTTTTCTAAGAAAGAGAATAGACTGTCATCTATATTTTAGCAATAGACTGTCATCTATATTTTAGCAATAAGTATGTAGGATAAAGATACGGAATTTGATACGGAAATGACACTGTTTGTATAGGAAAGATAAGATTGCACAAACGATTTATGTTGGCTTACATCTTTCACAAAAGTTTGCTTGATAAATGTTAATGTTAACAGGTTTATGTTATAGAAGCGTTCATTAAAATTAGTTTCAATGTCTTCATTGTAGATTCTTTACGACTGAAATACTTAGAGATATTAGTTTTATTAAAACTTTTCCAAGATAAGTATTGTGTTTTAAGCCATTAACAATCTCTTCTGCAGTAGTCTACATAGGCCTGGATAAGGATGGTTCTGTTGCTTGCATGCACAATCAATACTTCTCCATCGACCCAGCCAACCCAGATATTGGTAGTAGACCGTTTTGGTTGGAGGATTTTTTGAGTATTCACTGCATATTGTTTAAGGATCAAATAACGATTCTGGAAGGTCAAATACACAGCTAAGCTTTTTTTTTTTGGGGATAGCTCAAGTCACAACAAGGGCTGTTTATCTAGGGGGCATGGGTTTAAACCCCGACTCGGCCATCCATTCTTTCCAATGATTTACAAAGATCAATGTGACTATTTACATTTATTTTCCTCTTACAGACCAGTCAGAGCATCCGCATCGGAGCAGTTCTTTTTAATGGCAACAAAATGTAGTAGTAATAATCGTCCAGTTGTGTTCTTCATCACCCTTCTTTTTACCGTTCTTTCGGTGAGTAGATTTTATACTATTATTCTTTTGACATGTCAAATATAGTAATACTCGTTGCATGATAAATACATAAATCAGCCACAATGTATAACTTGTTGGAGGAGTAGTAGAGGATTGCTGTTCCTCAGGATGGGCAGAAGATAGAAACTGTCTAGATTGCCTACATTGAGATCTGTGAAATGTCCTAGAAGTTAATCCAGTTAAGGTTTCCCCACTCTTTTTCAAATAACTTGAAAAATACTTCAATTTAAAAGGTCAAGAAAGGTTCTTAAAATTTAAAAGAATATGGATCCAACCTGGAATTATCCTGCATAGTGTAGAAATGAACAGTTTAATTCAAAATTAGATTGCACGTAAGTGCAAATAAATCTTGGTCTACATTGTTTAGAGATATTGTCATAAGTTGAATTTAACAAGATGAAAGTTGCACAGTAGATTTTATTTTGTTTGCTACTTGGGTTATAAACAAGATGGTCAAAGTTAGTGAATCATCATCATTGTTCAATATTTGGTCCTTGAAAAATCCTAGAATTGTAACCTTGTTAATCAAGGTTGCACTTTTATGTACTTTCTTGTTACTTATTATGTATGCATAGATATATAAAACTTCAAAGTGAAAGTTCATAAATGTTTGTATAAATTATTTGAAGTCTGATATATCTATGCTTCTACCTTATGATGTGGTACTGAACCAGTTTGTCTTATTTAGACGTTTCTTTTGAAAACACAACATATGGTTGATGTTAAAATAAGAATTAAGAACATAAAGTACACACATTATCTACATCTTGAAACATCATGGGTTAATTTGGCTGTTATATCATCAATGAAATAGAATTGCGGATGACATCACTCTCCATGCAACCAATCAATACTTCATGTCATTGTTTTCTTATCTGACATGATCTCCATATTTATATTCCAGAATCTAGCAAAAGAAAATGCGAAACAAGCTAGTGAATATTTCCAACTACTTTGCAAGTAAGAAATCTTGTGTTTAATATTTAATATATTACTTGATCAATTAATCCACTTCAGTTTCTCTTGTAATGGCTATTTATTGTCCAATGGTGACTAGGGAACTATCCCCTGATAATTAACTTATTCCCACATACAACAAATATGCAACAGACAACTTACAAACATCTTGTCAAAATCTAGAAAAATCTCTATAAATGAAAGTCTAATTAAGGAATAAAGTTGAAAACATTGTAGCAAAAGGAGAAATTGCTCATTCTGAGCAATTTCTTCTTTTGTCACAATGTTTCAAAAAGTCATCTGCTGTGTTAGAAAGAGTACATATGTGAGAAAGGTTGAATAAACAAGCTTAGAATCATGGCCAGTAAAGTAAGCTGCTCTTCTTGTTCTATATACCTGATTAGAACTATAGTGTTATACAATTGACTATAAATAATTTAGATACCTCCATAACTTGATTTATACAGAATTTCATTTCAATGCTTCTTCTCTTTTTCAGGTTATTAAACTATGCCTGTAGCACTGATGTCAACTTACCAAATGCTGAGGTGCTTCTGAATAACGAAATCACATGGTTAAAGCGAGTACGGGTAAGGGCTTATTTTATCGACCTGACTTTGATATAACACAGAAATGTGTGTCTTATCAATTATGTTTTAGGGGACATTGTGTCAATTGAGATTAATGTTCAAAAGTATCATTAAAAATGAGAAGGAAAATGCTTTGTGGCATTAAAGGGATATAAACCTAAACTACGATAAGCATCTTTTCATGCCAACACATTTTGATGTATCTGATGCAGACTACTTTTGAAAACATTGCAGCATTTTCTTCTTTTGCTACAATGTTTTCAACTTGATTCAATAATTCTACTTTCATTATAGAGAATTTCATGTTTTTGCATTTGTGTTTTCAAAGTTGTCTTCTGCAGACTTATTGTATGCGGAAAAGGGTTAAAATACTGATGGTAACTCAATACTCTTTTTGACATTGCCATTGTTAACTGTTAATGTTTTAATCTCTTCCATTTTAGGATGAAGTTATCAATACAGGTGAGACCCAGGTCGAAGACGCGTTACTAGAGGGTCATCTCGGTATTACAAGAGAACTCTTGGCTTTCCAATCAGCAGAGAAAAAATTCCAGATGGGATCTGAGAAGGGAGGAGCTAATCTCATTAAGGTGGGTGAAAACATTGATTTGTGTGTGTTATGCTGATTCAAATATTTATAAACTCTCAAGGTCTTATTGAAAAAAGCAATACATTCTTCAGAGATCTAGATAAGAAGCATTTTAACCCCTTTCCCACATACAACAAATCTGCAGAAGACTACTGTGGTAACATGTGGACACAAATATAGAAAATCTCTGTAAATGAGGCTACTGAAAAAAAGTTGAAAACAGTGTGGCAAAAGGAGAAATTTATCATTTTGAGTGATTTCTTTTGTCAAAATGTTTTCAAAAGGCTACTGCTGCAGAGGTGTCAAAAAGCGTCTATAAGTGGGAAAGGGTTAAATATTTTTAAATACTTATTTTACCTGAAAACCCTACACTGTGGCGACTTAAAAGTATCACAGAGACATGTAGGTTTTAATTGTGTCATAATAAATACCCGTTGAATCCTTCTGTTATTCTTCTCGATATTTCAACAAATCTCCTGATTTTTGTCATTTGCCTAGTTGGTGGAAATTTTGTATTTTTCTTTTCTTTTCCAAATTTGTATAAAATCTTAAGAAACTCTTTAAATGGAATATACAACTTATTGAAAGTTAATATTATTTTATTTTGATTGTATTTTTGAAGGAGTTGGTAGAAGATTTTGTGTTCCCAGCATCCAAAATAGTGCTTCATAGTCGTAAAATGAATGGCGAGTTTCCGACAGAACAGGCTATGCCTGTGTGTAACAATCCCTCAACTGTGATAGCTGCCTATGACCTACTGGTGGCCCTCTGTACAGGCTGTGTACCAAACCTCCGAGTGCTCTCATCCATGTTAATAGACATGTACTACAATGGTAACTTGACCCCCTTAACAAATATTTTAATAGCTTCACACAAGTTTTAACTTTATTTTGTAACAAGATGTTGTTAAAATTGTATTGCATGAGGCCCTAGATTTGGTCATAATTAAAAACATGGCCAGAGTGCTTTTTGAATAAACATTTTTTTACATTGTATGATAGGATACAAAATATCTTGAAGAATTTTCTAACTTTGATGTTAATATAATGAACCTTTTATATAGAGTATGAAATGAAAACAATGTTACACTATAAAGTCTTGAATTGTTAAATATTTTACGTGTTTTATGATACAGAAGACATCTACTCAGCAGACTTATATTGAAAACAATGTGAGAAAAGGAGAAAATTGTGCATCTTGAACAATTTCTCCTTTGTGTAATGTTTTCAACTTGGCTGTAGGAATCCGCTGTTGGGGATTTCGAAACCGGGTGTCCCGGGTTCGATCCCCAGTCGCGGCACTACGGTCATGGTGGAGTGCCCTTGGGCAAGGCACATTTTCTAGCCTAGTACTGGTTTGTTTACCCAGGGATCATGAATAATTAAATTTAATTGCGCGCTAAATGACCTTAGCTGTCGATGCGCCATAAAACAATATACATTCATTCAACTTGGCTGTAAAAAACCTTCCAATTAGCTAATTATAACATTTTTTTATGCAGATGTCTATTATAATAGCAGATATATACAGCTTAATTGTTTAACTTGTTAGCCCTTGGAAGACGGTGGTGCAGTGGTAAAGCATTTGCCTCTCATACCACCAGGTCCCAGGTTTGACTCCATTAAAGAGTGGGTTGTTCCTTTCGGATTTTTTCACACAAACGATGCGAGTACTAATTAACGTCTCCAGGAAGCGGACATTGAGCATGATAAATATAGGCTGAGAGCTTGTTTCACAATTGATGTAAAGAAATTGATTTTAACTAAGAACTTAAAATGTGTCTGTCCATTCAGGAGAAGCTCCACTAGGAGAATGGGAATATTTACCTCCTGTTGGATCCAGACCCACCAAAGGTTTTGTTGGACTGAAGAATGCGGGAGCTACCTGTTATATGAACTCTGTTCTTCAACAGGTGAGATTAAGTTTTTATTCACAAACAGATTCATATTGCGGACTTGAATGTAGATTATATCACCGATTACATCAATCTCTGTTTATTTGCTAACAGTGTGCATTCAGATCAATATGAGCATTAGTATAGTTTGATATAGATCTACACTGTTTGCCATTAAGCATAAGAAACCTAAGAAAGGTTGGAGAATCTTTATAGATTTATATCCAATTTTATTTTGTTGACACACATTCCCTAAGGTTGAATTTGCTAGTACATGATTTATGAAATATGTGAGGTAAATTAACTTCAAGGGTTTCAATTCTATTGTCAATGTTAAGGAAATACATAATAATTTAAATTTTAGTCATTTCAATTAGTTTCAATGGCTTCCCTCCTAAGCAGCTAAAGATTGTAGGGATGGTATTACAATTGATCCTCGAGTGTCTTGATTAACATGCTGGTAGTACTTGTAATATTCTCTGGAAATGCTGTGATAAGACTGAAATGCAATTGAAAGTGGCCCTAAATACCATTTGAAAAAAATAAAGTAAAACTATGTTGCTCATTGATATATTTGACTGTAACAAGTCTATGACTATTGTTTGTTTCAGTTGTTTATGATTGACCAGATTCGGGCAGGCATACTGGTTGTTGAAGGAGCGGCAGATGATATAGAAGAGGACTATTCTTCTATGGAGAAAGGAGAGGGGGAGGTGAGTGTTTAGTCCGCCTGATATGTTATTCAAATTCATTCAAAAAGATAAATATCTTTTAAAAATCCTGGTTCATATGAAGTTTGGCAGTTACTTATTAATACAGGGTTGAGAACATGAGAAATTGCTCTTTCAAACAAGTTCTACTTTATCTGCAATTTAGACGCACCTGCTGCAGATGACATTGAAAAACATTTTGGCAATTTTATCTTGATGTTTTCAAAATGGTCTCCGGCGATTTTTTATGTGGGAAAGGATTAAGACTTAAATTCTTTGACTTGTCAGTTATTTGAGAAAACTAATAGCTCAATAAAAGTAACACTGATTTATGAAGAGGATTGTAACTCTTTATATAATTGGCTAGTGTCTGTTTTCTGAAGAGGATAATACCTTTTACTGTTAATATGTTTCAGACAAATGTAGATATGGCAGAAGAAGAGAGAAAGGATGAGGAGAAATCCATGTCTAATAAAGATGACGAAAGAAAGGAGTATCATTTCGGGGTGTTGAAGCAGATACAGTTGATCTTTGGTAACTTGGCAGCCAGCAAACTACAGTACTACGTACCACGAGGTTTCTGGAAACACTTCAAGTAGGTGTCTGTATACAGCAGATGTTTTTATTGGTTTAGTGAAGTCCTTTTTAATATTTCTTGCAAATGATATTAGCTAACACTGGAGAAAGAAAAATGTAACATGATTTCAAAACAAACTATTCAAGCTGGAGCATAACCAACTTTTGTGGTATTTTTAATGATTGAGTAGAAATTCTGCCGATGTTAGTCAGACTTGAGCATAAACATCCTTTGTGGAATTTATTACTCTGAATAGAAAAAACTGTCAATGCATCTATGCTTGCAGATCCAAATATAAACTGTTTGTCAGAAGCCCCCAGAATGCTTAATTGATTGATTGGCAAAGAATGCAGATCAAGATCAGACTGCGCTGCTTATTTATTTAAAAATAATTTGTCAGATTCCTGGCTGCTAGCTTTCATAGATTTTACATTCTTAAGACTTTTTAACATTGATATACCACAACTTTTTACTTTACCAAAGTTGCAATTTTATTTTTATCACAGGTTATGGGGCGAGCCTGTGAATTTGCGTGAACAGCATGATGCACTGGAATTCTTCAACAGTCTAGTAGATAGTTTAGACGAGTCTCTTAAAGCTCTCGGACAGCCACAAATTTTACAGAAAGTCCTTGGAGGGTCTTTTGCAGACCAGAAAATATGCAAAGACTGTCCACATCGGTATGTAGGTTTTTAATTCCAACATTATGCACTAGGGATCATTGATAGTTTGTTTTATAGTAATATGTTTGTTATTCCAAATATTTGTATCACCGGCCTTGACAGGGAGGCACATAGATATGGCTGTTATGTCATGTGTATTACATATTGGCAGGTGACGCATGTTCCTTTGAACACTCTTGGTCTGTCAAAGGTTTGATATATTAAAGACGATTATCTAAAAAACAAAAAGGAAATGGTCTACATTTGTATATGAAGTTCAGAAAACAATGGGAAAAGTCTTTATGCAATGCTTTCAACTTGAAATAATTTAATAACACATTTATAAAGGTAAAATTTATTAGATTGACTATTTTGCTACAATGTTGTCAAAGCAGGCAACACTATAAATATGTCAGAGACAGACATAATCCTTCCCGACCTGCAGAGGCCTTTTCATGCTTATGTAGAAGACAACTTTTGAAAACATTATGACAAAAGGAAAGATTGCTCATTATGAGCAATTTCTGCATTTGTAACAATGCTTTAAATCTATTCAATAATTACATACAAAGATTTTCTATTTTTTTGCCTGCTGCAGATTTGTTGTATGTGGGAAATGGTTTAACAACAACATATAAAAGTTGTAATTGTTTGTTGTAGGTACCAGCGAGAGGAGCCTTTCACTTCATTAAATGTAGATATACGTAATCACCATAATTTATTTGAGTCGTTAGAACAATATGTTAAAGGGGACCTGCTTGAGGGAGCAAATGCTTATCACTGTGATAAATGTAATAAAAAGGTAAAATTTCACTTCTATTCCCTTAATTATGTCAAAACAATTTCTTCTTTAAAACAGATGTTTTCAATTTTGAACAGTCTTAATATAGACTATGATTCATTTACTCTTTCCCACATGACTTTTGAAGAGAGCAACTTTCCTTTTTCCACAATATTTTCAATACCATGTCTTATACTTTCATTTATGGGGATTTTCAATTTTCTGCCTAGATAATTTCAAAGTCGGTTGCTGCAGATTTGTTGTATGTGGAAAATGGTTGAATTGATATGTTGACAAGATTAACAAGTTCTGGTATCTAATCATAATTACATCTTCACCGTTATTTATCAGTTAAATATCATTTAGGTTTGAAATCATGACTTGGTAAATTATAATGGATCATACTTGTTCTCAGAACTGTGTACTTATCTGGTTTTGATGTTATTTTGAAGTTAACTTTATAAGTTTAATGACAGTGACATAGTTGATGATTCTAATGAATGCTTTATACTGTTTTCATTTCTAGGTTGATACTGTAAAAAGACTTGTGATACGAAAACTGCCTAAAATCTTAGCCATACAGTTAAAACGTTTTGACTATGATTGGGAGAGGTATGTATTAACATGTACAGCTGTTTCCATTTTTTGAGTGATCAAGTTCTATTTCTCCTTTTTTTTTGCATTTTTTAAGCATTCTTTTATATACTGTACAGAGTTCTTAATAAGGGGTGTATTTCATGTTCTAGATCCTTATTTGACCCCTTTACCCGATATTATGGATTTCAAAATAAGACGATTCTCTGAGTATTACAACTTTAATTGAGTAATTGTAGAGATTTTGTATGGAAAATAACTAATTACTCCTTATCTTTGCATATGGTACTTCTATCCTTTCTGCCTAGATGATAAGGTTGTCAACTCATGGATACAATGCCCATTCTCAATTTGTTTGTCATACTTTAAAAACATCGGTTTGATCTGTCCTTTGAAGGTTTTCTGCAAAAGTAAATGACTTGAAGTCATGAAACTTTATAGATGTGCCGTAGGGAAATGCAATCAGTGTAGACCCTGATTAGCTAGCACATACACATGGTTTGATGTTGCTCTGCACTGTTTTCTGATAAACATTGTCAACTTGTATCTGATAATATGGGTGTATGAGCAAATCAAAATCTACGTCTGTAGATTTATGTAATGGTTGCCTAGTTTATCCTGTAGCACAATTGAAATGTTAATCCGGTTTTTAACCAGGGATATGTTTCTGCCATCTATAGAGTTGTGGCCCTTGCATTAAATATTCAAATATATTTTTTATACAGATATAAAGAACTAGTTTGTTATTTGTTTTAACTTTATGTTTGAGTTTGCAAAAGTATTTGGTTTTAATTACAGGGAGAGTGCAATTAAATTCAATGATTATTTTGAATTTTCCCGTGAGTTTGACATGGAGCCATATACTGTACAGGGTCTTGCTAAGATTGAAGGTAATGTTTTTGTCTTGTTTAATAATTATCAGTTTGAATAATTCCCGAAGATTTCAAGGAAGCATTTAGTCACCACATTGTTTTTGTGTCTATCCTTCTCTGTGTTAGTATATCATTCCACCATCTCAGGTGTGGGTTTGATCTTTTAAAAATGGTAGTAATGGCTGCCCTCCTTGGCGCTCAGGGTTGCAAGGTTAGAATTGAGACTGGATGCAGCAGACAACTTTGGATTATTTGAAAAGAGGAAAATTTCTTCAGTCATTTCTATTAATTATCAGAATTGTACAATCGTAGTCTGTAAATTTCCATTTACCCATTTCTTCACACAGCCCACATTTGACACCTGCCATTGAACATGACTTTTGAAAACATTGCAAAAAAAGGTGAAATTGCCCAAAACAAAGCAATTTCACCTTTTATAACAATATTTTCAACTCTTTATAAATACAAATCTTTTAGTTTTCTAGATTGTTGAAATTGTTTGTCTGATGATTGTAAAGCAGACAACCTATGAAAAGTCATGTGAAGTAATGGGTTGATTTCGTAAGATGGCTTGTTTAAAGTCTTATTTACGAAAGGGTTCATTTGTATTACTCATTTAATCTACCATCTGCATATAAAAAGATTGCTTACAAAGCATCAGTCATTGAACTTTAAAAATGGTAGTAATTGTTGCCCTCCTTGGCCCTCAGGGTTGTGACATTAGCATTACGACTGACTGGCTGGTGTCAGGATGAAAGACTGAACTATTGTTGAAAGTGGCGTAAAACACCACCAACAATCAATCGGTCAATGTTTTTCGTTTTCCGTTTTTTTTTACTTTGAATGTTGTCCTTTACAGGGGAGATAATTGATACTGACTGTGATGATAAGGGCCAGAGTACAAAGTACAGATTGATTGGTGTTGTTGTTCACAGTGGTCAAGCCAGCGGTGGACATTACTACTCTTATATCAATCATCGCCCAGAAAGTGCTTCCCCCAAGTGGTATAAATTTGATGATGGGGATGTCTCAGAATGTAAAATGGAGGATGATGAGGTAAATGCTAGATCTCAGCAGTATCTGAGGGCTGCCTACTGTTTGTTGTACCTTGCCTGTAAGACATGAATATACTAAACTCTTTCCCACATACAAAAAACTGCAGCAGACGACTTTACAAACATCTGGTCAAAATACAAAAAATCTATTCCAATAAAAGAACAAGGAATCCGCTGTGGTCGAGTGGTTAGCGTCGGGGATTTCGAAACCGGGTGTCTCGGGTTTGATCCCCAGTCGCGGCACTACAGTCATGGTGGAGTGCCCTTGGGCAAGGCACATTTTCTAGCCTAGTACTGGTTTGTTTACCCAGGTATCATGAATAATTAAATTTAATTGCGCGCTAAATGACCTTAGCTGTCGATGCGCCATAAAACAATATACATTCATTCATTCCAATAAAAGAACAAACATTAAATAGAGTACAAAGCATCATGGCAAATGAAGATATTGCTTGAGAGTCGTCTGCTGAAAATGCATCAATGCTTTAGTAATTGGGAAAGACTGTTTTTTTAGGGACTAATTGACTGCGGATGAATTTGGCATAATTTCACCTTTACTAGTCCTAATTTTTAGTCCATGAATGAATTTACTTGATGTAAGACAACACTTTACAAATTAAAGATTTCTTATCAGCTCTCTTAAATAGAAAAGAAGACTGCAACTATACAAATTGATCTGAGTTGTCATCATTTATGAACTCTGAAAGTAGATCCTCCTGTATTGTGACTCATGTTTTAATGTCTTGAAACATTTACCTGATATGATAGTTTTAGGTTTGTCTACTTTGAAAACATCAGAGAAAAATGCATCATAACTTTTCTATATTTCTATATATAATTTCGAGACATGTAAACAGAATGATACAAAGCAAAATGATAGTATTCGCTTCCCTCCTTGTCGCTCTTAATTAGTATTCTGACTAATTCATTGGTGTAAGGATAATTACGGTCGTAATTATTGGTAAATTACTAAAGAAATGCTTAAATATAACTGAAATAATGTTGAAAACAGCATAAAGACTATTCAAACAAGCAAATTATCATTGAATTTTTGTTATGTATAGTTCCTTAATAAAATATGATACATGTATCCTCTTTAATTTTGTAGGAAATGAAGAACCAATGTTTTGGTGGAGAATTCATGGGTGAAGTGTTTGATCACATGCTCAAAAGGTAACTATTAAAAGAAAGTAACAAATGGAATGCACCATGGTCGATTGGTTGGAGCCCAGGATGTGAGAGAGCAGGTTTCTTGAGTATCATCCACGGTGCAATGCTAAAGGGCTCTAGTCAGCAAGTGATCATGAATAAGTGTAGTACTGTTGCTGTGATGTACTTGAAAGACTGTTAAATGGCCTACACTCCCAATATATAATAAAAAAGAAAATTTAATAATTAAAAAAATGGTCTTTAATATTTGTTTGAATCACAATTAGATAAACCTCTTTTTACTACAGTTAAGAACATCATGAAATTGACAATCTGAGCGGAACGTGATTGGATCGTGAGCGTGATTGGAACGCTTTATGAGCGGAACGGAATTTTGCGCTCTGAACGAAACAATCATAATGATTGCAAAAATCCAATCATTCGCTCATTGAACGGTTGCAACAATTATCCGATAATTATTTTACGAAACTATTTTATTAAAAGTCATATTTGTATACTAAACTTTTGTCTTATAAGACACTCAAGTATCCGATTGAATTAGAATGTAACAAATATTATTAATATGATCATTTTCGTAATACGATTTGCTACTAACGATTGTGCTGAAAAAACTCTAGATCGTTTGTTGATATTTAGGGTTAAGTAAAAAAAAAAAAAAAACGAAACGAAATTAATTTAAGCCAATCAAATCGTTGAACGGATTTTGATCGAAAAAAGCGTTCCGAGTGAGCGTTAAAAAGCGGAACGGAAAAAAGCAATCACAATGTTGTGAATGAGTGAATGCTTTGAGAGCGGATTGGAACGGAGTGGAGCATGAACGGTAAATTTGTATATTTCAAGATGTTCTTAACTGTACCACCGGAAATTAGCCAAAGAATTTCTTTGTTAACAGTATACCTATATAAAAAATTGAAGACTGCATAATGAGCCATTTCTCCTTTTTCCACACTGTTTTCAACTTGATTCAATGATAATAGTTTTATAGTCTTAGATGTTTTCAATGTCGTCTGCTGCAGATTTGTTCTATGTTGGAAAGGGTTAAGAATGTGAACCAGAATTTTTCTCAGTTAAATTACTTTCGAAGCTGTTTTAATAATTGACAATGAACAATTATTTGGTGAAATGACAAAAGACTGCATTTTAAATTTTATCGAATTTCCAGAATGACATACAGAAGACAGAAGAGATGGTGGAATGCGTACATATTATTCTATGAAAGGGTGGATGCAGAAGAAGATAAACTCACCAAAAATATACAAGACCTCACTATCTGTAAGTATTTACTCAATATTTTGATACTCTGAATTTAACTTGTCTTCCTTTTTCTTTATACAGATGACTTCTGAAGCCAGATGCATCAGCTGACTTTTGAAAACATTGTGGAAAAAGTAGCAAAACAAGCTATCTATACTTTTTCCACATTTGTTCAAGTCTGTTAATTATGTATTTCCTATTTTCCAACATGTTCTATTATTGTTCTGATGTGTTTCCAAAGCAACTGACTCTGAAAACATCGCATCTGTTAAAATGATTTCTGAAATGGATGTTTTCTTTTATTCCTAATTATATACAAAAATATGAAAGAATATCATAAAATCAGGATAACTGAAGACACAGTGTAGAAAATGTCATCTTTGTAAATTTCCTGATCACCCTTGCCTTACTTGTTTTTTTGTTGTCATTTTCAGCTCATAAATCCAATCCTATCAAGATGCCTCAAGCCATAGAAAAGTGTGTAAGGAAACAGAACATCATGTTTATGCATGAAAAGACACAGTTTTGTTCCGAGTATTTCCAGTTTATGAAGAGATTATTAACCTGTAACCAATTTTATACACACGGAACACAAGATAAGCTGGTAAGTTTATAGTCTCTTGATCTTTGTAGCTGTTTTCTGTCAGTCCGTTTGTCGGTCACACTTTGAACTAAATGGATTAAAGGTACTGGTAATTGGCAAGTAACACATAGTGTTCCTTCAAACACTCTTTGTTATTACCTTTATTAAATTAATTTGTAATAATCTCTATTCGTTGGGAATGATGTCTTGAGATGAATAAGGACAAATTGTTGAATCTTTTTATATCTTGAAGATTGATTTGGAAAAATGCACACAATGATAACATTGTTTATGTTGGATAATACATGACTTTTTATGTCGCCTGCCTTTAAGACAGGTGGACAATTGGGGATAACTTCTTGGTTGTTGGTCAGTCAGTCTTGAAGACAAAATGTAGTAATGGCTCTCCCTCCTTGGTGTTCAGGGTTGTGGGGTTGGCATTACAACCGACTTGCTGCTGGTGTCAAGAATAAATGGACCAGCAGTACTGGTAATTTACCAAGAAAACGAAGTGATATAACTGGGAAAAATGTTTAAAGCGGCATTTAACGCCAAACAAACATATCGAGGGCTTGGTGTGAAACGTTAAATCATTTTTCTTGGTAAACAATGGAAATTTAGGTGCCATTGCTCGTTCTGAGCAATGGCACCTAAATTTGCATTGTTTACAAAGGGGTCAAAATTGCCCCTAAACCAGGGTTTTCAAAATAGGTTTTTAGTTACAACCGTTTCACGCCAAGCCCTCAATATAAATCAGTCCGTCTTTAGTTAGATTCCTGATGGGATATCCATGGAATACTATTAACCCTGTCCCTCATACGGCATTTCTGCAGCAGACGACTTTGAACGTATTTTGTCAAAAAATAGGTATGACAAAAAGTGAAAAACATTGTGGCAAAGGGAGAAATTGCACGTTTTGTGCAATTTCTTCTTTTGTCACTATGTTTTCAAAATCTGTCTGCCGCAGAGGCGTCAGAAAGCGTCTATATAAGGGAAAGGGTTAAAGGATCTTGATTTTATGTAATCTATTTAACACATATGTGTTTAACTTTATTTTCAGTCACAAGATGCAGAAAGCTTAGCAATGTTAAGCACAGAACTGGCATCTAAATTCCTATTTAATGTGGGCTTTCACACAAAGAAAACTTTGAGGTAAGTGAACTAAACATTCTTAAATAATGGTTTGTTCAATAAAGAGGATAAAGTATTAGTATAACAATTAAATGTTGTTGGCACTGTTCAGAATATTCATTAATATTTTTCTTGCCCAGCTCTTGTAGCAATGCTGACTGTCAATCCAGAGGTTGTGAGTTTGAACCCCAGCTTGGCCAACATTCTTTTCGATGTTCTATTAATGGGCTATTAGTCTATGAGGAAAAAACAGCCAGTTTCAGCAGAGAACTGTTTTGAGAAAGCCATGAAACACTTTGGTACATGATCTGGCTGTTGGGATATGACGGTTTCATTTTCCAGACACATAATATCGGATGATCTTAATATCTATGTAAGAATTAACATCGCAGGAAAATCATTATGAGTGCAATTTTGGACAATAATGATGAAATAAGTGGGCAGAATGAAAGTTTGATAAGAGCCTTCACTGTCACATGGCGAGCCAATTAGCCTTTGTTATCTTATTTTACAGCTCCTATTCAGTCTGACTGGACATTAATTCTGATATTCTTTTTTAAACAAGTTATAAGACGTTCCACTGATGTATGGAAAATATGCTTGAAGAAAATCAACCATAGGGCAATTGGGACAAGTATAGATTTATATTCATGATAATTGATCTGGCTCAGCACCTATAGTCAGTTAGCCAAAAATGTTTCTTCAAGATTGTTCACTGGGATAAGATTGCATGATTGAACTAGCAAATCCTTATCTCTGCTTGTCTAATGTTACAGTTGGTTGTCCTCCCACACAGCTCTTATACTTTCCATCCATTTATAGGGGATCTGCCACCGAGTGGTATGAAGCTCTCACCTGTTATCTTCGATCCAGTAAGAAGGTGCGGAACTGGTTTGCACAACATGTTATGTTCTCCCAACCGGGAAGATTTGCAGAGTATTTGTTGGAATGTCCAAGCACAGAGGTATGTCATCAATTAATTAATTATTATTAAGGTCACGCCACACAACAACTGACTTTGGGACTTCGCAGCCAGTGGAAGTTTCAGATCAGGCTTCACCTCTGAGCAGTCTGATCAGTATCTTGGCATCCTATTAAGGTGGATTAGTCTGCAATATTCGTAGCTGCATGTCTAGTTTAACCTGTATTACTATCATTTAACAGTGACTGAATTTTGAAACAGTTTTTATGTAGCCTATCTTTATAATGGATCACTTATTTGTATCCGTCTGTCATACATCATGTTTGTAGCTATTGCCAGGAGATGCATATGATCTGTGAACACTTTTGTTATGATACATTCTTTCAGATTATACTTGTTACATTATTTTTTCTTTAGGTCCGGAATGCATTTGGTAAAGTTGTGGTTTGTTTAGCCCATTTCTCTCTGAATGATGGACCATGCCCTCCACCTTTAGTACAAGGTTTATATGGTAAGTTGGTTCGTGTCATTTTACAAAGAGGCCTATATAGGGGGTGGCATGTTCTTTTTCACCGACAATGCTCCTCTAATGAGTCAAATTATGTTGTGTTACTAAAGGAATCTGATTATTAAGCTAATGCTTGTTAACTGCAGTGTTTGATTTAGGTATTCCTTGTTATACCCCCAGATACATAGTATATGGGGGCTATATAGGAGTCACGCTTGACGGTCGGTCGGTTTGTTGGTCCGTTGGTCTGTGGACATTTCTTGTGAACACTATTTCTCAGAAACCCTTGGTCAGAATTCAATATTACTTCACAAGAATGATTGATACCAAGCCTAGTTGTACATATTGTCGGCGTGTTGCACTGGAATTATTAGTCCCCTACCGGCGTGCCTAAGGGGACTCTTAGGTTTGCACTCCGTCCGTCAGTCCGTCAGTCCATCTGTCAGTCAGTCAGTCAGTCCGGCAAATCAGTTTTCCGCACTTTTTTTCTACATGCTTTGAGGTATTGAGCTGAAATTTTGTATATGCCTTTGTAATCATGTGTCACAGATCAAGTTCGCGTTTCCTGGGATTTCGTCAATTTTTTAATGAGTTATGCCCCTTTTTGGACTTAGTGCAAACCGGTAGGGGACTATGGTATTGCTTGCAATCCAGTTACTTGTTTTTAAATGAGTTATGGCCCCTTGAATTTCTCATACATATGTATATTGTCAGGCACCAGCTGGGGGGTATTCATCACCTTCAGTGATATTTCTAGTTTAACTTGTTTTAACCTAGTACAAAGACAATTTGAAATTGAAACATTCAAATTTTCAGTTGTTATATTTCTTGCCTTTTGTGTGTTCAGACTAACCTAGAAATATCATATCAGGAATTTATGATAAATATGATATTGATTTAATGCCTTGGAATAAATATTGCAACATCACAACCCTTTCCCTCATTAAGACGCTATTTGCAAACATTGTGATAAAAGGATAAATTGCTCATAATTAAAAATTTCTCCTATTGCCACAATATTTTCAACTCTATTAGTCATCATACTTTCATTCAGATAGATTTTTCATTTTTTTAGCCTTAATGTTTTCAGTTGTGTGCTGCAGATTTGTTGTATGTGGGAAAGGGTTAAGAGTAAATGTTCCACATCAAAAATAAAGGGCAAGTTTACATGCATTTTTTTTTTTTTTTTTTTTTTTTCAGTTGGTCAAGCAGCAGATCCAAATGCCACTTTAGCTGACCATTTATTATTTGCTGTGTTAAATCTGTTAAAGAAAGAGGTCTCGGAGCATGGCAGACATCTACAACAATATTTCCATCTGTTCCTCATGTATTCCAACCTGGGAGTTGCTGAGGTAACTATTTGATTCTTTATTTTGTATTCATTATTTTTTCCAGATTTATTTATGAAAAAGAAGGCAAAACCAATACATATCTCTTATGCTTTAACATCATGTGTGTACTCAAAATAATTGTTTCTCGGATTCGATTCTTTTGAATAGGATTAAGAGTCAAAAGAAACATGCAAAATACCCCGTATCTAGAGCTCTGATAAACAGCATAAACAAACAATCCATTTTCATGATCCAAGATAAAATGTTAGAGAAATAAATAACTGTGCAATGTTGCCAGTTAAATTTCAACAGCAAAAGTTGTGAAATAAATTTGACTAGGAAAGTGAATGAATTAATGAGATTATATTCAGTACTAACAGCTTTTGATTAAAACCGTTTTGAAATATGTTACATGAATTGTTTTCAAAGTTTTCTGCTGCAAATTTGTTGTATGTGTGAAAGTATTATAGCTAATAAATCAATCAATAATCAACATTTTCATTTCAGAAAAAACACCTACTGAACCTAAATGTCCCTTGCAAGTTTATGATGGTAGCTCTAGACGAGGGACCTGGTCCACCAATCAAATATCAGTATGCAGAACTCAGCAAGCTATACTCTGTTGTATCACAACTTGTTAGATGTTGCGATATTTCATCTAAGTGCACTTCATCGGTTGTAAGTTGTGTTCATTTTTCCATTTATTTATTAAACTTCTTTGTAAAATGAAGAAATTGCTTTTGTTATGCTATTTCTTACTGAAGTACTAGTTTAGTTGACTCAATGATGTAGTGCTAATAGCATCCATGTTAAGAGTCATACCAACGGTAGTTGTGGCTTAATTTCTTGGTTCGCCTCCCTTTTATGCTCATGATGAGGATGCTAGAGTTTTCAAACTTGATTCATGGTAATATCTTGTACTCTTAACCACATTGTATGTTGTAGATAATGTGTGTTACCTATTTTTGGGGTCAAAACATGAATGTATTCTTTTGCCATTTAACCCTTTCCCACATACAACAAATCTGCAGAAGACCTTGCAAAAATGTAAAAGTCTCTATAAAAATTCTACTATAATAATTGAATAAAGTTGAAACACTGGCAAAAGGAGAAATTGCTTCTTTTGAGCAATTTCTCCTTTTGCCACAGTGTTTTCAAAAGACGTCTGCTGCAGAGAGGTCAGAAAGCGTCTATTTGTTGGAAAGGGTTAAGTTCATTTTTGCACCTAATCCAAATTTTCCATCGCCTTTTGATACACATCTAAGGCAGACAACTTCTGAAAACTTTGTTGTAAAAAGAAGACAAATTGTATAAAATTACCAATATCTGAATTTGCCAGACTATTTTCATCTTGATTTAATAATTAATTATTTCATTAAAAGAGATTTTCAATATTTTTTCTAAATATTTTCAAAGTCATCTGCTTCAGATTTGTCATATGTGGGAATAGAGTTAAAGCTCTAATAAAATTACACTGAACTCAATATACTTGACACAGCAAAATCAAGAGCCTCTTCCAAATCCATATGGAGACCAAGTACTGATGCCAATTCAAGCCCCTGTGGCTGAGATACTGATTGATAGAACAAGTTATGTGAAGAAACTCCTTGAAGATTGTAACAACTCGGATGATACAACTAAATTACTCAGAGTAAGTGATTGATACTTTCTCATTCCAACTTCTAAATTACTGAGAGTAAGTGGTAGATACTTTCTCATTCCAACAACTCAGAATAACTGGTTGATCCTTTCTCATTCCAACTACTAAATTACTCTGAGTCAGTGGTTGATACTTTCTCATTCCAACTACTTAATTACTCGGAGTAACTGGTTGATACGTTCTCATTCCAACTACTTTATTACTCCGAGTAAGTGTTTGGTTGATACGTTCTCATTCCAACTACTAAATTACCCAGAGTAAGTGGTTGATACGTTCTCATTCCAGCTGTATCCATGATAACCTACTTATTGTTATTTTTAGCTCACCTGTGCACGAAGTGCTCAAGGTGAGTTATTGTGATCGCCCTATGTCCGGCGTGCGTCGTCTGTCAACATTTTCTCCTCTGTAACCGGTGGGATGAAACTTCACAGAAAGCATCCACTCAATGTCCTCACCAGAATTCCTTAAACATTTTGGGATCCATGCAGAATTCTGGTTTCCATGGCAACGAAATGAAAAAAACTTCAAAATTCTTCTCCTCGGAAAGTGTCAGGCCGATTTTCAAATAATTTCGTAGAAATGTTCCTTGGATGACCCTCTATCAGATTCCTTCAAGCCATGTTGATTGGTCGAAAAACATGGCCGCCAGAGTGGCGGGGCTATTTTGCCTTATATGGCTATAATGAAAACTTAAAAAATCTTCTCCTCTAAAAGTGTCAGGCCGATTTTCAAATAATTTTGTAGAAATGTTCCTAGGGTGACCCCCTATCAGATTCCTTCATTCAAGCTAAGTTGATTGGTCGGAAACTAGCCGCCAGGGGGCGGGGCTTATATAGCTAAAGTGAAAAAAATAAATCAGGTGAGCGATCCAGGGCCATCATGGCCCTCTTGTTTATGAGAACTAGAGTCTCATTATGACCAAATGTATAGAATAAGTTATAAAGTTCATTATACAGATAACCATGTATAAGCACTAGGCTGAACATTGCCTGCTAGATTAATATCAATTGTTGATATGTATTTTATTTTATTCCTTTACTTATGGTCATACCAAATACTTTGATTGTAGTGACTGTATTAACTTCTCATCTTTGGTGTTCAGGGTTGCAGGAAAAGTGTTTCATCTGATACACTAAATGGCAGTACTGGTAGTATGAAAATGCTCTCATAAATGAAATACTGTTGAAATTGGCTAAACAAATCCTTGTTTTCAAACCAATGCTGACCACATTTGTCCCATCTTGTGTTTTTTATTGCTGATGACCGGAGTAAAGCTGTCTATAATCATGCAATAGATATAAATAACATACTTTTTATTCTTTCTTACAGTATTGTTGCTGGGAAAATCCCCATTTCTCCTCTACTGTCCTTAGTGAATTACTGTGGCAGGTAAGTCTGATGATATTCAACTAATATAGAGAAAACCTTTGGTACAATTGGACAATCTACTTCAAGTAAAGGACAGAGATGAACTTCGAATTCTTGGCTACCAAATAATTGTTTAGAATAAGATTTAATACAATTTAATGTACCTTTACCTATCGATAACGTGTGAAAGCAAAGAACCACATATCTTTGATTAGAATGACTTATATTTGTAGCTCCTTATCAATCTGCATGGAGGTATAGACTGATCCCTGGGTCATCAGTCATCACAAATGCCGTTGGCTAAACTTTCTTGTTGCTTTGCACAACATTGCAAACGAAAATAATTGTATGTGATAAATAATGATGTTTTTAACCTTTTCCATTGTAAAATAAATTTGCAGCAGACAACTTTAAAAACTACTAGGCAGCAATATGGACAATCTCTTTAAATGAAAGTATAAATACTGTATAAAAATGAAAACGTTGTGGCAAAAGGATAAATTGCGCATCCTGCCGACTGCTACAGTTCTTCATAATTCATTTGCAAGTGGGAAATGGTTAACCCTTTCCGACATACAGACGATTTCTGACGCCTCTGCAACAGATGGCTTTTGAAAACATTGTGACATAAGGAAAGTTACTCAGATTTATCCTTTTGTTACAATGTTTTCAATTATTATACTCTTATTTACAGAGATTTTTCATATTACTGCCAATGCGATTTCAAAGTCTGTTGTAGATTTGTTTAATGTGGAAAGGGTTAAAGAGTATTTGGTGTATTTTCAGGTTGCCTATTCCTATACCTATGAATTAAGGCCGTACCTGGACCTTCTACTACAAATGTTGTTACTAGAAGACAGTTGGCAGAACCACAGAATACACAATGCTTTAAAAGGTTTGTCAGACAAAAAGCATTTATTTTGTTAAACAAATTCCAGCCTTGACAGGATGCATACCTTGTAAAATGATTTATATAAAAGAAAAATGGTTAGGGTTTATATTGTATTGACATTTTATTTACTTTTTACCAACCATCATCAGAGTCTATCTACAGCTGATAGCTAGTGATATTGTTGATGTAAGGTAAATTAGACTACCGTATTGCAGACATTTTATTTTCAGTTTCCATGTTCATCGCTGTAGTTATCGCTTCTCATACCCATTATCAGCATGTGTATCCCTGTAAAGCTTCATGTTCTCGTGTGGGCGTTTCCTATGTTTAAATTTACAATTTATTTATTTTTAACTTCCGAGTTATTCTGTCGTGCAACGGCTCTTGTTAGACTATTTTGCCCAGCTCATTATTATTTTGATGTTTACAGGTATACCAGATGACAGAGATGGGTTACTAGACACCATACAAAGATCTAAGAGTCATTATCAGAAGCGAGCTTATCAGTGTATCAAAATGATGGTAGCTCTTTTTGTGCAGTAAGTTCCCTATCATATCTTTTTTTAGTAAATATGTAAGCCAACTTTACTGACATGGATTTATTTGCCACAGTTTGTAAGACCTTGGATGTTTTTGTAATTAAAATACATTATGGAAGACATACTGATTAAATGAAATTGACTAGGCAAGGCATATTTTGTCAAATTTTATAATTTCTTGCAATTGTCTTGCATCAAAAGTTCAATTGTTAATTTACTATGAAACCATCATATAGAGTTTATTTACCATTGAACTTTTTTAGCTCACCTGAGCTTTGCTCAAGGTGAGTTATTGTGATCGCCTTTTGTCCGGCGTCCGGCGTCCATCGTGCGTCGTGCGTCAACTTCTTCTCCTCAGTAACCAGTGGGTCAATTTGGATGAAACTTCACAGAAAGCATCCTCTCAATGACCTCACCAGATTTCCTTCAAATTTTTAGGATCCATGCAGAATTCTGGTTTCCATGGCAACGAAATGAAAAAAACTTCAAAATTCTTCTTCTCCCAAACTGGTTGGCAGATTTTCAAATAATTTTGTAGAAATGTTCCTTGGATGACCCTCTATGAGATTCCTTCAAACCATGTTGATTGGTCGAAAAACATGGCCGCCAGGGGGGGCGGGGCTATTTTGCCTTATATGGCTATAGTGAAAACTTAAAAAATCTTCTCCGACGAAAGTGTCAGGCCTATTTTCAAATAATTTTGTGGAAATGTTCCTTGGATGACCCTCTATCAGATTCCTTCAAGCCATGTTGATTGGTCGAAAAACATGGCCGCCAGGGGGGGCGGGGCTATTTTGCCTTATATGGCTATAGTGAAAACTTAAAAAATCTTCTTCTCCGAAAGTGTCTGGCCGATTTTCAAATAATTTTGTAGAAATGTTCCTTAAGTGACCCACTATCAGATTCCTTCAAGCCATGTTGATTGGTCGTAAAATATGGCCGCCAGTGGGCAGGGCTATTTTGCCTTATATGGCTATAGTGAAAACATAAAAAATCTTCTTCTCCCAAACTGGTTGGCAGATTTTCAGATAATTTTGTAGAAATGCTCCTTAGATGACCCTCTATTAGATTCCTTCAAGCCATGTTGATTGGTCAAAAAACATGGCTGTCAGGGGGGCGGGGCTATTTTGCCTTATATGGCTATAGTGAAAACTTAAAAAATCTTCTCCTCCGAAAGTGTTAGACCGATTTTCAAATAATTTTGTAGAAATGTTCCTTGGATGACCCTCTATCAGATTCCTTCAATCCAAGTTGATTGGTCGAAAAACATGGCCGCCAGGCGGTGCGGGGCTATTTTGCCTTATATTGCTATAGTGAAAACTTAAAAAATCTTCTTCTCTGAAAGTGTCCGGCCGATTTTCAAATAATTTTGTAGAAATGTTCTTTGGATGACCCACTTTCAGATTTCTTCAAGCCATGTTGATTGGTCAAAAAACATGGCCACCAGTGGGCAGGGCTATTTTGCATTATATGGCTATAGTGAAAACTTAAAAAATCTTCTCCTCCAAAAGTGTCTGGCCGATTTTAAAAAAAAATTGTAGAAATGTTCCTAGGGTGGCCCTCTATCAGATTCCTTCAAGCCAAGTTGATTGGTCGGAAACTATGGCTGCCAGGGGGCGGGGCTTATATGGCTAAAGTGAAAAAAAATAAAATCAGGTGAGCGATTCCAGGGCCATCATGGCCCTCTTGTATATAGGCATTCTATCCTGAATGGAATTAAAGTGCATGTAACAAATGAGTGCTTCTGTGCGAGTTTGTTATTAAAGGGAAAAATCACAATGGATAATAATTCTGGTATTAAACAATCAATTATAAATGAATTGAATATAGCATATATAAATAAGATCATAACATCACATGGGAAAGATTTTTGACTAGAAAATAATATTTTTTCTCATCACTGTAAATTTCTTTAAATCTTCATAGTTTATGTGATATATTGACATTATTTAAATATTTCAGTTGTCCGCCAGCTGCCCAAATGTTACAAAATAATGGTGATCTAAAGAGAAAATGGACCTGGGCTGTAGAATGGCTCAATGATGAACTAGAAAGGGTATGAATTTGAATATACTTAGAGTGAAATAGAAGATTTTAACAAAAGTACATGACAAACAGAAATCTGATGTCCAAAAAATTCAGTATATCGCAATAATATTTTGTTAAATTTAGAATTGAAAGGCAAAAAATAACAGTGTGTCAATTTGTATATTAAGATTGACTTCTGGATGTCATTTTTTAAGTCGTCTTCCTGTGAGTCAGGGTAACATTTAATGATAAATTCTCTGTGGCCTGTTGTCTCACTTTTACGTTGTAGGTCCTTGGCAGGCATGATATTTTCCTTAGAAGAATTTAAATTTGGGACTGAAAATATCAATTGGTTAAATCTCTATAAATGAATGGATAAACTTTTAATAAGAGTTGAAAACATTGTGGCAAAAGGGGAACTTACTCATTATGAGTTGCGTATCCAATACCATGTTCCCCATTAAAGGTGCTGAACTCCAGATGGAGATCAAAATTTTGAAATGTTGAAACTTAAGCAAATATTGCTAATAGTGACAATAAAGTAAGTAATAAGTAGTTCACAACTATTTTGGCAGTAAAGTTTGAAAAACTGTCTATTGAAAGTTATGAAAATGTACAAAATTTGACATACTTGGTTTTGTTGACCCAGTAAAAATGAAACATAAACAATCAATATTTAAATGTTTATGGTACTGGAAAGTGAAATCATTACTCTGATTTTATCACAGAAATATGATTCTAATATTTTTAGACAACTTTTGAACTGTTTTAAAACTATAATATCTATTTTCTGGAGTTCAGCATCTTTAAGTTAAAATGTTGCCAATGTCTTAATTGTCTTTTGTGTCATAAAATAAGATCTATTACAAAGTCCTGTTACTCTGATTTTTAATTTAACGAAGTTTTGCACCTTTTTTAACTTTGAAAATTAGAAAATATTAAAATGTGCGTACAAATGTACTACTTTGAGTATTGCATTTAACAATTTTGTTGGGGTCATGTGATAGTCTCTATGACCAGGTGTGTAAAATTTTAACTTGGAACTTTGAATTATGGTGCCTCTCTCATTTCACGAAATTAAACTTGTTACTCTTTACTCTATATATCATTACAGAGACCCTATCCGGGTAATGCCCAGTATACTTACAACAACTGGTCTCCCCCAGCACAGTCCAATGAAACATCAAACGGTTATTTCCTAGAAAGGTCACAAAGTGCCAGGGTAACTCTGGCCAAAGCTATAGAACTGTGTCCGGAAGAGGTAAATATGTGGACTAGCCTCCTTTTTCTTCTGTCTTTAACTGTCATGTAGTATAAATTACAAAATTTGAACTTTCAAGTTAGAAATAGAGGTGTAAATATTGCAAGAATTTAAGAATTGCTTGTTTTGGCCACTGTTTTCAAGTTGTCTGTTGCTGAGTCATGAAATGTCATCTGTATTAGGGAAAAGATTAGTAAATAATACAATGGAAAACTTTTGAATTCAAAAAAGAAAGAAAATAAGTGGCTCAAACACCACGTTTGAAGTTATAAATTAGACATTTGACTAATAATTACATATCTATAGAAAATCGATTTTGCTTTTATACTTTAATGGCATTTTCAGGATCCTTATAAAATTGAAGATATGCAGTTGAAAGCACTGTTAGGGAAAAGAGAAATTACTCATTTTGCCAAACTTTTAAATGTTGGCTGCAGAGGTGTCAAACATCGTCTGTTACAGGGAGTGTGAACTCACTGTACTTCTTTAATAGCAAAGTCCTTATGGTGTAGTCAGTGATGATAAGGGCTTATCGGTTTCAACCTTTTTTTCTTAAGATTTGCAAAAGCTCATGTTGCATGGCCTTCCCTAATTGTATATAATAAAGTATTCCATGTGTATTGCAAGTTACTTGAAAGTTCTTTCAGTCATGGAATGGTCCGTGATTCTTAGGATTGTGTTGATAGAATTTAAGTGATGCACTGCTATCAGAATAAACCTACTGGTAATTTTCGATGGAAGTGCTGTTGAAAGCAGTATAAAGAAATCATCTTAAAACATAAACAGTTCTGGAAAAATTGCAATCAATACAGATTTGGCAAGGTCATAATCAGTATAAAAAACATATTTTTCAGGATCCAGAGGATGCAGAACTGACAGATGACCAGGACACATCCCACACTGGAGAAGACTCTGTGTCCCCAGGGGGTACACAAGATGATGCTGAAAATGCGACCCCCGGGCAAAAATCCACTGAGAGTAAACCCGTACAGAATAATCAAGTTCCTGTATGTATAGATTACTTGACAAATTACATGAGTGTTTCTGACAGCTCTTAATCTTTAACCCTCTCCAACATACATTGTTTGATTAATTGATTGGGGTTTAACGCCATTTACAACAATTTTTCAGTCATATCTCCGCCGTTATTTCACCTACTCATTTGATTCCAACAACAATAGATTTTCCAAGCAACTGACTGCTTTTCTACATAGACTGTTAGTCTATTGGTGGAAGACGAATAACGCTTGTCACACACAAACTCACAACCCCTGAATTGGCAGCCCATGTCGCTACAGATTGAGCTTCAGGGGCTTGGCTCCAACATACAACTTTAGTCGAAAATAAAGAATTCTCTTTAAATGAACGAATAATTATTGAATAAGATTGAAAACATTGTAACAAAAGAATAAAATTCAGAAAGTGTCTATCCTTAGAAAAAGGGTAAACAACGAGACAATTGTGCATTCTTAAATCACAAATGCTTTTTAATGCTTGAATATTTACATGATTGATTTTGTAAATTTCATTTTGTTAATAGTTGAATTCTTACCAGCAATATGTTTTACTGCTTATCTATTAAGTATAGATAAGGTTTGCATGTTAAAAGCATTGAGGGAAAAGGAGGTCCTAACTCATTTCACCATTTTCAAATGTTCACCTCGTACACTCATGTCATGTTATTTGTTAATTCTGCACAGGTAACTGGGGAGAAATCTCAACCAGCCCAACCCAACAATCAAATTAACAATCAACTCAACTCCAATGTTCCATCAACAAGTGAACAGGCCCCAGAAAACTCGGAAACAGGGGAAGAGGAACATGAGAAAGATGAAAACAAGGTAAGCTTTAATTCTTTGTTACATTTAATACAAAGAAATATATTATAAAGAGAACAAAATATTTCCTGTATGTTATAATATCTCTTGGGATGATATACAGACGGTAGTTTACTGTATTGGTGTGATATCACTGAATGCTTTGTTTTTAATATCTTAAAATACTGTCTATGACTATTTTTATAATTTTAATTAATGGACTTAAATTCTTTTTTACATAATGTTTTAAGACTGCCACAACTACATCTTTGTTAGATTTATGTCAGATTTAAAAGAGATAATAATGAGAAATTTATAATTTTGCACTATTGTTTGCTGCAAAGTCATCACAAATTGTCAATATCAAGTCATGGGTTAACCGTTTAATCTAATATATTAATTAAAGCTTTCGAACTTGCAGATGGAACCTTTTGAGTACATTGTATTCAACTCTATTTAATAATTATGTCTCCCCTTCTCCGAAAGGGGGGACATGCTGTATTTGTAGTTATTCTTATTAGTCCCCTACCGGCGTGCCGAAGGGGACTATTAGGTTTGCACTCCGTCCGTCAGTCAGTCAGTCAGTCAGGCAAATTTTTGTCCGGAGCATATCTCCAAAACTGTACTAGCTATGGCTATGAAATTCCATATGTGGATACATCTCATCAATGCGGAGTGCAGTGAATATGAACCATAACTCTTGCTTCCCTAATTTTTGAGTTATTTCCCTTTCTTTATTTTCATACTTGATTTTTGTCCGGAGCATATCTCCAAAACTGTACTAGCTATGGTTATGAAATTTCACACATGGATGCATCTCATCAAGGGGGAGTGCAGTGGACATGAACCATAACTCTTGCTTGCCTAATTTTTGAGTTATTTCCCTTTCTTTATTTTCATACTTGATTTTTGTCCGGAGCATATCTCCATAACTATACTAGCTATGGCTATGAAATTTCACACATGAATACATCGTATCAAGGGGGAGTGCAGTGGACATGAACCATAACTCTTGCTTGCCTAATTTTTGAGTTATTTCCCTTTCTTTATTTTCATACTTGATTTTTGTCCGGAGCATATCTCCATAACTATACTAGCTATGGCTATGAAATTTCACACATGAATACATCGTATCAAGGGGGAGTGCAGTGCACATGAACCATAACTCTTGCTTCCCTAATTTTTGAGTTATTTCCCTTTCTTTATTTTCATACTTGATTTTTGTCCGGAGCATATCTCCAAAACTGTACTAGCTATGGTTATGAAATTTCACACATGGATGCATCTCATCAAGGGGGAGTGCAGTGGACATGAACCATAACTCTTGCTTGCCTAATTTTTGAGTTATTTCCCTTTCTTTATTTTCATACTTGATTTTTGTCCGGAGCATATCTCCATAACTATACTAGCTATGGCTATGAAATTTCACACATGAATACATCGTATCAAGGGGGAGTGCAGTGGACATGAACCATAACTCTTGCTTGCCTAATTTTTGAGTTATTTCCCTTTCTTTATTTTCATACTTGATTTTTGTCCGGAGCATATCTCTAAAACTGTACTAGCTATGGTTACGAAATTTCACACATGGATGCATCTCATCAAGGGGGAGTGCAGTGGACATGAACCATAACTTTTGCTAGCCTAATTTTTTAGTTACTTCCCTTTCTTTATTTTCATACTTGATTTTTGTCCGGAGCATATCTCTAAAACTATACTACCTATGGTTATGAAATTTCACAGCCCGGCCGGGTAGCTCAATTGGTAGCGTATCTGACTCGTGATCTGGAGGTCACGGGTTCGATACCCGGTTGCGGCGCGTTCTTTCGGGCGATGTTTTCCATTGCCTCTCACCTCTGATCTATGTGAGAAAGTAGTCAGTGGCTTCGAAAGAATGTTGTGTAAGTACTGGTGTGGGAAAGCCAGGAAAACATGGGTAGGTGCACTGACCGCCGTGATATGACCAAAGCTGTTGAAAGCGGCGTTAAACTCCAAACAAACAAACAAATGAAATTTCACACATGGATACACCTCATCAAGGGGGGTTGCCGTGCAGATGAACCATAACTCTTGCTTGATTAATTTTTGAGTTATTGCGCGGGCGGAATCCAGTTCTTTGTCCGGAGCATATCTCCGAAACTATACTACCTAGGTCTATGAAATTCAATATGTGGATACATCTCATCAATGCGGAGTGCAGTGCATATGAACCATAACTCTTGCTTCCCTAATTTTTGAGTTATTTCCCTTTCTTTATTTTCATACTTGATTTTTGTCCGGAGCATATCTCCAAAACTGTACTAGCTATGGTTATGAAATTTCACACATGGATGCATCTCATCAAGGGGGAGTGCAGTGGACATGAACCATAACTCTTGCTTGCCTAATTTTTGACTCAAAAGTGCAAACCGGTAGGGGACTATGGTATTGCTTGCAATCCTCCAGTTACTTGTTCTTATTATTCTTCTTCTTCTTCTTCTTCTTAACTTTTGTTAGTCCAGAGCAGAACTCGGAAACTACTTGAAGTAATTGATTGAAACTTGGAACATAGATAGATGGCAATGTGAAGTTGTGCACCTTGCAAGAATTATAACTCTGGGCCACTTTGTTGCAAAGTTATCTGCCCTTGTTCAATATTTTAATAGTGTAAACTTTGTCCAGAGCAGAACTCAGAAAGGAATTTATTGAAACTTGGAACATAGATAGATGGAAATGTGAAGTTGTGCACCTTGCAATAATTATGAGTTATCTCCCCTTCTTCAATATTTTAATAGTGTAAACTTTGTCCAGAGCAGAACTCAGAAACTACTTGAAGGAATTTATTGAAACTTGGAACATAGATAGATGGCAATGTGAAGTTGTGCACCTTGCAATAATTATGAGTTATCTCCCCGTTGTTCAATATTTTAATAGTGTAAACTTTGTCCAGAGCACAACTCAGAAACTACTTGAAGGAATTTATTGAAACTTGGAATTTAGATAGATGACAATGTGAAGTTGTGCACCTTGCAAGAATTATAACTCTGGGCTACTTCGTTGCAAAGTTATCTCCCCCTTTTCAATATTTTAATAGTCATTGACAAACTGCAATGGGGAGACATATGTTTTTTTCATAAAAACAACCTTTCTAGTTCCATTTTCATTTATAGAGATTTTCCATATTTTTGCCCAGACATAAAAATGATAATAATAATTCAGAGCAAGCAATACATTAAATGAACAATGTAATACATACACATGAGTCCTCTGCTGCAGATGACATTTTCGAAGTCGTCTGCTGCAGATTTGTTGTATGTGGGAAAGAGTTAATAACGGTAAAATATCATTTTTGCTTACAATTATATTTTTCAGATAACTGAAGAGGAAAAGGACAAAGAACCTGACAAATCTACTGAAAAGGAGAACGTGATCACAAAACAACCTGTCAAAGATGCTAAAACACCCACCAAAGATAAAGGAAAGCCCGTTTGAACCTTTTAACAAATTGGAATAAGACATCTGGTTAATTATTTATTACTTATAGGTCTATATTCAAGTCACATTTGTAATGGATTTATTTTGGTTTTCAATGGGGTTGGCATCATACAGAAACATAGAAATGTGTATGCAAGTGATAGTACTCAAATACCATGCATTTGTGATTAAATTACAAATGAATCTAGTACAAGGCAGTTACAGAAAATGAAATTAATTAAACCAATGTATAAGCTTATAATCTATAAAAGACCGAGGGAATTGGATGTATTTCCAGCAAATTGTATTAGTAACTAGGTGCAGAAGTTTTGAACCTTTCAGGCGAAAACAAATGTAATCTATTATTTCTAATTGATGACTTCATATAAAATGGTTGTAGCTACATATTGATACAATATTTACTTGCACCCATTGTGCATGAAGACCCAAAAAAGGAATGTAATGAATCTGTGCTGGCTTGATGCTACGAACAATTTAAAGATAGATTTGTATCATCTTGTCATTTTTACAAGGGAAATTAGAAAGGCGCCTTGGATTAGATAAAGAATCATCGTCTCCGAGTTCAGTATTCAATCAAACTGATTGAAAATATATTCGTATTTCATGTTCTGAAGAAGGGCAAGATTTAAATGGGTTTGAAACAGATTGTGCGTTATATTGTGTTGTGTCCCAAGTAGACCAGACACCAGCATACGGTAATTGTGATAAGGTTAGAAACATTTCAAATTGCACAACCGTGTTATATTATCAGTTTGAACAACAGTTATAGTCAGAGGCCTCTTGTATGTTTATATGACTAATTGACATGCTGTGCAGAGCTCGATTAGGCTGCATGAAGTACAGGGTCATCTGAATCTGCACCAGTGGCTAATGCTTCAAGGTTGGTTATCATGTAATGATGCACAATTTATTTGTTGAAGGATAACCCTTTCCCACATACAAAAAATCGGCATCGGACAACTTTGAAAATATCTAGGAAAAAATGTGGGGAATCTCTGTTATTGAATTTATATTTATTGAATCTAGTTGGAAACTTTTTTCCAAAGTGGGAAATTGCTCATAGTGTTTTCATAAGATGTCAATTACAAACATGTCTGCAGTGGGAAAAGGTTAAAACTACAACAGAGGCTTAAATATGGAATGTAGAGAGATGTATGTGAAGCCCAATTGGTTTAAATGTTGATATGGTGCCATAATGATATTGCTGGGAAAAATTCTGGCTCTGTTGTTTGTTATTTATCAATGTTTGAAAGTGACTAGACCAGAAGGCAAGTCATATACACATAAGCTGATGAAAAGTTCCAGACCGTTTGTGAAAATGTCATACAGATACGTTGTACTTATGTATAAGAAAAGTTAAGAAGAAGTCATTCTATTTAAAGAAATTATTTTCTTCATTTAAATTTGACATTTTGACATTTTGTTGTTGTAAATACGTAGCCTGTATGTTGGAAATATTGACCATAAAATGGCATAGTTGAAACCTTTGTCCTGCAATATGCAAATTTCAGCGAAATTTGTGAACACTGTAGACCAAGATCAGTCTTCACATATGTGCAGTTAAATCTTTTTCTTCATTATTTCCTTCTAATATGTCAATAAACAGCAAAACTATTTCATAAATGTGCAGGATATTGACATATATCATAATATGCCAACAATTTACAGCAGGACAAAGGCTTTTACTATTCTGGGGTAAATGATTTGGGTGTCCCTATTTGAAATTTACCCTTTCCCGCTTACAAAAAAAACCTGCAGCACACAACTTTGAAAACTAAATGTTAACAGATGGTAAATCTTTATTAATGAAAATATGTTTTTGAATCTAGTTGAAAACATTTGTGACAAAAGAAGCAATATCTCCTTTTGCCACAAATTCTGCGGACAAGTCAGAAGCATCTGAGAGTGGGACAGGGTTAAACTGATTGCTTAGTGAAATATTTGTGGTAAATTCCTGTTATTATTTTATACAGTTTTAACAGCTTCAGTAATGTTGACCAAATGTTATTTTCTCCTTTTGAGTTTTATGTGTAAGTTAAGTTGAGCGATAGCATGCAAAACTTTGTCATAGAGATTTTTGTTATGTTTGTTTTTAGTATGAAAGGTTTTTGACAGTGCATTGATATTATATTTTCTGTAAATAGTTTTATATGCATTGTTTTAATATGTTGTAGGACAGTGTAAAGATTTACTCTACATTCGCTCAACTATGATGATTCCCGTCATCAAATGACTTTCCATCTTAAATGGGTTAACTGTCATCAGTTTGCTTAAAATGCATGCATTTCGTATTATAGAAATCAAATTCCTATAATTTATCAATACATGTCCATCTTTGTGAGATGAGGGTGCTGTTGATATTTTATATAAGCTCTGTAAAAGTGTTTTACATCAATTTAACCCTTTTTCTGATACAGATGATCGTTGAAGTCTTCAACTTTCATGATATGGAGTGCATTTCAATGGCTTCATGCAAAATGAGTGTAACTATCCTATAACAAGATGTAGTTACAACTGTTTAATGTGAGGCCATCAGCTTGATGAGGAGATGAAGACTAATGTCAATACAATTTAGTAAGAAATCTCAATGTTTGGCAAGGTGAAGTAAATCACAAACATTTTTTATATATATTCAAATACTGGATGCCACAATGATTGTAGAATCATTGTTAGAATCATTGTGGCACTTTGTTGCTCCTATTATTATGCATGATTATTGCTTTTTGGAATTATTTGGTAGCAGTCTTGAAGATTTGTATGAGAAATTTTACTTGTTCCCGATTTATTTCCTCCAATATTGTAATTGTATGAATAAAACTGCATAATTATTTGTTAAATGAATGCATTTGGGATTTAGTTAAGTGGCTGAGATATTTTTCAAACAAGTCTAGATAATATAACAAGTTGTTGCATCATAAGAGATTCAGGAAGAAGTAGCTATTGTCTGGCGCCATTCCTTTGAAAGGTTCTCAATGATGCCTCGTCACTAGATATATTATCAAGTTTTTTTTCATTGACAATTTGCTCGATTTGTGATGTTTGTAAATCCTTTATGAACGGAATACATGTATATGTACATGTATTACAATTACATCTGAAAAATAATTCAGAAATCAGCAACTTTACCAAGTTTTCAAAAACTCTGCTACAGAGTCTTCAAAGGGAGTCTGTATCAGGTCAAGGGTCAAACTAGCACAGTTTGAGATTCCTATCTATGTATTAACAGAAACTATTTTATTTATTTGCTTCTCCTTGATGGTTTCTCATATGTTAATTTCACCAACAAGGTGTTTTTGTGCTGCTTCTTAGCATAGAAACTGATATTGCTTGCTGGTTTAACTCCTTTCCACAAACAACAAATCTGCAGCAGATGACTTTCATTGTTTGGAAAATCTCTATGTATGAAAGAATAATTAATGAATAACGATGAAAACATTGTGAAAAAAAAGTGAAATTGGTCATTATGAGCAATTTCTCCTATCATCACAATGTTTATCTGCTGCAGATGCGTTGACATGAGGGAAAGAGTAAGCAAGTTGAAACGCCAATTTAGAAATAGACCTGCGAAATGCCCTACTTTTTTTACACAATATTACACTGTATAAAGATACTTGCAATATAATGTGCTATATGTTATGTATTTTGTACACTATGTGAAATTGTTATCTTGGCATTTTTAACTGGCAAGATTGTACATGTTCACTTTCAGCACTTTGATGAAGTCTTACTTTGTATTTATGGCTTTTAATACACTTGTAGAAAAAGAAAAATCTAAAATAATTTCATTGTCAAAATCCTAAATACGGTACAGTATATAACAAAGAAAAAGTGTGCTCCTTTGCTCATTTTGTTATGATATATCAAATATAGGTGCCTAATGTCCCTCAAACTGTTTATTTGCCTGTTTTGCTAAATGCAAGCAATACTACAACTTGTATCTTTATCTGCATACTTATGTACGAACCCTTATACAGCAAAACTGACAAGACAGTGTTTGGGCTTCCTGTAAATAATTGAATCCACCTATTTATTGGCGAGTCATGCTGCAGGAATCCCAACAAACTAACTTATTTCTTACAAATTCGCATATAATGCAATATCATTGGAGTATAAGTTTTTAGCAATTTGGCAAGCGGGATCTTGTCAAATAGTGTGGATTCTAATTAGATTGTGATGTGCTGAGCTACTCTTTTTCTCATTGCTTTATGTTGGGCACTGTTTAGCTTCAAGTATTGTTTTATGAGCGGTTTATTAAGAAAAGATGCTGTATTTTAAGACTCTTTTTCTCATCTTGATCAAAAACCACAAAAATTGCATACTTATTCAAGGGTGATAAAATTTGAATTGAAACTGAATCTTTGATTTAATATGGATGACATTGTATTACTGATGTACATGTATGTTTCCAAGTTGGAAATTGTCAAAGAGTTGATTGTGAACATTCTTATGTATTTGTATTCAAAATTAAAGTTTGTTGTTTGAAGGTGATCATTTTCGTAGTATGGATCTAAATTATTTTATATTGAAGTAAAAGTACCAAACATTTCACTAAATTTTTGTTCTATATCTCTCATTCTTTGACTCCCCTAATGAATCCACACCTGGAACATTTTATGATTTATTATTTCTATGCCCATTGATTTGAATATTAGGGGGCGTTATGTGTTTGCTCCTTCTGTCTGTTGCCAAAACCTAAATTATTTTTGAAGACATTGTGGCTAAATCTTGCATAGTTCCACAATAACCTTAGCTTTAAATTTAAAAACCAACATTCTACATGGAATTAATTCTTGAACATCTGTTAAAGAGGACTACCGATAGAACGTTACTGTGATTTTAATTTTAAATTGGTCCACTGGTTTAGGAGAAGTGCCGCCGCCCTGCACTTCATGCTCTGTTGTGTAACTGATGGTCAACCCCCTGGCAGCCATGTTTTTCAACGGATTGGAATTGTTTGCACAAACCTGGTGCATTTGAGCTGCTATATTGTCTTTAAATTAACAAATGAATTGAAAACATTGAGAACATGTCAAAAAGGACCACATGCCAGTGAAGTTTGGTTGCAATAGACCCAGTGGTTTAAGAGATTTTATTTAAAGAAATTGTTGAGAACGATGCACGACGGACACATGGTGATCACAATAGCCCAATCAAAGCACTTTGCACTCGGATGAGCTTAAAACCAGTCGATGGTTATTTCATCAGCAAACCAATGTCCATGGGTATGTTAACTTTATGTAAGAATGACTGTCAATATCAGATGCAAGCAACTCCGGAGATCAAGACATTCCCAAGCATGTTCATTAAAGAGATCCGCCACATAAGTCTTGATTGTGCAATGTAACTCCATTCTTAACTCTTTCAACGCCACAGGCAATATTGAGGTTTTTGCAAACAATGCTCGTTACGAGCTGTCTCACCTGAAATCAGCATTGTTTGCCTTTTAGTTAACCAACAATTGAGAAATGGACACACCCAATTTTTAACATGGAAGAGTCTACTTTAAACAATTTGGTGCTGAAAGAGTTCAAGCAATGCTTTCTCAAATTCCAGTGCATGAGGGTAGCTAAATCGAATTATGAACCCCAAAATGGTCCCATATGTGCTCGTTTTTTGAAAAAGATCGATGCAAATCTAATGGTGCTTAACTTTTTGCCAAGGCGCATACTTAGATTTTGGTCGGAATACAATCAACTGAAAAGTGAATGAACGTTTCCAAATGATTTAATGGACTTTAATGAATCTTATGTACAAAATAATATCTACCATTCAAAATATACAACCATTATGTGCAGATAGATGAAAAATAAACAATTTAATACAAAACTTAAAATTAATATAAACAAGAGCTGTCGTAGGGCAGCTTGCTATACTATTTAATGTATATCAAATAAAAGATTGATGCTTGTATTTAAGTCAAAATTATTGACCTTGAACTTGAGTTTTTGGATCCCCATCCTACTGTGTATATATATATATATACATGTATATATATATATATGGTTGTTTTTCAGTGTCAAGTTTCATTACAATTGGAGCAGTAGTTGTTAACACAGCTTTAACCCTTTCCCACATGTAGAAGCATTTTGACATATCTGCAGCAGATGACTTAAAATCATAGTGGCAAAAGAAAGAGCAATTTCTCCTCTTGCCGCAATGTTTTCAACTCTTGTTTAGCTCCTTTTGTCACTGTTTACAAAAGTTGTCTGCTGCAGAGGCGTCAGAAAGCGTCTATATGTGGAAAAGGGTTAAATAAGGGGAGATGACCTATCTAGTCGGCATTGTTGGTTCATGCAAAGTTTACTAATTTACTATAGTATGCCTGGCACCAGACTATTTTAACCCTTTCCCTCATACGACAATTCTGCAGCAGACGACTTTGAACTTATTTTGTCAAATCATAGAAGATCTCTATAATTGAATGGATAACCTATGACAAAAAGTGGAAAACATTGTGGCAAAAGGAGAAATTGCACGTTTTGTGCAATTTCTTCTTTTGTCACTATGTTTTCAAAAAGCCATCTGCTGCAGAGGCGTCAGAAAGCGTCTATATGAGGGAAAGGGTTAAGTACTGCTACATTTGACTTCATATTGATTAAGCCTTTCCCTCATACGACAATTCTGCAGCAGACGACTTTGAACGTATTTTGTCAAATCATAGAAGATCTCTATAATTGAATGGATAACCTATGACAAAAAGTGGAAAACATTGTGGCAAAAGGAGAAATTGCACATTTTGTGCAATTTCTTCTTTTGTCACTATGTTTTCAAAAAGCCATCTGCTGCAGAGGCGTCAGAAAGCGTCTATATGAGGAAAAGTACTGCTACATTTGACTTCATATTGATTAAGCCTTTCCCTCATACGACAATTCTGCAGCAGATGACTTTGAACATATTTTGTCAAAAAATAGAAAAAACTCTAATTAAATGGATAACCTATGACTAAAAGTGGAAAACAGTGTGGCAAAGGGAGAAATTGCTTGTTTTGAGCAATTTCTTCTTTTGTCACTGTTTTCAAAAAGCTGTCTGCTGCAGAAGCGTCTATATGAGGGAAAGGGTTAATTGTAAAAATTATCCAAGTAATCCTTTGGACACTGATGGCGAAGTTGCATGGGCAAGCATACTACTACGTAGTGGACTAGAGAAGAGATTTTTTGCTCTAAGACGGACAGAGATTTCCAGTTGTCAAGATACATATTTTTCTTCCAATGTTTAAACCTTTATCTAACACAGCAAATTTACGTTGCAGATTACTTTGAATACATCTGGGCAAAAATATTGAATGTATATGTATATATAAACAAGATGACCATTATGGTCCTATATCGTTCACCTGATTTAATAAAACCTAATTAAATGTTCTTACTCTATGCTTATTAGGAAAATGAGCCATGCCCCCTGGTCCTCAGTTTTTGAACGGATTAGAATAATTTGAATACTCATGGAACATTTGGCATTTGCATAATTGTTGACAGATGACAGACAGTGAGTGAGTGAGTACAATAAATGAAAAGATTTTAAAATATGGTGGCAAATGGAGAAATTGCTCTGACATTATGATTATTTTTTCCATTAGCCACAGAGATTTCAAAGGGCAGATACATCAAAGACACATCTGCATGTGTGGAAATGGTAAAAAGCAGACAAATCTAACAAATATAATAGCTAGAGGGTTAACAAAGACACACAAATCACTAGTGCTTTATCATAGATTCAACAAGTTTTTTCAGGATTTTGTTTCTGTCTTCTGCAACTTTGATCATTTTAGTGTTGGTAGAAATAAGTGTATCCATACGCCTGTTGGTCTCCTCTGCATACGCCTTGAACCACTTAGGGGGCTCATCAGTTTTTCGCTTTTTGGCAGAAGGTGAATCATCATCTTCTTCGGAGTCATCAGATTCTGAAATGAGAGGGTTTATTGGTAATGACTTTTCACCCTGTATGTACACAAGAGTTAACTCACTCAACCCTTTCCCACCTACAACAAATCTGAAGTAGACCCATTTGAAAACATCTAGGCTGGCATGTGGTAAATCTCTATAGTTGAAGGTATGATCATGGAAGAGTCGAACACAATTGGACAAAAGGAGAAAACTCTATTACTCATTTTGTTGTGAGAAAAAAAAAATATTCTCACTTCCTGATATCCATCAAAATTCACAACACATGCAGTTAGGTACAAAGAAAACACTTGCAACATTACTTTGTAAAAGGCCTTATTCCAAAGTGCAAACATGGAATCCCACCAACTTTTATTCTAACATTTGATGGGAACATTTGTGTATGTATGAAGCAATTACAGACATGTTTATAAATAAACATATTAATTGTTTACTTTGAGGAAGCCCACAACGTGTCAATGATAAAAGACATGTGATGCATTCAATGCTATTATATAACCCAGTAAAATAGAATTACTGCAGATGTTCAACTTGCCCAGAAAAAAAATGGAGATAAAAAACTTAATATAGAAAAGACTCTTGAAACCTGTCTCTGTTTTTCTTCTGCCATACCAAGGAAGGATAGGTCGCAATCCTGTAAGTAATGAATGTATGTTTATCAGACAGGAATTGACTTTAAAATAGTCAATAATGAACTATCACTTGTGTGTGATAACTTAAACGTCACTCCAGAAAGGAATTTTGGATAATGCAGCGACTTGTGCAAGCCCCATCTAAACCTTGGATACTAAAATAAGTCTTGAATAAGAAATGCGTTTTAAAGTAGGCACCCAACAAATAAACCCTCAATTATTAAAACCCACGTCTTAACACAATAATGAATAAACATTGCATGGTTATAATAGGAGAATGGGCGATAGGCTATACATGATAACAAGAGTAAATGACAGGACATCAATTTATTTTATTAAGTAATTTAGGTAGCCCGTCTTGGGTTTTAAGTACATGTACTGGGCAAACTATCATCTTCTTTCCAGTTATTTGCAGTGAATAAAGTCTCAGCCCCATGTCTTCATGCTCGAGTGAACACACCTTGAATAATGATTTATCTCCAATGAGAATACCCATATACACAAGCCAAAGGCACGAGTTCCACCAGGGCCTTGCATACAAGAACTAACCTTTACCTGATGACGTCTATGAGAGTAAGATAATAATATAATTTATTAGCAATTTCTCCTTTTGCCACATTGTTTTCAGACGCTGCAGATGCGTAAAAACATATCCGCAGATGGGAGAAAGGGTTAACAGATAGTTTTGATTAAGGTCACTCTGCTTAAAATAAATATCTTTTGGTACACTTGCAGCAGAATGCTTTTGAAAACATAGTGAAGAAAGAAGAAATTTGTAAAAATCAAAAATGTTTTTATCTCTGTATCATAAATTCACTATAAACTTTTCAGATATACTATTTCTTCCCAAATAATTATATTTTCGAAAAACAAATATAGCTACAAACAGTATTTGAAGTAATTGCCTCCTATTACTTCTGTAAAGAAACCTTCTAAATAAATATGGATGGTTGTCAAGGAAAATATTAACACAGTTTCTCCAATACACAGAAAAGCAGACATGGCACAAATCGAGGGCTCGGCGTGAAACGGTTGTAACTTAAATTGGTATTTTTTTACCAAGGTTAATCACCTCGCCATAAAGTCTTTATAAGCGGTAAATCACTTTTCTTGGTAAGCAATGTATATTTAGGTGCCATTGCTCGTTCTGAGCAATGGCACCTAAATTTGCATTGTTTACAAAGGGGTCAAAATTGCCCCTAAACCAGGGTTTTCAAAATAGGTTTTGAGTTACAACCGTTTCACGCCAAGCCCTCGAAATGCAATGCTCTATTTGACACAGGAAATTATTCTGAGTGTCAAAAACATGGCAATATTTCTTCAACTTAGGAATCCGCCGTGCTTGAGAGCTTATCTAACGACACCAAAGACAATTTCAAAGGTTCTGCATGATTACTTCAGTATTAACTAACCCCTCTGTAGCAGACTACTTTTGAAATTATTGTGGCAAAAGATGAAATTGCTCAACACTATTCAATAATTACACTTTCGTGAAAGGAGATTTTTAACACTTTTAACAAGATGTTTTCAAAGTCATCTGCTACCAATTTGCTGTATGTTGGAAAGAGTTATTGCTGTATGTTGGAAAGACTTAACTTTTCCCACTTGCAGAGGCATTTTGATTTATCTCATTCTGAAGCACAGAATTTTTGAAAACTTAGTGGCAAAAGCTCATGGTGAGCAATTTCTCCTTTTCCCGCAATATTTTCAACTACATTCAATAATTAGACTGCCATTTATGGAGATTTTTAAAGGACATTTTCAAAGTCATTTGCTGCAGATTTGTTGTATGTGGGTATGGGTAAAGAGATATTTAGTTGAACAGTGTAGTGACTCTCTTTCACTGCAATGAACATTTTCGAGGTCATCTGCTGCAGATTTGTTGTATGTGGGTAAGGGTTAAGAGTAGGGATGGCAACGAATACAAAAATTAGTACAGTATTCGAATATTCGATCACACAGAATTCGAATATTCAACCTATTTGTACATGATTTGCCAACAAGACTAAACCATCGGTATTATATCAATCACTTTAATAGCCCAAAGCAAGGATTATCCGTTTGATATTTTATCTACAGTATTGACACCTTATACAATAAGCATAAAATGAACCATCGGTAAACCTTTACTTGCAGTTCTTGACAAAAAAGCGTGAATAAAATTTTCTCGTATCGTCAATTTGATACATGTTTATATTTTAGAATACTCCTGATTTTCATTGAATATTTAAATCATGATATATATCATTCGAATATTCGACCATACAATTGAATATTCGTTGCCATCCCTAATTAAGAGAAATTGGTTTGAACAGTGTAGTGACTATGTCTGTTTCACTGCAATCAACAAGGAATTATTCCTCCAAACCTTTGGATCCAGATGGACTTTCTTTTAGTACTTTCCATGATCTGTCTCCACCAACTATCTGGTCCATAGCATTGAAATATTGCCAGCTTGTTCTAACATTTCTCCCATAGGTCTCCCGTTCAGATATTATCTTGTGTCTGAAAGCATAGTAGGCTGTATGATTGGAATGATCTCTTTCCAGGATAAAGACAACTATTGATGTCCGTTTAGCAGACACTAAAATGGAAAGGACCCAGAAATACATCTTTAATTACACTTTGATCCATCAATTTGTTTCAACATGACATGTATTACAGAGGTCCAGATAAGGAGGGGTATTCAGTTCTTTTCCCCACAATTTCTCTATTATGATTAAAGCAAATCCTATGTTGTGGGTACTCAAAAGAATCGTCTCAGTGAGACAATTCTTTTGAGTACCCACAACATAGGGTTAGAAGGTCAAACAAGATTTTAAGAACATTTAAAACGCCCATTATCTAGAGATCTGTATTAAAATTCAACATTAAATCGTCCATATGGTACATTTTGTTTCGGACCATTTCAAAGCAGATGAAAATATTTCATTTATTAATTAACCCTTTCCCTCATATAGACGCTTTCTGACGCCTCTACAGCAGAAGGCTTTTTGAAAACATAGTGACAAAAGAAGAAATTGGACAAAACGTGCAATTTCTCCTTTTGCCACAATGTTTTCCACTTTTAGTCATAGGTTACCCATTCAATTAAAGAGATTTTCTATGTTTTGACAAAATATGTTCAAAGTCGTCTGCTGCAGAATTGTTGTATGAGGGAAAGGGTTAAAAGGATTGTTAGTCAGCAAAGTAACTATTTATGTCCACTTAGTCATATACTTAAATACATTCCACCATTCATGTATTACAAAACGTTAGGAAAACAAAAATGATGAAATATGCTTTTTAAGTATTTAAGTATTACTAAGCGCTAAGTAAGGTTTGTGGAATTGGACCCTGGACATATTTATTTTAAATTTTAAACTGATCTATTTTTCATTTATTGCAATGCAGGCTTTCAGCTTACATAATTAATCATGCTAGATGTAAGCTACCTGAAGACTTAACCAGTACTTGTCACGTGCCGATGGCCTTAAATGGCTCACCTGAGTTATACTAAGTTCTCATTACAACCAAAGTAACTCAAATTGCGGTCAGGTTAGCTGATACAAGAGTCCAAAGAGGACTAGCATAGCTTGACAAGGCTAAATAACCCAATCATATGTTGCCATTTCATGTCGACCAATCAACATGGCTTTAAGGAATCTGCAAATCAACAAGGCTTTCAGGGGTCAGATAGTGGGTCAACTTAAGAACATTTCTAAAAAATAATTTGAAAATCTGCCAACAGTTTTCGGAGGAGAAGATTTTAAAGTTTTTAAAAATAATTTTTCGGTTGCTTTGTAAAACAGAATTCTGAATGGTTCCAAAAACTTGGAAGGAGTTTTGGTGAGGATGAGGACATTGAGAAATGCTTGCTGTTATATGCCACAGGTAGGGTTTGAAGGTCAGAAAAGAATGTTTGAACATGAAATATGCCCCTTACCCACATACAACAAATTTGTAGCAGATAACTTTAACCTTTCCCACAAACGACAAACATGCAGCAGACGACTTTGAAAACAATCGTGAAAAAAATATGAAAAATCTCTGAAAATGTAAGTACAATAATTGAATAGAGTTGAAAACATGGAGACAAAACGAGAAATTGCTTGTTTTGAGCAAATTTCTTCTTTTGTCGCCATGTTTTTGAAAAGTCGTCTGCTGCATAGGCGTCAGAAAGTATCTTTATGAGGGAAAGGGTTAACAACATACCAACACAAATATGAAAGTATTTTATTGAATATAGTTGAGACCTTTGTGGTAAATGGATATATTGCTCATTATGTTTTCAAGAGTTACCCACTGCAGGTGTCAGAAAATGCCTATATGTGGGAGAGGGATAACCCACAGCCCTGTTTCACCATGAAATCATACCTGACATTACCTGTGTTTAAGGGAACGGAACTTTTTGTCACATTCTGATGCGTCAATATTGTAGCCCTTTTCCTGCATCTTTATTGATATCTTTTTCCACACATCTTTTTTATTGCAAACTGCAGAGTCAAACAAGTTCTTGTGTTCACCATACATGTTTATCAGCAACATAACAGCTTCGTGTTTCCATATCAAAGCTGTTAAAGTAAACAATATTTTCCGTCATTTTCTTCATGCATTAGTAGTTTTCCAATCTTGGCAAGATACATAAAACATAAGACAAACATTTTCAGTCAAATTGTCCTCATCTTTAAATTTCTCCTTTCTCAGCAATGTTTTCGTATATTGTCTACTGCAAGTGTATAAAAAGTAAATTGTATCGGGGAAAGAATTAATTAACTTTTACCCTCATACAATAAATCTTCATCAGAAGAATTTAACACAACTAGGAAAAAATATGAAAACTCTCTATACATGAAAGGATTATGATTCAATAGAATTGAAAACATCCAGGCAATTTTTTATGTTAATGTCTGCTGAAGATGCATCAAAATATGTCAGCATGTGGGAAAGGGTTACCGGTAAAATGAAGTCTGGTGAAACTTGTTGTTACATTTCTATGAAGTTTTAACTCTTAATCCTTTCCCACATGCAGACACTTTCTGAAGCCTCGGATGTAGACGACTTTGAAATAATTGTGGCAAATAGAGAAATTGCTCATCATGATTTCAACTCTAATCAATTATCACATTATCATTTATAGAGATTTTCAATATTTTGAACTCGATAATTTCAAAGTCGTCTGCAGATGATTTTTTCTATGTGAGAAAGGGTTAACCCTTTCCCTCATACAGCCATTCTGAAGCAGACAACTTTGAACATATTATGTAAAAAAATAGAAAATCTCTATAATTGAAAGGACAACCTATGACTAAAAGTGGAAAACATTGTGTCAAAAGGAGAAATTGCTCGTTTTGAGCAATTTCTTCTTTTGTCACTATGTTTCCAAAAAACTGTCTGCTGCAGAGGCGTCGGAAAGCATCTATATGAGGGAAAGGGTTAATCAAATATGCCTAAGATATGGGTTCATACAGACAGACAATACCAAAACTATATTAAATTGATTTCTGTGGGGGATGTTAGATGGGGAGTCACGTACACTCTGAAGGTCTTTCTGCGACAATTTGTGATTCTGAACTTGCTGGTTGATTCTCTACTTCTGACATTTCTGATCCAGTTTGGGATACTGAAAGTTTAAATTAAAATTGTTATAAGACTTGGAGAAAGGTTTAAAACTAGGTCATATTACCTGTTTAATTAACCTTTTTCCACATAAAGATGCTATCTGAGGCCTCTGCAGCAGACAACTTTTGAAAACATCATGACAAACGAAAAAATTGCTCAGAACAAGCAATTTCTCCTTTTGCTACAATGTTTTCAACTTTTAGTCATAGATTAAGATTATCCATTCAATTATAGAAATTTTCCGGCCTCTGCAGCAGACAACTTTTGAAAACATCATGACAAACGAAAAAATTGCTCAGAACAAGCAATTTCTCCTTTTGCTACAATGTTTTCAACTTTTTGTCATAGGTTATCCATTCAATTATAGAAACTTTCCATATTTTTATTAGACATTTTCAAAGTCATCTACTGCAGGTTTTGCTGCATGTGGAAATTAGGGTTAAAATCCCAAGTAAATAAAATTGTTACCCAGAGCTAAGGCTGTTAAGGGGTATAATCCTTATTTAGCACTCAAACCCTATGTTGTGGTTACTCAAGGGAAAAATGTCTCAGTGAGACTATTCTTGTGAGAATAAACAACATAGTGTTTGGTTGATATTCATTGGAAAAGACTAGTTCACTCGTCCTTATCTGGTCCTCTGTTTAAACTGGATTCTTGTGCAATGTCATTTCTATTAACATTATGAACATGGTTACATTTGGAAAACAAACTAGAATGGAGTGCTCCGAAGAGCATGTGTGTCACCTGCTCATTGAAAGTGTGACGAAAAAGTGTGACGAAAATGTGTGACAGACAGACAGACAGACAGACATATGGATAGACGCCGGACAAAAAGAAAAGTAATCCCCAAGTGCCTACCATGCTACGCAGGGTGACACAATAAAGTATGTCAGTGGTCCAAATGGATTATAGTCGAAGAATTTTCAGTTGATGACATTGATCATTGTAGTCACGAGTTCTTAAAAAGGAAAACATTTAAAAGTGAACCAAAAGAAATAACGGTGACTTTGTACCATTCGGCTGGAGACTTAGTACCACATACAGATTATATAGTTAGTATTACTTATATATAAATTTATTTGTTATAATGAATGACAAGAATTATGTTTATTCGACTTATATTCGTAATCAGGTTTTATATATGTTATATTAGTTTGTGCACATTATTTTAATTGTTGTTGTATTTATCCATTTTTTACTGTTCCTTTGTACATTTATGTTAAGATTTATTATATATATAATCTATTATGATTACATCAACATGAAGTAAGTTAACGATAATAATGTTATAACCGATTTTTAATTGTTTAGTTTTCCTGTTTCAGGGCACTCTCACATACTGGGTGTGTGGCATCCAAAACAAGAGCATATGATGTCCGGCCTTTTGAAATTTAGTATTGAAAACACTGTAAGAAATGGAAAAATAGTGTGGCAATATGGGAATTTGCTAATTATGAGCATTTTCTCCTTTTCCCATGATGATTTCAAAAGTATGTATCAGAGGCATATGAATACATTTATATGTATCTGTATGTATGTGGGGAAATTATATTAATGTGCATTCTGTTTTTCATCGATATTTATAAATTTATGTATAGACAATGATTTCAAGTCCTTTGTACATTTTGCCTTTCATCATCATATATTCATGGACCAACAAGGATATCTTTTTTTTTCATTTTTTTTTTTTTTATTCATAATACTTAAATATATATATTAAAATTATTATAAATAAATAAAACATATAAATTAAGTTTCATAAAATTAAAAGTGTCAATCGTTTTTCACACCTTTTCAGCATGTTGTCACATCTATAATGACCCAATAAGCACGTAAATATACCCTCTGCGGCCTATATGTGGTACGAAGTCTCAGAAAATGGTACGAAATTGCGGTGGTACGAAGTCTCCGTCATCCTCCAAAAAATTATCTCCGTATTTATATTTCTCTGATATGGTACTTAATCTATCCTATTGTCTGTACTTAAAATAATAATATTGCCATTAAGACAATATTTTTGAGAACCTATAGCATAGGGTTTTTAAGTCAAACAAGGAGAAAAAAACATAAAATAGGCCTTCAATCTCCAAATTACAGTGGCCCTCATTGCTTTTATGGCGACAGGCTTCCCCGATGCATTTTAATTACACCGTAAAGATTAAGCTACTTAATGTATCCACAAAGCGCACCAAACATCATTTATCTAAATTATCCCACCTAGACTTTGAATAAGATTCATTTGATCAATCGGGATAACTGGCATTGTTTTGGTTTGGTTTCGGTCCTTGATGTCTGGCTGATAAACGTCGGAACATTCCGGTATATTGGCAATGCAGTTTGTAGTTATGATCCGGGGCCTCAACAGATCGTACTAGTACCTGGTGGTCGGTCTTACCAAACTTCACAACCATATAAAATAATTGGTAAAACCATAGTATCAAATAATGTCAACCTTGTTTTAATATCTAAACTAATTCTGTCAAATAATGTTGTAACGAATATACAAATTAGCATCACCGTTTCGGGGTGATGGGGTTAGGGTTAGATAGGTATAGGTCCAGAAAGGCCGAATGCCAGAAAGGCCGATCCAGAAAGGCCGATTTATGGACCATAAAGGCCGATTTACGGACCAAAAAGGCCGATTTCTCAAGAATATATTTTTTGAATATATTTGTTGAAGGAAAACAGTTTAAAGTTGAAAATTTGTGGTATTTAAGATTGTATACATGAATGTTTGCTATAGATTAATAATTAGAGTAGGGCGGTTAAACTATCCGTGTTATAATTGATTACAGTTTGCTTTGAATGTTTATTTATACTTCCTTAATTAGATGATTTGAGAACTTTGAGAACATAATTGCCGATTATTGATTAAAAAAGATGTTTGAGAAGATTGAGAACTTAATTACTGTTAGTTGATTAATCAGTATATATTGGCGATCTTTGTAAAAAAATATTCTCATAATATGTTATAACTGCGTTGGATTTGATCTCGTGGTGTTTGACTATTATACTTTATTCGATTTTGTGCTGTTTGACTATTATACTTTATTCGATTTTGTGCTGTTTGACTATTTTACTTTATTCGATTTTGTGCTATTTGACTATTTTACTTTTAATTGCATTTAAATTGTGACTTATATACGTATTGTGATGGATGCTCCATGTTTAACGTGCCAGACACAGGTTCGGGGTCGCCAACAGGCTGTGGAATGCGATTGGTGTCATAGATGGCAGCATCGTAAATGTGGCACTGGTAAGTAAACAATATATAATTTTTAACTAACCCTGAACTCCTTTTTCTTTTTCTATTTATTCCACGGATGTTTTCATTCTTCATATCAGATGATAGATGAAGCAGGGACACTGTAATTATTATACGTAATAAGTCTCCCTGGATGAAAAGAGGTATTTCGTTTGTCTTTTTTTGCGAATAGTGTGACATATTGAATATATTTTGTTTTTTCTTTGATATATAATATATATCTAAGAGATAATTGTATTTTGTATACATGTATAAATTTAACGGGATTATTGTCTATGAATGCGATTATTGAGGAATTTTGAATATATATTTTGTTTTTTCTTTGGTCAATAATATATATGTTAGAGAAAATTGTATTTTGTATATACATAAATTTAACGGGATTATTGTCTATGAATGCGATAATTGTGGAATTTTGAATATATATCTTATGTCTTTTCTTTGGTCAATAATATACATCTAAGAGATAGTTGTATTTTGTATATATATATAAATTTAACGGGATTATTGTCTATGAATGAGATATGAATTAATTTATATGTAAGAGAAAATTTATTTTGTATATATATATATAAATTTAGCATCAGAAAGCGTCTATATGAAGTACAATCTTTAATTAATATTTTTGTCAAAAGAAAGACAGAACACATATATATTTGAATGGATAAGCTATGAATAAAATTGTAAATCACTGTGGGAAAAGAATAATTTATATATATGAGTAAAGGTTCGCGGAGTTTGATGTAAATAACTGGCCGTCATGTGTATGGAGGAAAGGATTAACTATGTTTAAAAATGTTTTTATCTTTGAGATCTTCCGTTCACTCTAAATCATGTTTGTTTGACAGGTATTTCACAGTCCGCTTATAGAGAAGCTGTAAAATTGGGTGGTCTGAGTTTTGTTTGCAGACCATGTCGAGACAGCGAGATAGGTCCACCAACATTAGAACTAAGTGTAATCGAACAAGTGAGTATGAATTATATATCAAATCCCGTTTCGAATGTTCTTGGCTCATGGAATGAATTTGTGTCAGGATTGAAGACTTACAATCTGGTTTTAAAAGGAAATGTGATGAGCAAAATGCATTCAAATCAATACACACACGCATGCCAAGAGGACAACCGTCACATGTACATATTAACAATTATCCAGAAGCATTAAGTGGACATATATAATATGTTTAAACGAACGTATTTGAATAATTTTAATTCTGATTTGTAGAATCCCCGTGATACATCGTTAGAAGAACCGCCTATTCTAGAAATAAGCCTTCCCGTCACCCGTAATGAAGACGACATGTTTACCGAAGACACGGTCATCGATGATATTCATGAACAGGTATAGTTTATATTGATAATTAAAAATTAAAAACACTATAATGCAGAAAACATGGGAAATGGAGATCAGTATAGTATACAACGCCATGTAGCGTGTTTTGACCAGTGAATTTACCAAAATTGAGATAATTTTAAGGAAACCGGTGACATCGGCATAGATAAAGCATGTTCGAATCCGTTGATAGACAGTAAATGGAGTATTTGCTGATGTGTTTAATGGAAATAGGAATATCCTGAAACAGGTGGTCCATTTATATAGTATTTACTATATTAGTTCATTCATATAAATTCATTTTGATCTAGGTACCAACAGAAAATACTACATGGCCAGATGTACCCCTAGATTTACGAATCCCGGAAACACAAATTGACGAAGACGACGATATGTACTTAGAAGACACAGTCATCGACGACATGCAGATGCACGAGATTCGTGAAGAGGTATAGTTGCTATAATTAGACAGATATAAAGGAAAGGACTGGTCCGTTTACCGTCAATTGATTCGAACCAACAACGACGTGGAAGGTTAGTTCTTTATATGTATTCAATAACACCACATTCATTCCATCCTGAAACAATGAAATAAAGGGATATATTATATAAGTCGTCTGCTGCGTATGGAATACATTCCGTGTAAGACAGATATAAAGGGAAAACTCAGTGAAATACAATTTGATATTATATAAGTCATCTGCTGCATATGGTATATAGTACGTGTAAGGAAGCTTATAAATGTATTTGTACCTTTTCAGGCTGGCATCATCGAATGAACAACAAGGCAGGGGGGGCCTTAAGTTTTTACCGGTTGATACCACTTTTGAGACGTGAAGCGGAATTGGTGACAATCGCGGTTGAGGGTGGAGACCTGCAGCGGGCAAATCACAAGCGATACGCCCAACTAGATAAAGCACTAGAAGCCTGTTATGAGAAATATGCAGATGGGACTATTAAGGTGTCAATGTTTTTAGAAAGGGTTGGGGAACATTATAGTGTTAGCTAGTGTTTTATGTTGTGTTGTACATTTGTAAATATCGTGTCTCCTGGTTGTAAATATGTAAATTTTTGTTGAACATATGTAAATATTGTGTTGTAAATATGTAAATATTGTGTACATACAAAGAACAGTTTTGGACCATGATGAGAGCGCCTCCTCGCGGTGTGGTCTGGATGCATATGAATAAATATATGTGTATATTGAATTTATACATGTATCTTTTTTGTGTGCTACTAAACACTCTCAACCCTTAAAATAACATTTTACAACGTAACTATAAACATAAAACTATATATACATAAGATACTATTACTATTACAATAAAAAGTAATACGTGTAAACTCCATTATTAAAATCTGTTCACAAAAACATACAATCCAATATCTTCGATGACTCCTTATGCAATGTTTAATGATTTCGGCCTTTTTGGTATTCGGCCTTTTTGGAATTCGGCCTTTTCGGTAATCGGCCTTTTTGGAATTCGGCCTTTTTGGACCTGAACCGTTAGATATATAAGACAAGTGGACCCCTTCAGGGTTGAGTATACTTTTCGCTGAAGGGATCTTCTGCGTCTTTAGCCTGGCACGTTACATTGGTGGCAGCGGTGGGATAAGGACAACTGCCATATCGGAGTTGCCTTACCCATGGGTTTCCCAGGCCAAGACTCGGGACGAGTCTTCTCGGAGTGGGAAGTATTGTAACGAATATACAAATTAGCATCACCGTTTCGGGGTGATGGGGTTAGGGTTAGATATATAAGACAAGTGGACCCCTTCAGGGTTGAGTATACTTTTCGCTGAAGGGATCTTCTGCGTCTTTAGCCCGGCACGTTACAATGTTAACAGACTGTGATATGCTTTTAGCGCTTGGTCATTCAGTGCTTTAACAGCAGACGACATATTGCCGATATATGATAAGTTCATACCTAGATATGTAAAAGATTCTACAACTTCAATTTCTTATTATTTATATGAAAATGGCCGTGATTATTTGACTTGTGCTTTTCAAAAACACAATTTTTTGTTTTTCTAACATTTACTTCAGACCCCATTTTTCAAAATAGTAATGATATACATGTATACTGTACTATCAATTTGCGACTGTCGGCTCTTGCAGTCAATTGTGAATAAGACGATGTCATCAGCTTAAATATAAGATACATAGACAACAGTTCATAATCTTTTTCAGTAAGAGATTCGTAATCTAAATGTTCGGCAATATAATTTATGAATACAATAAACATCAAAGTTGAAAGGGGGTCCTCTCTGCTTTAAGCCAATGGTTACATCGAAAATTCAGAAAAATTCATGGAACTGGATAGGTTGACAGAGGATATTACATCTCTGTATATAACATTTGATAATATTAGTCATGTTATAGCTAATGTCAGTATTCAATAATTTCACCCATAAAGCATCTCTATTAACTGCATCGAATTATATTTGGTAATCAATAAAAACACACCATAATTTTGAATTTGTTTATAAAACTTTTTGAATAGTAACATGCGAAAGAAAAATGAAAACGGCCATTCCTAAAACCAAATTGTGAATCATTAAAGACATGTTCATCTTCACACCAACTATTGATACGATTTCTTAAAATGAGTGAAAATATATTTCCGATAACATTAATAAGTGTAATCCCCCTGTAGTTGGCAGGATTTACTTTAGCACCTTTCTTGAAGATAGGAACATTGACACATTTTTCCCATGCGTCAGGATAAACACAATTATCAAATATATGGTAAAATATTGCACATAAGCAGGGACGTAGATAAGAGGGATAAGTAACTAAGTTGTATACTAAAATATCACCCGTCCCAACATGTGTAGCAAGTAAAACTAAAAAAAGTATTGAAGATATGAAAATAAAAAAGATAATTTCTGGAAGTTTAAACATTCTTCTATTGCAGTAGATAAAAATATTTTATTATACTACAGGTTTTGATAATATGTTATCCTTATGAACAAGAGAAAGTTGATGCAAGGCATCAATGTCGCCGGAAAAGACTGCATTGATTAATTTTTTAACACACATGTATTCTTGACTTTCATTAGTCTAAACATACACATAATGTTTTCATAAGGACTAATTCCAGGATTTTTGAAATTCCACATAGATCTACAAATTTCAGGATATCTTTTGGTCAGGATTTTGGATGTTTTGTATTTGTCAATAAAACCACAACAAATTAATACATTTTGGGATTTAAATCTACCTGCAATACAAAGCTATTAAACCCTTTCCATGTCTGAAGCAACAATGAAAACCTTTAAATGCTTAAAACATTGAGAAAACGGTTAAATTGCTGAAGACATTAACTTCCTCCTTTTTAATAATAATTATAATAAATATTTCACAGATGTTAAAATTTATCCTCATATGTTTAAAAAGTAGACCACACTTGAAACAACATATCAGCTAAATTGTTTATATAAATCGTTGATGCATACAATATAAGTTTGGCGCAAGAGAAATGCCAGTTGCGAGTCCCATTACTATTTAATAGGTGGCAAGTATGAAATTAATTGGGTGCGAAAGAGCAGTTTTTCTTTATTTCTAAATCTATTGTTTATCAGAGTTTGTTCTTCTCTTAATTTGTTTCAAGCCAAATAAACATTTAATATCACATATATTTAATCATTTAAGTGTGTAATATTAGCTATCTATCTGTAATAAGGTGTTTGAGCATTTTTTCAAAATGTTGACCTTTGTTTCAGGATCGAGTCGAGTGTCAGACATCGAAGAAATTGAATAAAAAATCAGGCAAAGCTTTAGTGCATGTTTTATTCCACTGCATTCGAGAGAAAAAAGCATTTCTATAGTATCTTTCTTTCTCCTACATTCGACCCATGCACTCGACTCGTGACGTTTAAGAAATCAATTTGTCGTGCGACATTTTTTGTCTGCATAAGTCACTTTTCTAAGTTTACATTTTACTTCCGGTCACTTCGCTTTGTTTACATTTTGGCAATATGAAACTAGGTCACAAACTGAGGAAAAAGCGTTTCGACGTTCACGACCGATAAACAGGCTTATATTTGAGACATATTTTCACAAAAAAAATTCTTATTTGTTTCTGTTACCAGTTTATGTTGATACTTATCTATTAAAAGGAGAATTCGAAGCAGGTGCGCGCATTGGTTAACGCACACACAGTAAGTACAGTAGTATATAGTAGCGTGTGCAAAATTTACAAATCTATGCGGGCGGTACTCGGTAGTGACGTAATCAACAGTTCTAGGTTAGAAACAGTTCATATTTTAGATATACACGAGTTAACATTATCAAATGAATTCTTCACAGATCAAGACATATTTTTGAACATGAAAATAACATTCAGTAAGTTAACATTACTATTGAAAGTAGAATTTGACGTGATTTTTATTTCAATATATCTCAATATTGACATATAGCAGTTGGTTGCAAGTCTAGCAGGGACCACATTTGTCTTCGTAAATAAGACAAAAACACTTAAATGCAAGTCAACAAAATGAAACTAAAAATACCTAAAACATCGAAATGTTTATTCCATTTTAGATGTGTCATTACTTAGTGTTTTTAAACAAACACAATTGTAATATGTTCAAAACATCTTAATGTGTTTCTTTTCAATAATTACCCCTCCTCCCATGTGATTTCCGAAAAGCTATTAAAAATAGAAGTCGCGGGCTTCTGCCCGGCGACTAATAATGTCAGTCTATTAATTTTTGGAAAGAAAATAATATAATTCAGAAATCACAATATCTGTGTCTTTTAGACCAGTCATTATTCAAAATAAAAAGAAATTCCAGTTGTTCATTGTATCTCTAACTTTAGTTGAAATTGTAAGCTTTCAGAATATGTATGTTTTGTTTATGTGCCAAATGTGACTTCAAAGTTTTATTTGCTACAAAATGTGAACATTTGGACAATTTTATTTCTCCATGTGATATTTTAACCAGATAATCTACGTCCCTGACATAAGTAAGGCGAAATAAAATCATTAGCATCAATAAAGAAATCGGCAACATTCTGTTCATAATCGCTACTTTTATACCTAGTCAAGTGTTTGATAGTTTTCTTGATTTCTGCAGTCGTTATTGCATATGGTCCATCCAAATGTTCACAATCGATACTTTCTTCTCTCGAAGTAGAATAATCGTTACTATTAAATTGACATTGTTTTTCGTTTGAGATCGTAGAAATATGACCAACAAAATCTTCTAAAGTTACATCAGGGTCTTTACTATTTGAAAGACCCTGGTTACATAAATTTTCGAACAGTCACCTGCTTTATATCTTTTAATATAATTCCAAAATTTGCTTGGAGATGATTTACAAAGACCAGATAAGTTTACCTTTTCGTTATTGTAGTACTTATATTTAGCTCTTTGTTTAACTTCAATGAAGGTTTTTCTACACTCAAAATAGTGTGTTTTGTTGTGTTTATATGTCTCTGATTTGTTTAGAACACTTTTATCATTCAGAAATATTCGCTTTGCTTCATGGAAAAGAGATTTTGCTTTTTACAATATACACTAATGTGACCTTCATAGTCATTATTAACCAAGGTAATGTTCTGGCAAACTTCGACACTATCCTTTGTTATTTTGCCGTAATTGGATGTCCAATTACCCAATAATACATCTGACAAAGTTTCAGAAAAAATCAAACAGGAATTGCTGAATACTAGCAGACATATAAACATGTGTTTCTGGTAATAGTTATTGAAACAGTGGTCGCCTCCGTCGCCGGTTAAGTGTCTGCTACAGTCGTGGATGAGTCAAAAGTGATAGGAAGAAAAGTCCGACGATGTAATGGAAGGAGCAGGTAATTCAAGACTAATAAATTATTCCCAGTATATGGAGCAACGATAACAAAATCCGATCCACAGTTTTCTTTCCAGCATCAGCAACCGGTGTCGATGTATATTATACCACGAGTGAATTTATAATACTTTTAAGAACAAATTAAGTACCGATTTGAAGCTATTCAGCTTTAATTACTTGTGAGCGAAACATTTGTTATTGATAATTCAATGTTTAATTATTTTGTATCTGTTTATTTGCATGGTTGAATGGGATAAATGGTTGTCATTTTTTTTCTCCAGCCTCAGCATCCGGTGCTCTGGTAATTTATTTCAACATCCGGGTTTTATTGGAAAGATGCGATTAGAAATTTGATTTCTTAGATGTAAATAAACTTTTCTTTGGTAGGTTTTGTTATTTAGGTATGCTGATCTTTGCACATAAGAATTCTGGGAACAAAGTGTAAGAATTAAGTCCAATTGCAAACATGATGGTTCATTTGTTGACACAGTTAATCTTGCCAGGGGGGAAAATACTGTGAAGTTTTATAATTAAATCACCTCGAAATAAAGTTATTGCAAATGTAGAATATCTAATCTTACTGAGTAGTTTTGTTACCTGCGAGTCCCGAGTCCTATACTTACAATATTTATCAGGGAAGCTTTTAGTCCATTGAACTAATTTTGTTTTAACAAAGTATATATATCTTTGATTATTTTCAAAGTTTGCAAACACATTTTTAAAAATATGTTACAAATTACCTTTATGCTTTTTCAGGCCATACAATGATACAGATAAGATAAAATGGAAACAAGGAAAGAAAAAACTTAACAAAAACAAAAGAGCAATTATATAATGCCTCCTTTCTATAGGCCTACATGAGTTTTACAATATCATATAATGTCAGACTCAGACATCATAAAATTCTTATATCTTGAAGAGTAACCCGAAAAACTTTGGGTTTAAAGGAATCATGTTAGTTAACCGTAAAACCAGCTTCAAGGAAAACTTCCCTCTGTCTGACTATGGGCCTGATGAAAATCTTAATGATAACGCAGATATTGACTGGGTCAATAAAGAATGGGTAAGCATGATTGAAAAAATCTTTATTTATTCGCTATATTATTAATTTTAAAACCTTGACAAAGATAATTTTTGAAATGTGATGAAAGGACCATTTTTTTACGGCAATAATTGTTGTACTGTTTCAGTTTCAGAGTATAAAACATTAACTAGGAAGATTTTTCATTCTGTTCTCTCAGCATCTAACTTTTTTTTTATGAATATGATATTTGGGTACATTTTAACATTTCCCACACAAGATTTATCTGGAGCAAACATCTTTGGAAACATCTAGGCAAACATTATTTTGTAAAGGAAACTATTTATATATATGAAAGTGTAATTATTGAATAGAGTTGAAAACATTGTGGCAAAATGTGAAATTGCTCATCATGAGCAATTTTTGTATTTACCACAATGTTTTCAAATCAGTCTGCTGCAGAGGCATCAGAAAGTGTCTGTATGTGGGAAAGGTTTAACCCTTTCCCACCTATAGGCGCATTTTGAAGCATCTGCAGCAGACAACTTTTGAAAACATCTGTGTAAACATAAACAAAAAGATTAATATGAAAGAGATCATGGTTCTTTCTCATTATACAACAGTGATAATTAACATTCAGTATTTTATCTTCAATTTGTAATATTCATTTCATTCTCATTCTCTCCCTTCTGTTCGAATCAGTATATATTCATCACCTATCTACAGGTCAGATGGTTGTTCCGCGGTTGTGCCCTGGTCAGTGTGATGTCAGTCAGTATGAATACTCCAGCAACATTTGAGAATGTCCCATCATTGGAGTACCTCACCTTCACATTGGACCTGATTGTGACCTTCCTGTTTACAGCTGAGATGATTGCCAAAATGCATATCAGGGGGATATTGAAGGTATGCTTTTAGGTTGTTTGATAGACAGACATTATTTCCATTCAATTTATATACATGTATATATGTCATTATATGCTGTGTTTATGAGCAACGTAATAGTAGAAATTCGAATAAGTTAGCATACTTTTGTGTTTAACAAGTGTCATTCAAGTGTTTAATTGCTTCTGAAATGGACTGAAGTTTCAAGGCACAGGCTGATTAGGGTCTCTGTAGATTGGGAGTCCTAAACAGTGCTTGCACTAACTTTTTGAAACAGAAGGGCCTCTGCTTGAAATGAAAAATAGTATCAATTGATTAGTTTGGAGGCATCGCTGAGTGTCAAATCAGGGGGTAGGTGGGTTACGCTTTCTAGACGGTGATAAGCTTATTTCTACCTATTGACAACTCCCAATTTGCATAAGTGACAGTTAATCAAGCACAATACATATTGATTACAGAATAACTACCGGTACACACAATTTCAACTTAGCATATACAACAGATGTTTTATAATTTTACATAATATAGTGCAACTCTAATAATATATGAAATGTTTTTGAATTTACTTTCTGCAGGGTGAAGTTCCTTATTTAAAGGATAGATGGTGCCAATTTGATTTCTTCATGGTTGTGTGTCTTTGGGTCTCAGTATTACTCCAGGTAAGCTTAAAATATTCAAATATGAACCTGTCTATGCCAAAAGGTACAAGTTGGATTTCGTTGAACCGTTTCCCACATACAAGAAATCTACAGCAGACGCCTTTGAAAACATAGTGACAAAAACATGAAAAATCTCCATAAAAGATAGCCTTATTGTTAAATAAAGTTAAAAACATTGTGGCCAAAGGAGAAATTGCTCATCATAAGTAATTTCACCTTTGGCCACAATGTTTTTAAAAGCCCTCTGCTGCTATTTCGTCAAAGGGCGTCTGAAAGTGGGAAAGGGTTGACAGTGTAGATCAAGTTTAACCTGTGCAATGTAATTGTATTATCATATGTTATATATAGTTATGCAGAGCATGTTGTGACTCAAACTTTTAGTCTGAAAATAAAAAATATGTTCAATATGAAAGAACAATCGATGTGTCATTTCATTTTACTTATCACAAGAAGTGATTATTAAGACATTGTAAATCCAGTTATACTCTGCAATGTAAATGTATTATCATCTTTGATATAAAGTTATGTAGAGCATGGTGGGCCTCTAACATTCAATCTAAAAATAAAAAATATAATCAATATGGAAGAAAAATCGATGTGTCATTACATGTTACTTATTAAATGAAATTATTATAAAGACTCCTTGAAATATCAGACACAATGTTTTATGGGAAGTCAAGAAATCTCTAGTATTGGGTGAATTGTCTTTTTCCCAACAAGAATTTCTAAAATTAGTAAGGCAAGGGGTTTGAAATAGAACTTTTTTTATTCCTATGATGAAGTACTTCCCTTTTCCCTCTAGGTATTTGAATTAACCAAGGTTGTTCCTGCTTACTCCTACTGGTCCATTTTGAGATGTTTAAGACCCTTGATTCTAGTTCGAGTTTTCCGAGTCTTCCTGAAATTCTCTTTACCAAAGAACAGAATTAATTCTATTTTCAAGTAAGTTCCTGCTTGTTCTGTGTTGTGTTTTTATGCAGTCAAGGGCTGGCTGCTCTAAATGTTGGTATTATTCTTGCATCATCAAGGAATAGTTGGAACTATATAAGTTGTTTATTTAACCCTTGGGCTGCTGGAACACATTTTGTGAAGCCTTTGCCACCAGTATAGTGCCAGCTCAGCTGGCACAATGGTGCTGTCTTACCAGGCTCTACACTGTTGCCTTCTCAACTCACCATTTTAAGCCCATCTGTTTTTTGAAGAAAAAAAATCTGGGTATTGTGATACCCATGGCATTGTCGTCTGTGTCGTCCCAATACTTTAACCTTACCTCATATCTAAAAATCTGTCAACATTTTCTAATGACACTTTGTACACATGTTCCTATGAACAAAATGTATGTCTATACCAAGTCACATAACTCTGACTTTAATAAATACTCAGTAATGCCCCTTTTTTTACTTCGAAAAAAGCAGATGAGCGCTGGCGTTCGCTTGCATCGCTCTTGTTATCTTGATATTTTGGAGATTGGCTATGGACTCTCCAAAACTGAAAGGGTTAAAGATGCAGTAATAATTGCTTTGTTTGAAACTTGTATGTTTGCAAAAATTACATTTTGCTAAATGTATATTTTTATATTTGAGCCAACCTGTGGGAAAAGGTACACATTAGAATTTGTGACCAGTCTAGGTTTAGATCAGCTTGCACATCTTCTCAATCTTATTATAATCTAAACAAATTGACTGAAGCTATTGACAAGCTTGTGTAAGTTATATGTGAACAGTGAAGATCATGACCAGACTGCTGATGTACAGGCTTATCTAGATCTACACATAACTCTAGATAAGGAGCATTTTTCATGCTCTAAAATCCTTATTTGACTTTCGAAACCTATGTTGAGGGTACTCAAAGGAACCGTCTCAGTGAGACGATTCTTTTGAGTACCCACAACATAGGTTTTAATGAGTGCTAACATATAAGAAAGACCCATTACTCCTCCTTATCTAGTCCTATGTCTACACTTTCCACAAACGTTGTACTCCCATGGACAGGGCTCACTAAATCTGTAAGAAATATTAGATAGGGATTTATTTTGAAATATTTTTGAGATAAATTTGGGAAATAATCCATATATGCCTACCATATATTTGTCGTGATATCTTGTATACTCATCATCGGCAATTTCTTACTCTCTCATGCTGTCAGTACATTTTTGACCGGTTGATATGATACTGTCATGTAGCACGCGTCTGAAAATAGACAATTTTGGTTTCCCAAGTCTGAGGTGGAAAGCGCTTAAAAAATGTGTAGTAAATCTGTATCTTCCGGTGTTTGCAACTTTTCCAAAAGACATTTGCAACAAAATGACTTAAAATGTAAACAAACTTGATAGTTGTGTAATGTTGAAATGAGTATATGTAATTTTGATCAGTATAATAAACTAAATATGGCATCGCTTCCAGTGTGACAGTACATATTGACAACATTCGGGTAAATGCTGTTAACTTAGGCTTCGCCTCGGGTAACAGTATTTCCCTCATGTTGACAATATGTACGGTCAAACTGGAAGCCATGCCATATTTATATGCTGTTTCTGTAATGCATGTAATTGTACTTTGTTTACAGACGTTCAGGACAGCAGATTTACAATGTGACGATATTCTTCCTGTTTTTTATGTCCTTATACGGCATCCTGGGTGTACAGTTATTTGGACAGTTGAAATTTCACTGTGTCAAAGACAATGTCACTAACTATGGGTAAGTATGGTATCACTAGCTATCCATAAGTTATGTTAAATATCGTAGGAAAAGGTGCAAAAGATTTTAAAATTGAACAAAAGTTTTGAGTCCTAAAGGAGTGGCTGATTAAGTTTCAAAATACCAGGAAAATATTCAAAAATTTCAAAGTAATTTATTAAATGGATGAAAATTTGAACAGGTAAAATAACCAAAGTATTGAACTTTGTTAGTGTTGCTAATGGTGGTAGATGGTGAGTGGTTCAAAGATGAAGAAAGATTAATTGCATTGTTTCGTTTCTATAAAACTAATGCATATGATGCACTTTATCTTTGCTAAAAGCATTACTAAGAAAACAAAACAGACATGTATATAATATGTACATGTATGTTAGGGAACATTATAGTGGCAGATAAAACAAATACGTGTTGATTGAAAAATTAGCATTGTTGAAAAAAAGAAATTGCTGCTTTTTCCGACAATAATTTAGAGTATTTCAAATTCCAAAACACTTAAATAACACTCAAACCCTATTTTGTGGCTACTAAAAAGACTTGTCTCAATGAGGTGATTCTTTTTAGTTCCCATAACATAGGGTTTGATTTTGTCTTGATTTTACTGTTCAGTAGATAAGATAATGTAAGACCAAAAATCTAAAATTATGTCTTTAATTGAACATTGGAAAAAAAAAACATTTCAATCAATGCCATTTTCCATGACTTTTTCAGTGACATCACCTTGTTTGATCTGGCTATACCTGACACGTATTGTTCACCTAAAGATCAGCCAGGCTATCACTGCCCTGCGGGAATGAAATGTGTACCACTAGATATAGACATCAATGACAGGGGATTTAATGGATTTGATGAATTATGTAAGTAAAATCGCTAAATGAGCATTGCTTAAGAAAACAGCTTTAAGCATATTCATAATCCTTGTAGTGAAAGGTGGGCCTGTACGTCTATGTAATCTGATCTAAACTTATTGGTAAACAATGTAGAGCCAAATGAACCTGCAAACATGCAGTTTCATCTGAATTTACACCGATTGCCTTTAGTTTGCTATTAGCTATTTGTAGAAAACTGTGTAAAGTCCCAACAAAACAAACATTTTATATGTGAAGAACCAGATTTTATACTCATGCCACCTTTATTTAATCAAAATCCCTTAAGCTGTCACTGATATCAGTCTGTGAACACAATTTATTTCTATGCAAAGGGACCTTTATATGTATACTGTATACGTTTGTTGAGTGTTTAATAAGAATATGGTCCATTATCTTTGCAGATACAAGTTTCTTCACTGTGTATGAGGCAGCGTCACAAGAAGGCTGGGTGTTCCTGATGTATCGGGCCACAGACAGTCTAGAATCATCCATAGCCATTATTTACTTCTTCACACTTATTTTTTTACTTGCCTGGCTGGTAAAGGTAGGTCAAAAATCTGTATGAATTAAAGTATGATTATTAAAAAGATTTAAAAATAATGTGGGAAAAATAGAAATTGCTCATTTTGCCACATCATTTTCAAAACTTTCCTGCTGCAGATATGTCAAATTGTATCTGCAAGTGGGAAATGGTTATCAATGATTAGTGTGCTTATAAATTGTCAGAAGTTGATTTTCTTTTCGCAGATATCATCAAGACAGATGACTCGGAATGGCATGTCAGAAAAATATTAGCATTTTTGTCAGGCATTGTTTTTATGCAGATTATTTTCTCTGAACTTTGCTATGGAAAAAGAAAACTAACATGATTCTGTTAATACTAGTAAATTAATTTTTAATCCTTAATTTTTCTAATCAAGTGTCCGAGCAATAGATATGGGTTGTATTTCATACTTTGAAATCCTCATTTGAACTCCAAACCGTATATAGTGTATACTACAAAAGAATCTTCTCTGAGTTTATTCTTTGGCTACCCAAAGTATAGGGTTAAATAAGAGAGACAATCTTCATGTTTCCTGTATATAATAATTGAGATATGTCTCTCGATTCAGAGTTTTATTGACTCTGTAACAGAATCAATGTAAGGAAAATTGGCATCTTGTTTTTTGTTAAAAAATACATCTATGACTAAATCATGTGTATACAGGTCTATAAAGGCTCTGATGAAACGGTACAGATCCACAGACTTGCCCAAGTCTTCACTGTAGGCAGATGCATTCAAATCCGAAATGACTAGACACAGCAGTTCATTTTCCTTTCATTCAAATACCCAAATATATTATATGCATGTATCTACAAAATCTGTGTTACTTAATAACTTCTCTATCGTCTGTTCATTGGTTTGGCATGCTTCGACTAAACTGGTTACAAATTCTGAATTTATTATTTCTGTAACTCGTTTGTTTCAAGTATACTTGTGTGTTTTCCATTTACAGAATATTTTCATAGCCGTTATCATTGAATCATTTGCTGAGTTCAGAGTACAGTTACAACAGATATGGGGATCTAGAGGGGGAGTGGCAGATTCAGACTCCTCACAGGTTTGAGCCTTCATTCTGGCTATTTATTCAGACCACCAGTGGTTAACCCTTTCCCATATACAGATGCTTTCTGATCTCTGCAGCAGACGACTTTCGAAAACATTGTAGAAAAAGAAGAAATTGCTCATAATGATCAATTTCTCCTTTTGCAACAATATTTTCAACTTTATTCAATAATTATTTTTTCATTTATAGTAGGGATGGGAACAGGTACCAATATTAGTACTCGGGTACTCGTGAACTCTTCCGATAAAGTACTCGGGTACTCGCAATAAATTGTTCATTTAATTCGTTCATCAAACGTTCGTTCATAAGAACAAACATGCCTTTGTTTTCGCTTCTACGTTTAATAATTGATATTTGAAAAAAATATAGTTGTTTTATTTTTGAAAACAAAATAATTCAACAAATACATCCAGAATTTGCATTGGCGTAAACATTCAAACGTTTGGGTGCAGACTGTATATCTCTTTAAGGTCGCGAGGAAAAAAGCAAGTCAAATTGTGGATGGAAAACAATACCAAGAATGATAAACAATACATTTAATAAAAGAATATTTTTATCATCTATGAAAATAAGGAACATAAATCAACAATCAGAATGCGTTTTTTTCTTTCGGTTTTCGAATTAACCGGTGTCCATAATATGGGCACAACATGCATTTAACTGACTTGTCGTCTGCTGTGCGCTTGAAATGTTTCCAGACGGCGGATTTAGCAGGAGGCATGGTTGTAATTTTGTTGTTTTCCTTTCGTTCGATTAGATAAGAATGATAGAAGATGGTTCTAATGATTTGACGAACAATTACTCAAACAATTGCAACAGTTCTTATCGAATCATATTGATGTGTATTTCTTACAACTATCCAATTAAAACGTGTCGACAATTGAAAGCACTTATACGACGAGGGTGTGAAAAACCGACGGCCCTCCCTGTTTGACATGTTGTTTGACATGTTGTTTGACATATGGTTGCTAATTTACTGGAGATTATATTAATATCGCTGACTACCTGTTTGTCAAGTTGTTCGTAAAGGATTCGCGATTGCAATCAAATTGCCAATTAAAAGGGATTAAAATGGATTAAGTACCATCTTCAGGCGAAAAGGTGTTAGCTGTTTGTTTAATTTACCTTCACCGCTGATTTACCGACTTCTCAATAAGAAAAACAGATTCAATACATTTTAAGTTTTTATTTACTTTAACATACTTTTATCAGACGAAAGATAGAAAAAATGGAAAATAAATAATCGAGTACTCGAATACCTATTTTTTATAACCGGTACTCGGACATCCCACCGAGTACTTGGGTACTCGCGTACTCGGTCCCATCCCTAATTTATAGAGAGTACCCATTATTATTCCTGGATGTTTTTCAATGTTGTCTGATACTGTTTGTTAAATGCTACAAAAGTTTAAAATATTACTCAATTATCATTTAAAGTCATTTGAAAGTAGCATAACATTTTTTTAAACTAATAAATGTTTTTCTCCAAGTTTCATGTATTTGGATTCACTTATTGCATAAAAAGGTTAAAAGCTAATTAAATGATATCCAGTAGTGCTGCATATGTTCATACATGCAAAATGATAAATCATAGGAGTCAAATTTTTAAAACTGTTTAAAAGTTGTCTTGAAATATTAGAATCATAATTCTGGGATAAAATAAGAGTGAGTAATAATTTCACTTTCAAGTACCATAAACATCTAAATATTGATCTTTTATGCTTCATTATACTAGGTAGATATACCCAGTAAGCCGAATTTTGCATATTTTCATGACTTTCAATTGACAGTTTTTCAACATTTACTGCCAAAAAAATGCGAACCATTTATTACTTACTGTGTTGTCACTATTAGCAATATTTGCAGAAATTTCAACATTCAAAATTTTGATCTCCATCTGGAGTTCAGTGCCTTTAACTATAGACTCATTTCTCTACAAGATTGCTTTAACCATAACTTTACTTGTATTCTGCAGGTGATCCAGCATGAAGGGAAAGCTTGGAAAATGGTGATACTGGATGAGAACAAACCTAAAGGCTTGGCCCCTCCATTTTTCCAAAAAGTTCTTCGCTCTAGTTCTTTCCATGCCTTCATTTTACTGATGGTTTTAGCCAGTGCCGTTGCTGAGGCCAGTCTGATTTTTGACCATGATAAAGTTGATCCATATAACACACAAGATATATTTTACTACATTGAGGTAGGTCTTATATATAGTCAATTAAATAAACATGATTAATTTAAACAAGCTTGATCTGTATCCAGCGCTTCCCACCTTTAACCATCATTTACTTATCAACCTGTTCATAACTTTCAACAATATTTACAAAGGATGATTACCGAAATTGCTCTTTTTGCCACAATGCTAGTTTAAACTTATTTATTTTACATCAATTGCGAAACAAGCTTTCAGCTTATTTTAATCACGCTTAACGTTTGCTACCTGGAGATGACTTAACCAGTACTCATGCTGTTTATGTGGAAAAATCCCAAATGCAAAACCACAATGTCACAATGTTTTCCTCTCTATTCAATGATTATACCTACATTTATAGTATATCCATGATTTTATATAGATGTTTGCACATAGTCGTCTGTTAAACAATGTTTTCAAAAATTGTCTGCTGCAGAGGCGTCGGAAATACCTGTATATATGGATAAGAATGTGTCTTCAGAGTTAACCATTTCCCACATATAGACACTTTCTGACGTCGCTGCAGCAGACGTCTTTTATAAACATTGTGACAAAAGAAGAAATTGTTCATGATTTTTCAGCAATTATACTAGCAGTTATAGATTTGTTTCATATTTTCGCCTAAAAGTACTCAAAGTCATATGCTGCCGATTTGTTGTATGTGGGAAAGGGTTAAAGAATCCATCTTATATCTGTTACAGGTTTTCTTCACTGTGTTGTTTGACCTAGAAGCTCTGTTTAAGATACTATGTCTTGGTATCCGTGGTTACTGGAGAAGGTCTCTACACAAATTTGAACTTTGTCTTGCCATTGGAACAACTCTTCACATAATGCCAGGATGGTATAGAACTCAACTCACATACTTTCAGGTACATATATTTTAATTTCTAACAATTAAACAAGATTTTAATTTTTCCTGATGATAACTTTTTTCTTAAGAAAGTTCTTACAAATGCTCTCCTGTTTTCAAGACAATTTGAGAGAAATATTGGCTGTCAATCATGGCAAGCTGGGGCCAAGTTTCATTTCTAATTTTCCTGTCTTATTACTTAAATATTACTTTTGACTTTAAGCTGCTTGTTTAGAATGTCTTCTAATGATATGCCGTTTTGGTTACAGTGTTTACTGCTTGCAGATTCATTCCCACTCTTGATAAAAAAAAAATCTATGCCATTAGCAGTTTCACATTTTCTTATCATACCATAACTCAGATGATCGATTGAGGTCTCCATCTTAGCCCCCTTATTATGTTAAAATGACAAAATTTGAAAATTCCATTTTTATGAAAGTGCTTGTCTGATTTTAAGAAAATTAAATAGGAATCTTACTTCAGTGATCCTCTACTTAATTTGCTCAATCCGCATTGATTGGTTACAAAATCATAGCAACCAGGCTTCATCACAAAAGGGGTAAATTGAACTTTTAGCTACAAATGACAACTCCTACCATCCAATGGACCAATTTCAACTTGACTTCACAGAAATGTTCCTTTGTTGGTCCTCTTTCAAAATTGTTCAAAGACTTACATTCTGTGTAGAACTTGGGTTGCTGTGGCATCAGAAAGTGAAAATATACCCAAATTTTAAAAATCCTTTTCCTCCATTATCTGCTTGTCTGATTGCAAGATAATTTGGTAGAAATGTTCCTTGAGTGACCCTCTCCAAAAACTGTCCAAGCCATATTGATTTCAAAGAAAAACAGGGCAGCAAGGCTGCATCAGGAAAGGCGGAAAATGAAAAAACTTTATAATTCCATTCTTATTAAGTTCTTGTTAGATTTCAAGATACAAATGGCCTTTACTTATAAGCTATTTCTTTAACAGTGTCCACTCCTTGCAGTTTCATTTGCACTCCTGATAAGATTTTCCCAGATATTTGCAGTTAAATATTTGCTACTAATTTACTATCACTCGATTTAGGGCCATCTTGGCCCTCTTGTTTCATATAGACATTGCCCATTGATGGAATACGAATGACGCCTGTCACATTGACTTTTGTGAAACGTCGGAAAGCATGTTGGCCGAGATGGAGTTCAAACTCACAACCCCTAGATTGGAAAGTATGTAATAAATATTTGTACAATATAATCTTAATCTGGTAAAGTGAGATTAACTTATTAAACAGGTCCCAGGTCTCTTAGTCATTTTTCTTGTGTTTTTACCATATTTACATTTTTTTATTTTTATTATCTTTCAGGTTTTGAGAGTTGGTAGATTAATTAAAGCCTCACCCATGTTAGAAGAGTTTTGTTACAAGGTAAATGAAACAGTTAAATGTCGTGATTATTTATTAGAACTGGAATTACATTAACCCTTTCCCACTTGCAGACACATTCTGACACATATGCAGCAGATGATATTTTAAGACATTTTAGCAAAAGCAGAAATTGCTCATCATCTATTTCTCTTTTTGCAACAATATTTTTAACTTATTTAATAAGTGTTCTTTCATTTGTAGAGTTTCCATATGTTTTTATTAAATACTTGCATAGTCGGCTGCTGCAGATTTGTTGTATGTGGGAAATAGTTATGGTTTCTGTTTTCATTATTAACACCTAACCCTTTTCTTCATATAAAAAAGTTGCAGCAGTAAACTTTAAAAGCTTCAATGAAAAAAATGTGGTAAATTTTTACAATATAATTATTGAATAAAGATGAAAACATTGTGGCTGGAGCATTATTATGATTGCTGTATCCTATTGCCACAAATGTTTAAAATTTGTCAATGTCTCCTGTAGATGCATGTAGAGGCATGTGTTGGCAAGTGTGAAAGGCTTAATTTGAAGCTGATATACTTTCAGCATCTAATTTATTTCAGATTTTTAATGAACATTGCTCAAGCAGATATTAATGGTATCTGAAACAAGTCTATATAAAATTTGTTTAAACGTATATGCTGTATGATCCAAACAATACTATTTGTTAAAAACATCTCAAAATCTGTTTTACCTATTTTGCAACCAGTAAAAATCCAGATCAAACTTAAAATGTTAAGGTTGATCTTGATTTACACTACTTCAAGTGTCTTCAAACATGAGTTTTCTGTGAGTATGGCTCAAATACTCAAATCAGGGCTGTTTTGCCTTATGGCTTTAGACTCCCTTTTAAAAATCTTCTATTCAGAAAGTGTCTAGCTAATTTTCAAATGATTTTGTTGAAATATTACTTTAGTGACCATCTATCATAATCCTTCAAGCCATGTTGATTGGTTGAAAAACATGGCCATCACAGGGCGGGGCTGTTTTGCCTTATAAGGCTTTAATAAAACCTTTTTTTGTACACAAGTATCTGGCCGATTTTCATATAAGTTTGTAGAAATGATCCTTGGGTGACCCTCTACAAGATTCATTCAAGTTGTTTGGTTGAAAAATACAGCTGCCAGGGGTGGGGCTGTCTTGTCTTTATTAACCAGGTTTTCAACAAGTTCAAATCTGGTGATATTTCAGATGAATAGACGAGGGTTGAGACTGGGCAGTTTTGCATTGTTTACAATATGTTTTCTAACTATTACATCATGTCTCTAATTATAGATATTTGGACCAGGGAAGAAGCTGGGCAGTATTGTGTTGTTTACAATGTGTTTACTGATTATTGCCTCAAGCATCAGTCTGCAACTATTTTGTTCCATCAAAGATTTTGAAAAGTTTGAAACCTTCCCCAAGGTTAGTATTTACTCATTACACAATTGATTATTTTTCACTCTTTCGAACTGAAGATATTCAATGTAAAACAAATGAAACATCTGACCATTTTCAATTATAGTACAGTGTTCCCTCTCTTTTTAGAAACAAGAAATCTGATTTAAATTCATTTCAAAATCTCGAAAAGAAAACAAAAAATATTCTCATATTTTACAATTATTTTGCTAAATGTGAATTTAAAGTGAGCGAGCAATGCAGACAAGGATAAGACTGCACATAAGAGCAGGCTAATCTTGGTCTACATTATTCACAAGTATTGTTTTGAGTTGTATAAAACAGGATCAAGGTCAAATGGGACATTTTATTTTGTTCCTTGAATATTATTTCCTGGAAATATCCTTGCGCAGTCCTTGAATTTCCTCTTGTAAAGCCTGAACCCTGACTTAATTTGCACAAAGTTGAAAGCATTGTTGGAAGAAAATGGATATTATTGTTTGCTGTAATACAATAATACAAGGGCCCACTACTTCTGGGTTTGTTGGAAAAATAATGACTTACTTTTCCTTCATGTATGTATAGGTAAATGCAATTTAGATAAATTCTAAATATATAGGTGTTGAATGTTAATGTTTGTAGGTTCAATTTAACTCTTTCCCTAATATAGATGCCTACTGGTGCCTCTGCAGCAGACAACTTGTGAAAACATTGTGACAAAAGGAGAAATTGCTTAAAACAGGCAATTGCTCCTTAAGCGACGTTTTTTTTAGTAATTATACCATCATCTATAGAGATTTTCTATATATTTGCATAAAAGTTTTCAAAGTCGTCTGCTGCATATTTGTTGTATGGGGGAAAGGGTTAACTTTGCAATTTTCGATATATTTTCATGTGTAACTTTAAATAACTTGCAAGACATAGACATTTCTTTCAGTTTTAGTAAGATTTTCTTTGAAAGACGTTGGTGTGAAAATCATCCAACTGTTTACTTGACAGGACTAGAGAATTATGTCTTGTCATTGTTGAATTAACATGCCAATTGGGGCTGCTAGATTATAACTTCGACAAGATGATTACAATATAAGTAGTCTATCCAAAGCGTGCCAAATGAGACAACTGGTTGTATCATGAACAGAGGGCAAGAACCAGTTATTTCCCAAACATGAACTTTTGAAATTTGCTCCACAGAAGACCAACCATTGGACATTAGACATCTGTGTACATCCAGATCAACATGAGTGCAGAGGTAGAGCATCGGCCGCTCTTACCAAATTCCCCGAGTCCTGTGACTCCAAACAAACTGCTTAAGTACATGTACTGGTTGAGTCTCCAGGAAGCAGACATCGAGCGTGATTAATATAAGCTGAAAGCTTGTTTGGCAATTGTTATAAAATAAATAAGTTTAAACTAACATGGGCAGTTTGATATGTCTCTGCACTGGTTGTCAATTGGTCACAAAAGGTTTCAATGAACTTCTGACAAGCTCGATCATATTGATCAGACTGTAAGGATATGTGCAGATTGATAACACTTGTCACAGAAACCGTATTGTTGGTTTTCCTTGAGCAAGGCTCATATCTAGACAACCCATTGTTGTAATTTGTGAGAAGAAGTTCACTGATCTTGACCTATCAATAGCAAATCAAAACTAGTAACATGAACACTTTTTTTCCAGGCATTTATGTCAATGTTCCAGATTTTAACCCAGGAAGGCTGGGTTGAGGTTTTAAATAGGTCTTTGCATCATACAAACAATGAACTGATTAGAGTCTTAGTGGGGCTATTTTTTGTTGTGTATCATCTCTTTGTTAGTGTGGTAAGTTAAGAGGTCAAGGTTGTATCCATGACAACTGTTGATTGGGGGGGGGGTCGTGGATGTTGGATGTGATAGTTTTCTATGCTTTGTTTTACAGTTCATAATAATTGTAAACTTATACTGTGAGTGAAAAACTATCTTTTCTTAACCCTTTCCCAAAAACAGACTTTTTCTGAAGCCTCTGCAGCAGACGACTATTGAAAACATTGTGGCAAAAGGAGAAATTGCCAGTATTGAGCAATTTCCTCCTTTTCCACAATGTTATAAACTCTCTTAATGAGTATACTTTCATTTACAGAGTTATCCTCTATTTCTGCCTAGATGTGATCAAAGTCGTCTGCTGTAGATTTGTTGTATGTGGGAAAGGGTAAAGAAAGACAAATAATCTGAATATATAAAGTTTTCTCATGTGTATAATATTATTTACTTTATATAAAATATATTTAAAAAAAGGTATTTGAAGGAAATAATATAGATATTTTAATTTGGGCTGTTAAACGTGTTTACGGTTCGAAAAAAAAGTAAACATGATATGTTTCGAAAATGTTAAAACTTATTTCACTTGCAGTATTTTTTTTAACCTTGTTCTGCATTCAGCTTGATGAATGACTGACAATTTATGCTAAGTTTGAACCTACGGAGGTCCAGATAAGGCGGGATATTCAGCTCTTTTCCCCACAACTTCTCTCTTATTATTAAAGCAAACCATATGTTGTGGGCACTCAGTGAGACGATTCTTTTGAGTACCCACAACATAGGGTAAGAGGGCCAAATGAGGATTTTAGAACATGCGAAACGCGCCTTATCTAGATCTCTGAACCCACATATATACATATGGTTGATTATGTTCTTCTTCTAACTTGAATAATAGCAGAGTTCTCTTCCCTGACAGTTTGTATAACAGTCCATACAAATGCTTGATTTTGACCTTTTCTGTGTTAACCCTTTCCCATATACAGCAATTCTGCGACAGGAGACTTTGAAAACATCTGAACAAAAACGCGGTAAATCTCTGTAAGTGAAAATATAATTGCTGAAAAAAAATTGAAAACACTGTGGCAAAATTAGAAATTGCTCATGATGAGCAATTTCTCCTTTTTCAACAGTATTTTCAAAAGTTGTCTGCTACAGAGGCATCAGAAAGCCTCTTTATGTGGGAAAGGTTAAAAAATATATTTTAAAGAAATAGTGAGTTAGTGAAACAGTGTTACACCAAAACACACAAAGAGATTTGCTATGATTCAGAATTAGCCAAATTTGGCTTGGTTTAAGAAGAGATATTAAATCATAGTTTGCAGACATAACTTCTGATGTAAAACTTTTAAGACAGTTTATGAAGCTGAAATTCTGTGCTTACAGTTACACCCAAAGTATATCCCCAATTTAGCATACATTTAAATGTGATAATCAAAGTTGTTTTACCATCTCAAAAAAAGGCTGGTTTCCTAATTTTAGTATTTTCCAAATTGGATTGAATCATTTGTTTAAGCTACCTTTTATGAATGCAAAATATTCGAGAATGTATTTGACTCCTTAAACAAGTACTGTTATCACTTCACATTAACAGGTTGAGGATGTGTAGGCATTGAAAGACAGCTTTTAGACAATTAACCATTTCTTATTAACAAACATTGCCTCTTTCATTGTGTATTTAATGTTTAATACTCTTTAATAATCAGAAGGACAAGGAACAGAAAATTCGAATATTATTACTCCACTTATATTGACAGTTTATCTGAACTTTTTCTGAAATGCAACAAATCTGCGGCGGACATCATTGAAAACAACTAAACGAACTTATGGAAAATTTCCTATTACCACAATCATTTTTAAAATGTTGTATGTTGTTATGTTTTTACATGTGGAAGAGGGTTTTATTAACAAACATTTGAAACATATCTGAAATATTTAATAACAAAACAAGCAAATATAAGATCAGAATATAATTTCTATCCGAGTATGCGCAATAGAGGCACATGTTTTCTGTTATAAGATAATAAGATAATAAATTCTTATTACTTTAGATTGGGTTAAACACATTTT